>CM077350.1:33928360-34258865 GCA_039655645.1 Ammopiptanthus mongolicus
GCATTTTGAGCCTTAACTTGGTTAGTTGGTGAAGCAAAATCTTCGCTTTTGCTTTGATGAGGCTTTCGGCCATGACAAAAAGAAAAGGAAGAATATGTGTAGTTCTTGAGCAAATTAAAGCTTTGAAGTAAGAAAAGTGTTTTAATGACTTATGCTCTAAAGAAAAACCATAAGAGACTTAGATCCAAAGATCAAATAAAGCTTCAATATTTAAGTGTTTTCACAAAAGATTAGTTCATCTAGTTAACCAAGTGATTTAAAAGTGGATTAATGAAATGTTTTCATGCGAATCAATATAGTTCCATAAGGCATTACCTTTATTTTAGAACAAAGTTCATGTTCCTTTTTCAAACATAATGAAGACCTTTTATCCTTAAGTTGATTAAAATGAATCATAGTTAAGGAAGTTAGATGAGATTACATTTCCTTTCCATTAACTTAGAACATAGTTTTACACTAAGTTAGTAAGGAAAAACTCTTTTCAAAATTAGTTATGGTACTTTCCTTTAAGCAAGTGCAATGTTGTTTTAAATCAAATAAGTTTCTAATTGAAAATGTTGTTGTGGTTTACAAAAGGAGTTTTTAAACTCAAATCGTAGAGTTTTACATACAAAAACCTAAGTTAAGTAATTAACTTAGAGTTGAAGACAAGGCATAATTTAAGTATGGTATGTGGTGGAACAAGATCATATGCTATACCATTGATGGCTTAGTACATTAATGACTTCATAAGACTTAAGTGAATCAACACTTATTTCATTAATTGTAAACCAAGGAGCAATATCTTAGAAAGGCTTAAAGACTTATCTAAGAAGATTCTCAATCCTTATTCATAATGCATTAGGACTTGAGACTTAATTCATAACACATAAACACAAACCCGAAACATTTTGGGTTTTACAACACTAGTTCGATGACGGACCGGTGATTCGGATCCCGATCAGTTGTTCAATTGTTTAAGTCTTGTGATGACTCAATCCCGGAGGGATCACGAGATTTATCCGGTGGATAAAAGTTTTGTATTTCAAAAGACTCGTATAGTTCCTAAGGAAGAGAACCTTAGTGAACCTTGAGGTTTATCCGATGGATAGACATTGCTTTGTCACATCTGCTTTGTGTAAGCATTGACATTTCATTTGCATAGTTGTAAGGCCTTAAGCCTAGGAGTTGAGCTTACACCTTGATGTGGGTGCGAATCTTACAGTCATGATTGGAATAGTCTTGGAGGTATCAGGGTTGGAAAGGCTGGCATGTGACCAGTTGGTAGCTCTTTTGTGTCGGGGCAAGTTCGAGCAATACACTAATGTCCTCGACTAGACGCCTTACTGTTCATGTTTGGTCGAGAGTGTTTCCGTAAAAGCCAGATATGTGCATGTTACGAATGTTGTAGCATCTTGCCTAAGGCTGGCATACATGGAACATGTCCTCCCATTCACTCTCTCCGATGTTTTGTTAGCTCCATGGAGTAGGGGTCAGAGTAGTACCCGGTAGCATTGGCATTGAGTCATGTACATTGCACTACATTGCATGGCTGTTGATGTTTACATTTACGGTTACACATCGTTGTTCTGTTTTTAAGAATGCCTTATATTATGCTGTTAACTGTTAATTGTTTAACATGATTTATTTTGAGAATTCTAGTAAGCATGTTGGGTACGCTGTTACCTAGTGAGTCGTCCCATTTTTACTTCTGCTATTTTGTTGTGTTAATGAACGGGAATCTCATCCATATCTGTATATTTTCTTGCTGGTACTTGTTGTTGCTGCTTGAGCAGATGGACGTGACGACGGTTCAGTCCAGCAGTTTCTTTGAGTCCGGAGGGAGACTCCGTTGCTGTTTAGTTTTGTTTTCGGTCAGACTGTGTCAGTATTTGTAGTACCTTTTGGGAGCTACGACTCGTAGTACTTATTATTTCTTATGTCAGTTATGCATTAGACCTATGTCTGTATACAGTATTATTTTCTATTTCTGTTTTCTGTTTCTGTATTTGTAATACAGTATGTTCTGGAAATGCATAGTGAACCTAAGTTCATTTATTAGTATTATTTACCTTTACTAATCCCATTACATCTTTGTGGAAAAAAAAAATCGTATTTTTCGCATTAATAAATATTTTCGGCCTTATAAACGTTCGGGAATGCGACACTCAAGAAAGGTGTTGCATTGTGTCCTTGATCTCGATATGCTCGTCTATAATATAAATGCGAATAGGGTCAAACCAAGTGATTTGGACCCTTTATGTATTTAGCAATATCTTTTGACCATATAAGTAAGAAGAACATTTTCAGGCTCCACTAATATGGACTCTTGGACTCATCCAATTATGAATTGTTTGAGATCTGCGAATCTTACTTGTTTGGAAAGATGACTAAGCTCCATTCACTAGTAAGGTGGAAGGGCTGGTAATCTTTTTGCATGATACATTGTGATGAATGAGGGCCTCTAAATAAGTTTGCTAGAAAATAAGTTTCTGTACTTTGTCTCGTTTATTGATAACTTCAGTAAAGATGGAATTGTGTATGACACAAATCAGAAATATTTGAAATGTTCAAAGAATTCAAGAAGGAAGTGGAGAACTAATTTTGGAAAAGTATTAAGATCATGCGATCAGATCGTGGTGGTAAGTACTTAAGCCAATTGTTTGATGACTATCTGAAGGAGTGTGAGATTATATCTCAACTCACTCGTCCTGGAACACCATAATGGAATGGTGTGTCCGAGAGGAGAAATTGCACCTTGTTGGACACGGTATGATCTATGATAGGTCAATCAGACTTCTCTGACTCTTTCAGGGAATATGCTTTAAATACAATAGCTTTCACACCTAACCATGTTTCATCTAAAACAGCTGAAAGACACCATATGAGATATTGACTGGTATGCGACCAAGTATGTCTTTCATTAAGATTTGGGGTGTCAAGTTTATAGAAACGTTTGGTTTCAAATAAGCTTGGACCCAAGTGTGACAAATGTATCTTTGTGGGGTATCCTAAGGAAGCAAACGGACACTATTTCTACAACACCTCCGAGGACAAAATTTTGTCGCTAGGACTGGAGTGTTCCTTGAGAAGGAACACATCTCCAAGGGAGACAATGAGAGCAATGTAGAACTTGGATTAATCCATGCACCACAGAGACTGACCCACCTGCAATGGAGCAAGAACCGGTTCCACAAGATGTTATGGTCCAACCACCAGTTCAAGTAACACAAGACTCAAGTAGGTTAAACAGGACTCGTCATCAACCTAAGAGATATGGAATAATCCTAACTCAAGAAGGTGATTAACTGCTCATGGATCATGATGAACCTGTGACATACCAGGAGGCCGTCGTTGGTCTAGATTCTAAGAAGTGGCCAGGAGCCATGGGATCCGAAATAGAATCCATGTACACCAACCAGGTATGGACCTTGGTTGAGTCAACTGAAAGGGGCAAAACCCATAAGGTGCAAGTGAGTCTTCAACAAGAAGACTAACATCGATGGGAAGCTGAATACCTTCAAGGCGCGACTGATTGCGAAAGGTTTCAAGCAAATTCATAGTATGACTATGATGAGTGTAACACCTCGATTTTTCAAAGATCCCTATAGCAAATTAATAAGTATTTATATATTTGTATTTTATTGAAGGGTCTGGAGAGGGAAATAAAATATTCCGAGACTATAGTTAAGCTCCATGATATCGTATGAAGCTATGGTTAATTTTTGGGACAAAAACTCAAACGGAGCCTGGTCTGCATTTTTCATTGACAGCAGTGTTTTACTACTATCAAGACCTAATTTTGACCCATGAACGAGACAATTAATCTTAGAATCACATTTCATACATTTTCGAAAAAATCCTTCCTAACATCTGAAAATGAAAATAATATATTATATTCGGACGTATAGTCGAACCAAGAGACGTTTGGAGGCATAAAAGGATATCTTGATATCACATCATGTCATATCACTTAGGAGAGCATGCCAGAGTCGTCATGACGTTCGGAAATATCTGGACGCGAAATGACCAAAATACCCCCAACCTTTTCTTTAATGACATTTTGGTCCTTGAAGGAAAAGACCAAAATGCCCTTAAGTGAGTTGTTTTAAGGACATTTTAGCCCCATTCTTCATGCACCAAACCAGCCAGGGCTCTAACTAGTTCATATTCTCCTTGAACAAAACTCCATTTTTCTTAGAGAAAAAGCTTGAATCCTTGGAAGGAAAGCTTGAATCCTTGATCAATCTTCATCCTTTCTTAGGTAAGATCACTTCTATGATCTCTAATTTTCATGAATCTCTCTCTATTTCAAGTTTGAAATCTTGATTTCATAGTTTCAAGTTTATGATCCAAAACTTCAAAAATTCAGAGGAAATTGTAGAAAAATCCTTTTAATGGGAAACCAATTTCTTTGAGCTCACTTCATCATCCTCTACCTAAACCCAAGAGCATATGATCAAACTCTCATCCTAGCCTATTCTTCTAAAAGTGGCCGACCCTAGGGGAAGATGATGAATAGTGTTTTTGTTCAATTTTTGATTTCTAACTCTTGATTCCATCCTTGTCTTTCCTATTATCTTTGAATCCAAGTGATGGAAAACCAAATCAATTCCTAACCTATTTCTCCCATCATGTCTGAGACCTTCATGTGTGAGGAACCTTGATTTATGTTTCATATTTTTGGGTTTTGGGACTTACACTAGTGTTCATCAAGCTTAAGAACCAAATCCATTCATGGAAAATAGCGAAAAGTTGCTTTATCATTATTTTATGAACATGTTGTACAAAGAAGGAAAGACTTGAAAAGTATTTCGTTGGTCAAAGAAAGTATCTTATGAAAGTATTTGATGTTCCAAAAACGAAAAGTTTCTTCATGACAGTTGTTCCGATAACAATCTTTGGAAAAATGTTTTAAGATGATGGAACCTATAGAAAAGGCTTTTAAAGCCAAAATCCTTTTAAAATGTATCTTTAGAATTTGAGTCTTCAAAAATGTTTTGTAAAGAAAAGTTTTGTGGAAAATAAGTTTTAGAGCGAAAACAAGTTTTGATCATACCAAAGAGAATCTATGTTTTGTTTTTGTGTTTTGAACTACGAAAATGTATTTGATGAAACTGGTGATTACCCCTTCATCCATGTGAAGCACATGAACCTAGTGACCTAGACGTCGGGCTAGAATTCTGTGACATAAACAGACTTTGTGTCCTATATGCGAGTCTAGTGTCCACGACGTCGGCCTAGTACATCATGGATTGAGCACTCGGACTACATGTCCTGTGTTTTGAGAGGAGAAAGAATGGACTTAATGTCCCATGCAAATCTAGTGTCCGCGACGTCGGCCTAGTACTTCGCAAATCAAGAACTTGGACCTCTTGTCCTGAAATTTGAATTGAACGGGCTATATGTCCTTTAAAATGGGTCATGGGCCTTGTGCCTTGACAAAAAAAAGAAAGAATGAAAGAAAAGAAAGAATGAACGAAACGAAAGAATGGAAAACCTCCTGCATACATGCATGAGTCGGCCGACGTGCCATTTGAACCGGGCTACAACCCAAGTGATTGAGAATTCAGCCAGTTAAGACCACTAGGTCTATAGGGGCATTCTGTGTTCGAAACTCCACAAGTGGCAAGAGGCCTCGCGACCCCGTGCCGTGGTAAATCGGTTGCCAAACATGAATGAACTCAATCAGAGACTGGACTATTCAAGATATGGTTTGACGTGTTACCCCAAAACAATTGGAGCTCGGACCTAAAATGAGAGGCCGACTCACGAGAACAATTGTGTTCTGGGAGTATTCGCGGCCTATCGGTCGAGGAAGGGGAGTTAGGAGCCTTCGAAGTACATGAACTAGAAAATTGAGAAGTCTGATGCATTCATTTGATTTCTCTTGATGAATGAGTATGATATTTTAAAAGTGATATTATGTTGAATATTTATATTTTATCGCATGACTGTGTTGATGCATTATTTGTATGTTGTTTTACTTGTGTGACTATTACGATAAACTTGTGTAAGAGTAATCTCACCCTTGCCTGTACATGTTGGGCACCCTATTGTGTTTTTTGAACACATGTACAGATGTCTTTCCAATGGTCCTCTGGGTCATTGTGGGACCTTGTAGCTGAGTTCCTTGGCGTTGACGACGAAGACGGATGGACTGTTGATGACGAGGCCCAGTCTCATCGGGACGATGTAGGCTAGGTAGAATGCTTTATTATTCTTAGAGTTTTGTTAGGCTAGCTCTTAGGATTTTGATATTTAAAATCAGGTGCATTGATCGTGACTCAGTAGGATATGTATTAAGATATTGAAGTGATGTATGCCTTAAGGCGAAATTGAATGAGTTTATAAACAATGAATTTAAGTTTGCTTCTCATTTTTTGTTAAAGTTTTAGATTGGTATCATAATTTCCACAACAAGTCTAATGAATATTTTCGAAAAGGTTTTAATCAACCGAAGAAAAAGAAAATTTGGGTTACGAACCGTGATACCTCGAGGAGGGTGTTATAATGAGACCTTTTGTCCAGTTGCATTAAGTCAGATCCCACTTGCTATTGCTTCATAGTATGACTATGAGATCTGGCAAATGAATGTCAAAACAGCACTCCTTGACAGGAATCTTCTCAAGGATATGTACATGACACAACCTGAGAGTTTTGTCTATTCAGAGAATGCTGGAAAGGTTTTGCAAGTTGCAAACATCCATTTATGGATTTAAGAAATCTTACTGAAGTTGGAATCTTCATTTTGATGTAAACGGTAAGACAGTTTGGATTCATCAAGAACGAGGATGGACCTTGTGTGTACAAGAAGGTTAGTGGGAGCATAATTATTTTTCTCGTATTGTATGTATATGACATACTACTTATGGAAACAATATTCCTACACCATAAAATGTGAAAACATGTTTAAGGAATTATTTTTCAATGAAGGACTTAGGCGAAACGTCTTATGTATTAGGAATCAGGATCTATGGAGATAGATCGCTGAAATTGTTAGGCCTTAGTCAAAGGTACATAAATTAACAAAGTGGTTGGGCACTTTAAATGTGCATAATTCCAAAAGGGTATCTTGCCTATGACACGTGGCGTATACCTGTCCAAGGGACAGTCCCTGTTACATCAGATGTAGAGGGAACGCATGAATAAGATTTTATATGCTTCGGTAATCGAATCTGTTATGCATGCCATGATATGTACCCGAACAGATGTCTCGTATGCTTCGAGCATGATGAAAAGGTACCAATCCAATTCCTGTGAAGGTCACTAGACCGAAGTGAAGAATATCCTTAAGTACTTGAGAAGAACTAAGGATTCATTCTTAATCTGAAATGGTGAGGAAGTGCACATTGTAATGGGTTACACTGATGCTAGCTTCCAAGCCAATAAGGATAACTTTAGATCGCAATCTGATTTTGTGTTTTGCTTTAATGGTGGCACTGTGTGCTTGAAAAGGTTTCAAGCTTGAGACAGATGCTGATTTTATTATAAGGGCCAAGTATATAGTTGCCTTAAATACAGATTTAAGGTGGGACAATATGAGATATTGGGCACACATGATCGTATGTCAATTACTAGATCAAGAAATAAATAATTGGACTTAACAAGGATGACACATTTATGCCTTGTGTTTAATTAATACATTGTGACGAAAGGACGTTGACTTCACATTATATATGGTTACAATATGGTTTTAATTGTATGACCAATATTCTAATTAATTGGTTAGCAATGATATATTGCTAGGTGCCGCTCATTGTTTATAATATTAATTGATTATTAATATGATTAATAATAATTAATATTATTGTCAATTAATTGAGAACATATAGGATCACCTACATAGAGCGAATGTTCTGATAATTAATTTAATTGATTAATTAAATATGATATAATTAAATGGGGATAAGTTTATTGATTAATTAAATATGATTTAATTAATAATTAAACATTGGGCCTGTAGCATACAGTGGCCCAAGTGGGTTAGATTAAGTGAGTGACAGCTATTAGTAAGCTGTGCATGTCACTTAAGTAAAACACAATACAAAGCACTCATAACGGCCGCTGTACTCTATTGACATCCACGCCTTCTTTCTCTCTCTGTGTGTCATGCCTTTTCCAATCCTAATAGCTAGCACTACGCTATCTCTGACGTTGGTTTGCTCGCATGGACTGAGTAGAGGTATTGCTATTTTGCAATACCGGTGATAGAGAAGAACCTCTCCCTTTGTGGTGATAGCAGTAGTGTTCCTCGGATCTGCTGCTCTGTAGCTGTGTAGATCAAGTTGCCATTTACACCGTAGCTGTGTACGTGATTTACCAGTACTGCTGACGTGCACACAGTGTTCGTGGTAAAACTATACTTCAAGAGGTAAACATAATAATATCCTTGTGATTCATGCGCGATATGTGGTCCTTTAGCATAGGGGTTTTTTCGCTCAAAAGGCTTTTATAAATTGTTTTTAAAAAATAATCCCGTTTGAAACCCTAACATTCTGTTCACTGAGATTTTATATCTCATTAGTAGTATTGTTTTCAGAGCCTGAGAACGACCCTGTTGAGTAGCCAGACGTTTTGAAGACTATCTCTTTAGTTTTAGAGCTTGGTTAGTAATGTACGGCATATGCCAGGAGGACCTTTATTATTGTTTAGTTATTTTCTTATGCGAGATGTTATAGACGCCCGGTTTTGAGGCTTTGAAACTTATTATGTTACTTCGGTTTTTGAATTAATGTATACAATTATTTTGGATTATTATTATATTAAGTATTTATTCAACATTTATTTAAGAAAATTTTTATTTACCTTGTTTTATTTAGATTAATTATTTTGGGTTACTAATGCAACGATGGACGTTACATTCTACCTCTTCCACGTTCCATTTAGCTTCCTATAAAATGAGTATCAGTTCCAATTCATAAGGCATATAATAGCATTTAACAGTTAAACATATCATATACCTTATGAATGAAAACAGTTATCACACTTCGATAACTAGCGCATCGGACATTCTACCCAAACTAGACTTAGCTGATACAACTTAGTTATCAACTGTTTAAGCCAGTACACTTACATTCACAGTCCGATTTAGAATCGAACTGCTCTGATACCACCAAAATGAGATGACCCTTCTTTCTCAGAAGGATAATCCCATTAGTCCCAAACTCCTATTATTATTAACTATGCCTAGCTGTATATAAAGCGATAGCGTGGTATTCAAATAGCGTTGCGGAAGCAAACAAACAACGATGGCATGCATAGGAGAACTATCAGAGTAAAGCGCAAAAGCATAACCAAAAGATATATATATATATATACACACACACACACATCACACATAACTGTAGTCCCATCAGTACGGCACTGTAAATATATACACATACTGTGAAAGAAAATCGAAAATACATCAACATCCAAAAATAAAAGCTCTCGGAGCTCACCAGCACTACCCGTCTGCTCTCAAAAGGTAAATAAAAACTCTCAACTCACTATCTAGGACACACTGGCAGGCTCTCACCATCAGTGGTGAGGACGCCCTGAGCTACCCTGACCCTCGCCATGAGTACGCCTGTACCGCACCACAGGCTCGTACTCTGACGAAGAGTTAGACACCACAATCCTACGCCTACGATAGGACCTCAGATACTGCTCTGTCCTCCGGCGCTGGCCTCGGTAGACGTAACCTCTCCTGCTAGTCACAACTGAAGACTGGGGTGCCACCCACATGTAGTCTCGCTCCCTCTACCTCAGAGGTTGCCACATCCTGGGAAAAAGAAGAAACTGGTACACGCGGTAAGGGCCAATGATGTCCACATACGGCGGCGTGCCGCTTCGACAGATCAACCTGACGGGTCCTTTGTAAACCACTAAAAAGGTCGAGGGGTCCACTCGCCATCCCCTCTCATCATGGTAGATGATCTCAAAGTCGCCCAGCATCGGCATCCACGGTGCCCCCGTGATGAACAGGTGAAGCCTCGGGTCCATCATGCGCCTCGGTTGGCTCGTTGTCTTCAAGCGAACCCAAAAAAAAAACAAAACAATAGAAACAACACTAGGGAGATAAGAAATACAGTGCATAGCAATGTCTGAAAACAACAGTAATGCAGTAAACAACATTAACATGTAGCTGATATAACAGATATGGCAGTTACTGCATTCCGACAAACATCTCTCGAGACAACACATGCAACAAACATCCATCTCCCTGAGTCACACACAGATCAATCCTCTAGATCGGGATACTAATCCCATGTAGCATGTCGGCCGAAAACTCACAAAGCTGGTTAGAACTGTTCCACATCGGAATAGGTCCACACCGGAACCGGTTGTGTGTCGAAACGGAGTTAGCTTGCCCAAGAAACTGAACCACTTGCCGTGACCAATAAGAGTGCATCCCCCTTCCATACCGGAACCGTCGGTCGCCTCAGAACGTTAGCCTAGAACAATGGAAAGCTATGGGATTAGTCGGGCAAACCGGACTGGATCGGGCGTCACGACAGGATAGGTGCTACCTTATTCGTCACTATAACCTATTCCTGAGACCGGCAACATCCCCAAAGTCACTCACTTGATCGCCCTATCTACTTTCCGTACCCGCATTCAGGTACAACTAACCTCGTATGACGCTGCAAGCCCCATACTACCTGTCATACGGCCTCGCCACTTGGCAGCTGATGATATGCAACAAACATCCTTAACGGGTTTGATACCGGATCTCGCGCCTAAACACTCAATCAGAAATAGTACGATGCCATTGCATCCACATGGCCATAGCCTCGATGCCACGAGTCCATGAGCCACAGCTCAAATAACACGGCCATAGCCTCGAAAAGTCAACATAACAGCAACGGTACCATCCACGGTATCAACCCGGCAACAACACGGCACACAACCAAACTTAACTCTAATGGTGTTCCGTCACAATGCTCAACATCACACATACAACATAATAATGACAACGACAATAATATCAACAACAGCACATAGCAGCCTATCACATACCAAGTAGCATATAGGCACTTAGACAGATAGCAACAACAGAATTCCATAACACAGCAGTCATACGAAACAGATCATTCTCAATCAAAAGTTCGCTGACCTAGGGTTTCCAAACTTAACTGCGATAGCCCAAAGTAAGCTAAACCTAGAGTTTAGGTACTTTATCAGGGCTCAACTATTAGTAGGGCTGGAGCTTCCCTACACACAGTAGAAAAACACACTACACTTCTTGCCTTTCCGACGGTAGCGGTACTCTTTCTCCGCTCCTGATAGCAGAGTGGTGATAATCATGAACGCAACGAGCACTCCTTGCTCCTCTCTAAGCCTTCACAGCCACGGATCATTTGCACCAACAGGTTCCACATGCAACTTCCAAACTTGCCCTATTCACGGAAATAACACCTAGACTATAGCATTAACCTTAATATGAAGTTAAAACCGTGAAAAGAAGCTTAAAACCAAAAGATAACATTGTATAGGTACAATGTAGGTAGATACGGAACCTCGGCTTACCTTTGTTGAATCACAAAAGCAAACCGCTAGAGTCGTAATAGAACTCGCGCTGATCATGAAAACACCAATGGAATCGAAATCAGACGAACGAACGAATCAAAAACTCGGATCAAAGCTCACAACCTCACTTGCTCTCTCTCAGCCTTGCATTCACTGTTTTGGGAAGTAGTTACCCTCAACTGACAATGCTTAAGCGTTCTGGATCTCAACGCTTTAGCGTTCCAGCACTTGAACGTCAACTCTCTCAACGCCTGAGCGTTAACATTTCCGCACCGCCCTTCCAATGCCAGCTGTGACCCATTTTGACACGTGTCACTTTATGTCCCATCAGTGTCAATCAACAGGTCAGAGTGACTATGCTTGAGCGTCCAATCTACTCCACGCTAGAGCGTTTGCATGCTAGGGCGTGCTCCCTTCCCATGCTTGAGCGTGCTGCTCCATTAGGAAGAGTCTCCCAAACTTCTAATTCCCATAGTTACTCGTTTAACACCTTAGGTACCTCCAACCTTGTTCAAGCCTATTCCTAAGCTTCCAACTAGATCTTAATACAAAATGATTCGCACAAACATTCAAATCCCTAATCGAGATTAACTAACTCAATTAGAATCACAGAAATCGGGATGTTACATGCATGACTAGAATTTGTTTTTCTTGTGTGTCATACAGCTTTTACTTCTACCATGTGTTGTGTTGATGAATAGGAATCTCACCTCATTACTTTGTATTGCATCGCTGTGTGCTTCTCTGCTTGTCTCCCAAGAAGGTCATATTACCAAGACTTCACCCGACACTCTGGATGCATCTCTCTATTGAGCCTCCCAATGGTTATGGCGTTTGGACATCTAGTCATGATGGGCTTCTAGTAATGTACATGTGAAGAGGCGCACTTCCCATCCGCAAGGATCGCAGAGGAAGGGTTCTTAACCGCTTCACTGCTTGTCTTCATATCGCCTGCTGTCAGGGTTGTAGTCGTAATTGGAATGCTAGATGGGATTTTCCACCGATGCGTTCAGTGCCTTCTCCCTCTCTTGGGGATAGGCTACTTGTTGTCAAAGTTGCGTCTGAGACAACTCTTGTGATGTCTTCCTTAGGAATGCCAGCAGTAGTCCCTGATAGGGTTCCTGTTAGGTCTCGTTTGATGGATCCTTGTTGGAAGGCATTGAGTGAAGAGACTAGGAGTGAGGTGATCTATCCACACCTTCCTATTTCTTTCGCTTGTATCTCCGTAAAGGAGAAGTCAGAGGAAGTATTCAGCGGTTGACCCGTGGGATGTCTTCCCATGTAGTCTGTTGTCGGCCAGTGTAGGGTGTCAGTGTGTCTGTACCTTTCTTTTATCTTTTGTGGAGCTGCGTCTCCAAGCATCCTATGTTTAGGAGCTGCGTCTCCAATCCTTTATGTTGAGCCTGTATCTTTTTGTTTACTTTATTTAGTCAGGTTGGGTTTAAATGTAAAGCCTTTATGAACTTATGAACTCATATTTTGAAATGCTTCTATTTACCTTACACACATAAACGGTTACAAGCTTTTATAACTATGTCTTGCAAAAAGGAAAAATTTACCCCATCTTTACTAAATGATTTTAATTAACTCGTTTTCGGCCTTATAGTTTTATAAAATGTTCCTTATGTGATGCCCCCGAAAAGGGCGTTACATCTCGCACAACGACTTCCCTCCCAACTTTGTCTCCGGAGTTGCCACTTCCGCATATCAAGTTTATGATCGGAGTTCTCTTAGTACTTTTTCGGCATTGAAGCTTGTTTGTGGAATCTGAAGAAGACTTTTTTGTGAAAATGTAGATGTGAAAATGTATAAGAATGTCCCAAGAGGTCGACCACCTGAGGAAGCATGGGGGAGAAGAAAGAAAGAGGAAAATAAGGAATGAGAGTGATGTATTTCTGAATATAGATTATGTGGTGTATTAAGATAGTTGGGGTATTTTAGGGATATTGAAATGTTTTTAAAAATTTGTGGTGTATGAGAAAATAATGTGATGTACAAAGTAACACCCTTACTTATAAACTAGGTGAAAATTAAAATGACGGTGGCTAAAAAAAAGAAAAAGAGATATATGATGAAAAATGCTAATATTTTTAAATTTTTAATTCTATGTGATATTTGTTAGATTTTGTAAAACTTTTTATTAAATTCTAATTTCATGTGCAGTTATCCAAATATAAATTTCACAATGATAGAATTTAAAATGCATCAATTCAATTACCTAATATTTCAAATTCCCTAAAAGTTAAAAATAACTCAACCAAACACAACCTATCTCCCTAAAACGGAAGAGCCAAAAGTGTAAACAACCTCTTCACCTTCGAACTGCTTGCTATCATATTATTATATTTTGACTTGAGTGTAATTTCTAAAATCAGAGGCGTGTCGAGTGTAATTAAGCTAAAACTAAACAAAGGTTAGTATAATTTTCCCATCTTCATTGTACAGTTTGAAAGTCATATGACATATGAGGATATTTGAGATTATTTGATATGCGAGGCTTTAACATACTTGAATTATGATGTATTGATGATGACTGTTTATTGCCAATAATAATTATATTATTATTATTATTATTTTATTATACACTATTTTGAAAATAGCGGGTACCATGGACAGTTTTTCCGGTTACCGCACCAGCTGAGAACAATGTTTTTGTGAAAACCTTTTAAACTGTATTTCTGTGTTGGCATAAGCCCTAGTGACCAATCTATTTTGAATAGATAATCGTTTGTATCATGACTTTGATCAAATATTTGATATATGTATAAGGCATTTATTTATTATGTTATATTTGATGATCATATTTATAGAATAATAAAGTCCTTAGAATAGGTAGTTTATTGAATGGAACATCAAGTATGACTTGACCGTGAGATGCCATTAAATTATAGAAAATTATTCTTAAATATCCATAGTCAAGTATTATTATTAATAAGGACAATAATAATACATTGAGACTATTATGTGAGTGTACTGATGACCACATCTCACGGGTCATAGATATAAGATATCAAGTCTTCACATAGGTATAAATATTAGTGGAGTATTTATACTAGAGTGACCCGCTATGAGAACGGTGCATAATAGTTATGTAAGTGTCATGAGCGATTCTCATGGTGACCATAGTGAAGTAGTCCTTCGACTTGAAGTCACTACGATTCCTAACAGATGTAGTTGTAGGCTTTGATACTATTAAACGTTGTCTGTAACAGGATAACTATAAAGATAGTTATTGGGCCTGCAATGAAACATGTTGAGGAATGTGAATGATGTAGATAAGATTCGTCCCTCCTACATAACAGGAGTAATGTCTATAGGCCTCTTGATGGTATGCGACATAGAAATGCATGGCCATGCTAAGGTGGGACAATATGAGATATTGGGCCCACATGATCATACATCAATTACTACATCAAGAAATAAATAATTGGACTTAACAAGGATGACACATTTATGCCTTGTGTTCAATTAAGACATTGTGACGAAAGGACGTTGACTTCACATTATATATGGTTACAATATGGTTTTAATTGTATCACCGATATTCTAATTAATTGGGTAGCAATAATGTATTACTAGATGCCGCTCATTGTTTAAAATATTATTTGATTATTAATATGATTAATAATAATTTATATTATTGCCAATTAATTGAGAACCTATAGGTCACCCGCATAAAGCAAATGTTCAGAGAATTAATTTAATTGTTCAATTAAATATGATTTAATTAATAATTAAATGAGAATAAGTTTAATTGATTAATTAAATATGATTTAATTAATAATTCAACATTGGGCCTGTAGCATACAGTGACCCAAGTGGGTTAGGTTAAGTTCGTGACAGCTATTAGTAAGCTGTGCACGACACACAAACCACTCTTAACGGTTGCTGTACTCTATTGACAGTTGCGCCTTCTTTCTCTCTCTTTGTGCCGCGCCTCTTCCAATTCTGTTAGCTAGCACTATGCTATCTCTGACGTTGGTTTGCTCGCGTGGACTGAGTAGAGGTATTGCTATTTTGCAATACTGATGATGGAGAAGAACTTCTCCCTTTATGGTGATAGCATCGGTGTTCCTCGGATCTGCTGCTCTGTAGCTATGTAGATCAAGTTGCCATTCACACCGTAGCTGTGTACGTGATTTACCAGTGCTGCTGACGTGCTCACAGTGTTCGTGGTAAAGCTATACTTCAAGAGGTAAACACATTATCCTTGTGATTCATGTGCGATACGTGGTCCTTTAGCATAGGGATTTTTTCGCTCAAGAGGCTTTTATAAATTGTTTTTAAAAAATTATCCCTCTTGAAACCCAATAGTGGTATCAGAGCGTCTAGTCTTAGTTTACCATGTATCCTAGGACTGTTTGCCATTCTAGGATAACATGTTTATTGCTTTTTAATATGATTTGTATGTTTAAAAGCATGTTTGTATGGTTTGTATGTGATATAAATCTCTTTGAACATGTTTTTTGTGCTTGGTTGTGCTCTTGACATAAAGAAGGATTCGCTTCTAGCATCCTGCTGCGCCGTTTGGCACGGCCGTGCTCCTTATAACACGGTCGTGCACGTTTAAGTTAGCGTTAGTGAACGCGTAGCACGGCCGTGCGCCGTTTGGCACGACTGTGCCACTTTTGAGCAACTTAGCGAGTTTTCAGCATGGCCGTGCGCCGTTTGGCACGGTCGTGCACATACTGAACAGCGTTAGCGAGTTTTTACCACGGCCGTGCGCCGCTTGGCACGGCCGTGCTGATGGACAGAATGTGATTTTACCCCTTTTGCATATTTATAAATTGTTTATTAAATGTGCGGTATATGGTTATCGCCCTAGTTTTGGTGTTTAATTTTATTTCATAAATACGGCTTGCGTGTCATGATTTATTGTATTTATTTTATAAATACGGCCTGTGTGTCGTCACATTTACTTTATTTATTTTATTTTAAATTTTTTAAATTATTCGGGTTGACATGGAGTTAACACCAAATCTTGACGCCAGTGGGAAGAACTTTGGAAGTTTGTTCGAGGGTCAAAGATTGTAATAATTAGTTTTAATTATTGCACATTAGGAGGCCATAATCATAATACCTTTTATATGTCTTGTATGTTTATGTATGTGATGCATGAAATGTATGAGATGTATGATTTAAATTGTATGATTGTATGTCACTGCATGCTTAATATGTTTTGAATGCATGTAAGCTAGTATGCCATGTATGCTATGAGAGACGTTTATATGATAAACAAGCCAGTGAGATCACTTAATTATTAAATTCCCTCAATAAATTAAGTTATTAAATGCCTCTCCTGATGCGTGGCACTCGTCAAGGCCAGAATCATTTAAATGTGGGTCATGCTACAGCTGAGCACCTTAATATATTCCGGTGAGACGCGAAAGGTGAAATAATCTACTGCCAACCATTAGGTTGAACTTAACTAAGTGTATTCAATAGGATTGAAAAAGCTTATAGGCATGGGGCTGGGTATTAATCCATATGATGGATTAGAGTAAGGAGTTATTCACTCAGCTGGTCCAAGAATTACATTGGATGTAATTGGAAAGGAGTTTCCTACCTAAATAGCTGAGTTCTGGGAGATCAGCCATAGCTGACTCAAAACGAGGTGAAATATGGATCTTAGTCCCACTAGAAAATCTTTCAACGGGATTTTCCGAGTCAATGATGAGGGTCATTTATTTGAGTAAAATAGTGGGAGCATATTTAATAAAAGACCTATTAAATATGTTTTAATCATGATATTTATATTCTGTATGTTTCTATATTAAATAACCATGGCTGTAAACACAATTATAATTTTATTGTTGCGATACATCCTTGAGAAGGATATCCTTGAGAATGATGAGTTATCCAGAATTAATTTTTTGGATTGGTACAAATTTTGAGGATTGTCCTCAAGTACCAGAAAAGGATTGTATGTTCCCAAGCAATTAATTCTCAAGCAATTTGTTGCTACTGCCATAAGGGTCGAAAGGGATGCTTAATAGATGCATCAAGTCGATGTCATTGGTGTACGACATGTCATGCTTGCAATCATAGAGATGTGTGATATGATCATGTACTTTATGATGCTCTAACAAGAGCTAGCAAGGCATAAGAGGTACTAGAAAGAGTAAAAAGACAAGAAAGGAATATGACTTCCTGTTCAGGCATATTTGTTATAAAAGTCAACAAATCTACTCCAACATTATGGGTATTGGATACCGCATATGGATCTCACATTAATGTGAAGGATCAAAGGGAGCATAGGACATTGACCATTAGGTAAAGGTCTATCCTATGAGTGGAGATGAAGCAAAAGTTGCTATATTGACTGTAGGAGTTTGAATTTACCATTAGGTAAAGTTCTACTCTATGAGTGGATATGGAGCAAAAGTTGCTACATTAACTATAAAAGTTTGAATTTGCCTTATAAGCATTAATGGAAGTAAATAACTGTTATTTTATTCCAGTTGATAATAGAAACATCATTTCTATATCTTGTATGGACAAGAAAAGATTTGGAGATGCAATAAAAGGAAAATTTGTTGTTCCATTTATTCAACGGATGTCTTCTATGCTAGTATTCATATGAGATATGGACTTTGTGTGTAACGCCCCGATTTTCACGTTTTATAATTCTTTAGTATTTAAACGTTTGTATTTTATTGGAGAGTCTAAAGAGTGAAATAAAATATTCTGAGAAGATAGGAATGTCCTATACAACTATAGGAAGCCATGGTTAAGTTTCGGGCGAAAGCTCAAACGGAGCCCGATCTGCGTTTTTCACGGACTATCGAGACCTAATTTGGACTCGTGAACGAGACAATAAGTATCAGGATTTAATTCTCTACATATGTGTGAAAATCCGTCCTGACGTCCGAATAATAAAAATAATATATTATATTTGGTCGTTTAATCGAATCGGGAGGCGTTTGGAGTCATAAAGGGATTCAAAGAGACCTGCCAACGGATAATCTTGATACCACATCATGCCAGATCACTTGGGAGAGCATACCTGAGTCGTCATGATGTTCGGAAAAATCTGGACGCCAAATTATCGAAATATCCCTAACCTTAATCTTTTTCACTTTTACCATTTTACCCTTGAAGAAAATGACCATTTTGCCCTTAAGTGAGTTTTTTAGAAGGCTGAACAGCCCTCTTCAGCCCCATTCATGCTGAACTCAGCCCCAAATAGAGCTTAAGAACACTCATCTTCAACCTTGAGAAAACCACCATTGTTCTTTGGGAAATCCTTGAAACCTTATGAGAAAACCTTGAATCTTTGATCAATCTTAATCCATTCTTTGGTAAGATCACTTCTATGATCTTCTAGCTTCTTGAATCTCTCTCAATCTCAAGATCAAAATCTTGTTTCATGAAAATCCATTTTATGATCCAAAACTTTGAAAATTCATAGGAAATTGTAGAAAAATCCTTTTTATGGGAAACCAATTTCTTTGAACTCACTTCATCATTCTCTATCTAAACCCAAGAGCTCATGATTCAACTCTCATCCTAGCTCTTAAACCCCAAAGTGGCCGAACCCTAACAAGGATGATGAATAGTGTTTTTGATCAAATTTTTGATTTCTAACTCTTGATTCCATCCTTAGATTTCCTATTGTCCTTGAATCCAAGTGATGGAAAATCAAATCAATTCCTAGCCTTATTTTCCCAAAATGGCCGAGACCTTCATGAGGAAAAACCATGAGCCGTGTTTCATATTTTTGAGTCATAAGACTTGTTCTAGTGTTAGGAGTACCTAAGGATCATCCATCCAAGAGATTAGGAATTTTGGACATCTCTAGCTAATTTTTCTAGAGTATGGTTGAACCTTGAGTGATGAGAAATAGATGAGATTTGTTTTGTTTGATGTTTAATGTTTGATTGTTGTGTTGTTTGTAGTTTGTGACGAATATCAGGAGGTTCACAAATCGATCAACCGACTTTTATCCAGAGATCTGATCATCAACAGGTATGGGGGAACCTCATCACACCAAAAACGTGGTGGTGAAAATGGTTATTTACTTTATGTGTGGGTGAAACCCATTTGGTTTGGGTTCACCATTTGATTTGGTTCTCTTGGAGAACAAAGTGTAACAACGGTAGTTTATGCTTTAGTATGCTTTATCATGTGTTATGATGATGTTGATTGGATGAGAAAACATTTTCATGCATGTTGAAAAACCTACTTTGATCTCTAGATCAAGCATGGATTTTTATGCTTGATTATGATGCAATGATGTGTGATTATTTTTTGTCATAATTATGTGAGCATTTTGAGCCATAACTTGGTTAGTTGGTGAAGCAAAAACTTCACTTTTGCTTTGATGAGGCTTTCGGCCATGACAAAAAGAAAAGGAAGAATATGTGTAGTTCTTGAGCAACTTAAAGCTTTGAAGTAAGAAAAGTGTTTTAATGACTTATGCTTTAAAGAAAAATCATAAGAGACTTTGATCCAAAGATCAAATAAAGCTTCAATCTTTAAGTGTTTTCCCTAAAGTGAAACATGTCTTTTACCTTATCATTAGTTCATCTAGTTAACCAAGTGATTTAAAAGTGAATTAATGAAATATTTTCATGAGAATCAATATAGTTCCATAAGGCATTACCTTTACTTTAGAAGAAAGTTCATGTTCCTTTTTCAAACATAATGAAGACCTTTTATCCTTAAGTTGATTAAAATGAATCATAGTTAAGGAAGTTAGATGAGATTACATTTCCTTTCCATTAACTTAGAACATAGTTTTACACTAAGTTAGTAAGGAAAAACTCTTTTCAAAATTAGTTAAGATACTTTGCTTTAAGCAAGTGCAATGTTGTTTTAAATCAAATAAGTTTCCAATTGAAAACGTTGTTGTGGTTTACAAAAGGAGTTTTTAAACTCAAATCATAAACTTTTACGTATAAAAACCTAAGTTAAGTAATTAACTTAGAGTTAAAGACAAGGGATAATTTAAGTATGGTATGTGGTGAAACAAGACAATATGCTATACCATTGATGGCTTAGTACATCAATGACTTCATAAGACTTACGTGAATCAACACTTATTTCATTAATTGTAAACCAAGGAGTAATATCTTAGAAAGGCTTAAAGACTTATCTAAGAGGATTCTCAATCCTTATTCGTAATGCATTAGGACTTGAGACTTAATTCATAAGACATAAACACAAACACGAAACATTTTGGGTTTTGGGTTTTGAAATAGTAGTTCGATGACGGACCGGTGATTCGGATCCAGATCAGTCATTCAATTGTTTAAGTCTTGTGATGATTCAATCGCGGAGGGATCACGAGATTTATCCGGTGGATAAAAGTTTTGTATTTGAAAAGACGCATATAGTTCCTAAGGAAGAGAACCTTGGTGAACCTTGAGGTTTATCCGATGGATAGACATTGCTTTGTCGCATCTGCTTTGTGTAAGCATTGGCATTTCATTTGCATAGTTGTAAGGCCTTGAGCCTAGGAGTTGAGCTTACACCTTGATGCGGTTGCGAATCTTACGGTGACGATTGGAATAGTCTTGGAGGTATCAGGGTTGGAAAGGCTGACATATGACCAGTTGGTAGCTCTTCTATGTCGTGGCGAATCCGAGCAATACACTGATATCCTCGACTAGACGCCATACTGTTCATGTTTGGTCCAGAGTGTTTTCGTAAAAGCCAGATATGTGCACGTTACGAATGTTGTAGCATCTTGCCCAAGGCTGGTGTACATGTAACATGTCCTCCCATTCACTCTCTCTGATGTTTTGTTAGCTCCATGGAGTAAGGTTCAGAGTAGTACCCAGTAGCATTGGCATTGAGCCATGTTCATTGCACTGCATTGCATGGCTGTTGATGTTTACATTTACTGTTATACATCGTTGTTCTGTTTTTAAGAATGCCTTATATTATGTTGTTAACTGTTAATTGTTTAACATGATTTATATTGAGAATTCTAGTAAGCATGTTGGGTACGCTGTTACCTGGTGAGTCGCCCCGTTTTTACTTCTGCTATTTTGTTGTGTTGATGAACCGGAATCTCACCCATATCTATATATTTTCTTGCTGGTACTTGCTGTTGCTGCTTGAGCAGATGGACGTGATGACGGTTCAGTCCATCAGTTTCTTTGAGTCCGGAGGGAAACTCCATTGTTGTTTAGTTTTTTTTTTTTCGGCCAGACTGTGTCGATATCTGTAGTACCTTTTGGGAGCTACCACTCCTAGTACTTATTATTTCTTATGTCAGTTATGCATTAGACCTATGTCTGTATATAGTATTATTTTCTATTTCTCTTTTCTGTTTCTGTATTTCTGATACAGTATGTTCTAGAAATGCATGGTAAACCTAAGTTCATTTGTTAGTATTATTTACCTTTACTATACTCATTACATCTTTGTGAAGAAAAAAAACCGTATGTTTCGCATTAATAAATATTTTCGGCTTTATAAACGTGTTGGAACGAAAGTGGTCATGGTCCAGATAATCCCTTAAGTTTTGATGTTAACAAAGAGCTAATTTAAGATGAACAAAGATTTGTTATGGACTAATGTTTTATATTAAGTGTGCAGGACAAATCTAAATTGAGTCTAAAGACTTTGTCTCGTCCAACATAGTCCAAAGACGTTATCTCGTCTGACATAGTCCAAAGACGTTATCTCGTCCAACATAGTCCAAAGACTTTATCTCGTCCAACACCTATTCTTGGTTTACGACTGGACGATTGTTTATAGAACCATTGAGTCCAAAGACTCTTTTGGTTACCTTCTGTAATAGCTAGTCCAATAAATGTCTTTTAAATTTCAAGCGCGAATATCTTTGTAAAAGCATTTGAAATTATTATTCCATGTAAAAGGCTTATACTAGTGGGACAAAACATTCTCTGTAAGATTCGTACAAAAGAAAAGCACAAGCCAGAATGTCCCTATCACCTAAAGAAGTTGACCTTCTTGTTTTGGATAAACAAAAGGCAACTTTCTTCTACTCAGAGGATATGTCAGCACCACTTTTAGCTATCTCCCTGATAGTCTATTCTGCTGATCAGAAACTTCAGAAGCTATCAGACTCAACGGATCAAATGCATTCAATGCTCATCAGAACGGATCCTTTTCCATCCATTGAAGACTGAAGACTGCTCAAAGAAAAGAGGCTATATATACCTTCATCTTTTGAAAGTGGAGGATCAAGAATCAAGAAAGAAGAAACGTTGAACGAAACTGAACTTGAGCAAAAATACCAGTGAAGCAACACATAGCATTTCAAAATCCTTCAAAAGATAAAAGAGAAAATCTCAAAGCTTGCAAAGCTAGAAAAGCTACTCTGATTCTAACCTTCATATTACTCTCTGTGTAGAGCTATTTTCAAGAGTCTAAGCTTTAGTTTCGAATTCTCACATTTAGTGAGTTAGTAGAACAATCTTTTTCAAAACCATAGTTTGGTTGAGCCTGAAGAGGCTTGTCTGTAAAAGAATACTTAGAGAACCTGAAGAGGTTGAGAATACTGCCTGAAGAGGTGTTGAATACTTTGTAACAAAAGGTTTTTGTTATAGTGGATAAAGCTCTCAAGTAGAGAGGACTGGACGTAGCTCTTTGGTGAAGAGTGAACCAGGATAACATCTTTGTGTTCCTTTCTCTCCCTTACTCTTATTTTAGTTTACTATCTAATTAACTAACTGGGATTGAATTGCCTTTCATTACGCTGTCTTCCGTCTTACTCAAAACTAAGTGAGCGTCCAACGTGGTGTTTGGAAGAGCTCTCTTTGCTTTCAATCGTTTTAGCGTCCAATCTTGAGAAAAACATTATCTGCTTACGAAAAGAATTTAAAATTCTCTAAAACACAATTCAACCCCCCTTCTTGTGTTTCAAACAGGTTCCTTCAATTGGTATCAGAGCTCAGCCTCTGGGTTGAGCACTTTGCCGTGTAGAGGAAAAGATCCTATTGCAGATATGTCTGGACCAGGTATGCCAAGCGGGAGTCAACCAGTTATGGAAGGCACTTCCATGACCAGACCGCCGTTCTTCAACGGTACTCATTACCTGTACTGGAAGGAGAGATTCAAAGGTTTCATCCTTAGTACAAACTCAGCTCTCTGGGCCAGAATCACAAACGGTCCTAACGTTTGTCTCAACTCTGACGGGACAGACAAAGCAGAGGACGACTGGACAGATGCTGAACGGGCTAGAATGGAACAGAATCATAAAGCAAGATATGCTTTAATGTGTGCTCTCAGTCCTGATGAATTTCAGAAGATTCACGCATGTGAATCAGCCAAACAAATATGGGACACCTTGTCTAATCTCCATGAAGGGACAACCAAGGTGAAGGACTCTAAAATCATCATGCTAGTTGCCCAGTATGAAATGTTCACCATGGCTGAAGGAGAGTCCATCCTTGACATGATGGGTCGCTTTCAAACGATCATCAACAATCTGAAATCCCTTGGAAAGGTCTACACTACCAAGGAGAATGTCACCAAGATTCTTAGGAGTTTGCCTAAGAAATGGAGACCTCTTGTCACTGCAATCACCCAGGCCAAAGATCTCTCCACTTTGACTCTGGATGATCTTGTCGGGACGCTTCAAGTTCACGAGCAGGAGCTTGATCTTGACAATCCAGGAAAGAAGAACAAAGGGATTGCCCTGAAAGCTCATAGGTCCAACAACTCAAAAGCCTTAAAAGCTGATGAGTCCAGTGATGAAGCTGATCAGTCTGATGATGATGTATCAGATGATGACGAGCTATCCTTTATCTCCAGAAAGATTCAGAATATGTGGAGAAAGAAAAATGGAATGAAGAGAAGGCCATTCCAAAAGAAAAGCTTCAAGGATCATGCTGAACCCAAGGATAAAAGTCAGCTGGTCTGTTTTGAATGTAACAAACCAGGACACTTCAAAGCTGATTGTCCTACGCTAAAGGACAAAAAGAAGTTCTTCAAAAAGAAGAAAAAGAACTTCATGGCAACTTGGGAGGACTTGAACTCTTCTGAAGAAGAAGAAGAAGAAACAAATGAAGAGGCTAATCTATGCCTATGGTCCAACAAGCAAGATGAAGACTCTTCGGACGATGAACAATTTGTTGTTCCCGGAGAAAGAAGTCAGGAGTCTACCTCTGGAAGAGGAAGGAATGTGAATGTTCCACCCATCTTCAAGGGAACAGACTATACTTATTGGAAATCAATGTTCCAATTATACGTCCAAGCTCAAAATTATGAGCTGTGGGACATCTTCACAAACGGAGATTATCGTTCAACGATTACCCATGAGGACGGTTCAACATCGTCCAAACATGAAACAGATTGGACGAGTGATGATATCAGACGATGTTCTCAGAATGCCTATGCCAACTGGTGTCTTGTCAACGCCCTTGATCGTCCAAGATTGGACATGGTCTCGCAACTCCAAACAGCTAAGGAGAAGCTGGACGCTCTGGAACATCTGTTCAGACCAAGGAGCTCGTCTACCTCAAATCTCTGCCTAATGGCCAAAAGCTCTTCGGACGCTGAATCAGAAGATGACGAGGTATCCGTTTCTGACTTTCTTCAAGAAGCATATGATGAACTGCTAAATGATTCTTCTATATTGCATCATCAATACATCGTGCTTAAGAAAAAATTGTCAAAAGTAAATAAGGAGTTGGAAGAGTCCAACAAACTAAATAAGCAGCTTGTTGAAGAGAATAATAAGCTTAAAGCTGAGAATGTCAGTCTAACTGACAAACTCACCTCTGAGTCCAGTGAACCTTATGAGGTAACTAGACTAAAACAAGAGGTATCTGATCTCACCAAAAGCGTAACTAAGCTTGTTGGAGGATCAGAGAAGCTAGACCTGATATTGAGGTACACTAGATCACCTCATGATAAGTCTGGCCTAGGCTATGACTCTGAGAAACAAACTGCGTCTCAGAAAATATCAGGGTCCAACAAAAATCACAAGGCTTTTCATTCCTATGGAAAGCAAAAAGAAAATAAATTGCATGCATCCAGAACTTACTGTAAGATTTGTGGAAAGAATGGTCACACTTCTTCAAAATGCATTTACAAAAATAAAAACAAAATGCATGGACGAAGACCACCAACTAACCCAAAAGGACCCAAGTCTATCTGGGTACCTAAGAATATGATAATACCTGTTGCAGATCTGCTTAGCAACACAAAAAAGACCCCAGTCCTGGTACTTGGACAGTGGTTGCTCACGTCACATGACGGGAGAAAGGTGTATGTTCCAAGAAATCTATGAGAAGTCTAGTGGATGGGTCACCTTTGGAGGCAACCAGAAGGGTAAGATAGTAGGAATAGGTAAGATTGGTAAGCATCCTCTTCCCTCTATTGATAATGTTCTTCTGGTTGAAGGATTAAGACACAACTTGCTTAGCATAAGTCAATTATGTGACAGTGGGTCTGTTGTTTCCTTCAATAAAGGTGAATGTATGGTCAAGAACCCTGATGGGTCCATCTTATTCACTGCCAAAAGGCAAAATAATCTGTACAAGATTAATTTGGGGGAACTTTCAACTCAAAGTGTATCATGTCTAGTGTCTGTTGAAGATAAGCGATGGATCTGGCACAAAAGACTTGGTCATGCTAGTATGAGATTAATCTCTAAACTAAACAAGCATAACCTTGTAAGAGGTTTACCAAAGATTGTGTTTAGATCAGATGCTCTCTGTGACGCTTGTCAAAAAGGAAAACAAGTTAAGAACTCGTTTGAGTCCAAAAACATTGTTAGTACTTCTAGACCACTGGAATTGTTGCATATTGATTTGTTTGGTCCAACAAGGACGGCCTCTGTCAGTGGTAAGAAATATGGACTTGTCATAGTAGATGACTATACTAGATGGACATGGGTTAAGTTCCTTGCTCACAAGGATGAGCCTATCAAGGTCTTTTCTATATTCTGTAAGCGAGTTCAGAATGAAAAAGGCGTATTCATCAGCTCGATCAGAAGTGATCATGGTGGCGAATTTGAAAACGAGCTCTTTCAAAGGTTCTGTGATGAAAGTGGTATTCATCACAATTTCTCTGCTCCTAGAACTCCACAACAAAACGGTGTTGTTGAGAGGAAGAACCGATCTCTTCAAGAGATGGCTAGGGCAATGCTCAGTGATAATTCTGTCCCTAAGCACTTCTGGGCTGAAGCTGTAAATACTGCCTGCTATATTCAAAATAGAATATACATAAGACCAATCTTGAATAAGACTCCTTATGAATTGTGGAAAGGACGCAAACCCAACATCTCTTATTTCCACCCCTTTGGATGTCAATGTTTTATTTTAAATACTAAGGATCAACTAGGAAAGTTTGATGCCAAAGTAGATAATGGAATATTGTTAGGATTCTCTGAAACGTCTAAAGCTTTTAGAGTCTATAACTCTAGAACGTTGATTGTTGAAGAATCCATTCATGTTAAATTTGATGACAAACAGCCTGATAAGAGATTATCAGAGCTAGATGATTCTTTTGCAGATATGAATCTGAATGATTCAGATGCTCGTCCAACAACCAACAAAGACGAGGCATCAGACGCTACGATGGACACATCATCGTCTCAGCAAGCTGTAAATACCCCTCGTTCATGGCAATTCAGAACTTATCATCCCGAGGATCAAATCATTGGCAAACCAAATGATAGCGTCCAGACAAGGTCAACTTTCAGAGAGCAAGCTGACTCAGCCTTCATCTCTGAGATGGAACCAAAGTCTGTGGACGAAGCCTTATTGGACGAGTGCTGGATCCTCGCTATGCAAGAAGAGCTCAACCAGTTTCAACGTAGTGACGTTTGGACGCTGGTCTCCCTGCCTAAGGATAAGTCTGTAATTGGAACCAAGTGGGTCTATCGCAACAAGCTGGACGAGGATGGCAAGGTGGTAAGGAATAAAGCAAGGCTAGTTGCCCAAGGCTACTCACAAGAGGAAGGTATTGATTATACTGAAACCTTTGCTCCAGTAGCTAGATTAGAAGCTATACGCATCTTACTTTCATATGCTGCACATCATAACATCATGCTTTACCAAATGGATGTAAAAAGTGCATTTCTAAATGGTGTAATTAATGAAGAAGTATATGTTCTCCAACCACCCGGTTTTGAAGATCAGAACCGTCCTGAGCATGTATATAAGCTTAAGAAAGCTTTATATGGACTCAAGCAAGCTCCTAGAGCTTGGTATGAGAGACTCAGCTCTTTCCTAATGGAGAATGGCTTCTCGAGAGGAAAAGTGGACACAACTCTTTTTAGAAAAGTGAATAAAAAGGAATTTATTGTTGCTCAAATTTACGTTGATGATATAATATTTGGTGCAACTGATGAATCTCTTTGCCAAGAATTCTCTGAATTAATGCAAAGGGAGTTTGAAATGAGCATGATGGGAGAACTAAAATTCTTCCTCGGACTTCAAGTAAAGCAAACTTCAGACGGAGTGTACATTCATCAGACGAAGTACACAAAGGAGCTTCTAAAACGCTTCAAGTTGGACGATTGTAAACCTATGAATACACCAATGCATCCAACGTCCGTGCTAAACAAAGATGATAAAGATAAAAAGGTAGACCAAAAGGTATATAGAGGTATGATGGGTTCCCTTTATATCTAACTGCGTCCAGACCTGATATCATGTTTAGCGTTTGCTTATGTGCTCGTTTTCAATCTGATCCAAGAGAGTCTCATCTCTCAGCAGTAAAAAGAATCTTTAGATACTTAAAAGGTTCTACTAATCTGGGTCTTTTGTATAAGAAAATTGATGAATACAGATTAGTTGGATTCTGTGATGCTGACTATGCTGGAGACAGAATAGAAAGGAAAAGCACAAGTGGAGGGTGTCACTTCATTGGTGCTAATCTCGTCTCATGGTCAAGCAAAAGGCAAAGCACAATTGCTCTATCAACTGCTGAAGCTGAGTACATTGCTGCAGCCAGCTGCTGCTCACAACTGCTATGGATCAAACATCAGTTGGAAGACTACAACGTGTTTGTAAGCAACATCCCTATCATGTGTGATAATACTGCTGCTATTAATTTGTCAAAGAACCCCATACTGCATTCTAGAGCAAAGCATATAGAAATAAAACATCATTTTATTAGGGACTATGTGCAAAAAGGAACAATAGATATTCAATTTGTTGATACTGACCATCAATGGGCAGATATCTTCACTAAACCTTTAGCCGTAGATAGGTTTATATTCATAAGAAAATATCTGAACATGCATTTCATTGATTAACTGAGAGTCCAATGCATGCGTCCAATATTTGCATTACGTCCAATATATGCTCGTCCAATGTACCTTCTGAATGATCGTCTAATGCATTAATGAAACTCAATCTTTGTCGAATGAAATATTATCCTTCATTCCCTTAACTGAGTCAGTTTTTTGTTTTCTTTATTTGCCAAAAATGCTTTTTACGGTTTCAAAGTCTGAACGTGTGTCAGACATTTAATGCTCGTCGTTTCGCTCTCTCTCTCTATTTAAAAATACGAAAGGTTTTCGCTCTCTCTTCTTCTTCCTTTTAAAACCTAAGTTTTGCTCTTTGATAAAAATCCAACCTTTACAAAAAGCTTTAACCTTTCTTCTTGCATCTTCGAAAAGGAAAACCCTTTCTGAAAAACCTTCTTCTTTAAACATCCTCTCTGAAACTATGGCAACCTCTTCTGCTGCTGGCTCTAAAGGTAAAGGAAAAACCTTCAATGCTCAGACTGCTGATGTTATGGTCGAGTACAAGTTTAACCTTCAATTCCTAGCTGATAATGGGATTGATATCTTCTCTAACATCCATGCCGCTGGATGGTCAAGCTACTTTGAAGGTTCTCCGGTAATCTACCCTGCTCTAGTTAGGGAGTTCTGGACAAACCCCATTGTCTCTGCACGAGAGATTCGCAACAAGGTACTTGATACTGAAGTCATAGTATCTGAAGCAACTATCTCTAATGCAACTGGGTGCGCTCAATCAGGCATAACTGTTGAAGATGACTGGGAAGAAGAGATTGGTGATGCTTCCACCATCAGAGATTGTTTGTTGAAAAACTCTGGTGACAAGCTCATAGCCTCAAAAATGACTAACAAGGCTAGGGTTCTTCACCAAATCTTGAACAAGGCTATCCTTCATAAAGTTGGGTCAAAGGATAATGTTTCAAAGACTCATCAATTTTGCCTAGTTCATCTGATTCTTGAAAGGCAAATAAACCTTCCCCACCTCCTCTTTTCCTTCTTCAAATATACCATTGAAGGCTCTGGGAAGAAGAACACTGCACTCATCTATGGCGCTCTTCTCTCCAAAATATTTGAGAAGCACATGGTCTACGACGACCTAAAGAACTTGGCTCCAGAAAGAAAGTTCAAATACTACGGGGTTCATGGGATTGAACGGGTGCATCAGCCTGAGTTTAGCAGGCAAAGTTTGGTAATGATGCCGTTGGACTGCTTTAAAAAGTCCAAACTTGAGGAAAAGCAAAAAGGAGCTCAGACGCAAGGCTCAGAAGAAGCGTCTGAACAATGTGTCACTGCTGGACGCTCTGCTGAACGAGCTCGTCCAATAGCTAAGACTTCTTTGTCTCGTCCAAAGCCAATCGTCCAACCTTCAATTTCTTCGTCTCGTCCAAAGCCCATCGTCCAACCTTCAAGAAAAAGGAAGCTGGTTCTAGCTCCCATTGATGAAGATGAAGAGGACAATCTACCCATCTCCAGGGTAGTCAAAGGGCCAAGATTGGAAACCTCACCTGCTGCACCTCTGTCAACAAGGGCAAGGTCATCTCGAAGAAAGACGAAAGGTAATACTGAACCTATCTCCAGTTCAGTTATTATTTCTCCTATCGTCCAATCGTCTGAGATAGAAGACTTAACCTTTGAACCTTCCATACCTCTCTCACCCGCTAACCTACCACAAACCCAAACTCTAGCCTCACAAAATGAACCCGAAGACTGGTTCACACCCTAGGGAGATCACCCCTTCCAACCCTATGGTGCTCCCTACCCTAGACGGATCTTTCCCATAAGCATATATAGACGTCTCCCTGGAGTAGACTACAACAACAAATGCTCAATTTGGGCTGATGTTAAACGCAAATTTCCTGTTCTATTCCTTAAACACTCACCCCAAAAGCCCCCTTCCATTACCCGAATATGAATTTGAACAACCCTCCACATCATCCACCTCACCTCCTAAACTTGCCTACCAACCCATCCCATACACTTCACCTAAACCTCTGCCCTCTGAAACATACAATGCCCATGGACCATTGGTTACTTACCTTGAGAAGAAGACGTTTCCTCCAAGGAAAGTCTATCCCAACCTTATCAAGGACAAGGCATTCAAATGGTGCCACTACAATATAAAGAGGCATGTTGTTCTTCGCCATGAAGCCAAGAGAGGTTGCAAGACGGAGTATGAAAGAAGGGCAAGGACGTTTGGCTTAAGTAACTTCATCCTTGATCCCGACCTTTCTTTCATTCCAAGCTATCCATCATCTTGGAAGGAGTATTCTGATGTCCGGGACTTTCTTCCTTACTATGCTGTGCGGAAGGAGTGTGACATGCCTCGAGAAGCTAAGATCCATCACAACCTTCCAAAGAGATTTTGGTCAAAGTCTTCTCGCACTAGCGTAGGAGTTGTTCCTCCTCGAGCTTGCCCAAGGCTCCCTATCCTAGATCCCAACAAGGATAAGGACCTTCGCAAAAAGCTTGAGTCATGGACGCTGCCTTACCAACATGCTTTTGATCCCCTGTTTTGGACAAAACATCGAGATGACTCTGGGGCTCTCGAAAGTATTTGGAAGAAAGATCCTCGCTTCAGATTTGACCCAGATGCTAGGATATATTGGGAAAATCACATCTGGAGATGCTCCCAAGAAGCGTCATCCTCTGGTTTATCAGTTGAGGAGAAAGCTGAGATTCGCGTCTACCCGAGACAATACCGAATCCGTGAAGCAACCTTCATGATCGTAGACGATATCTTTGGGATACCTCTTTATCCTAGAGATGTTCTGCCTATGCCTCCTATCAGATGGCGTGAAAACAAGTTTGATGATGCTGATATCATACTTGAAGTGCTGCGTCCACCCGAACCTATTGTTGCTCCTCCTACTCTTCCTCCTAAGCCGGCCATTCCTGAAGAGACTGGGGACACCGAAACCATCTATATGGAACCCTCCTCTGAAACTCATGATAACGAAGTGGAACAAGTTGCAGACTCTGCTCAGTCCAAGTCTCAACCGGTCCCTCTCTCAATGGTCCATCCTGATGCTCCATCTCCTTCTCAGGCTCTGAGTGTAGTTCCTGATCAAAGAGGTGTGGACGCAACCCGGGCCACTGCTGAGAGCTCTGCCTCAGTTATTCCTCCTGAGTTTCAAGAGTTCGTCCAACGGACTATAGAAGCTAACAATGCGGTGCTCCTTCAGCAAATTGCGGCCATGTTCAAAGATTTCATTCCCAAACCTCCTCCCTCTTCTTAAAAATTTTTTTTGTTTTCTTTGTTTTTCAAAACAACTGACTATGATGTGTTTCTCACTCTTTTGTCTGATGACAAAAAGGGGGAGAAGATGGATTTTGATTGATTATTGATTTTTTGATTGATTATTGATTGATTGATTATTATTGATTGATTATTTAAAGTTAAATTTGTTGATTGAATCTTTAAATGATACATGTGCTCATATTTGTTGATTGAATCTTTAAATGATACATGTGCTCATATCTATGCTCTAAATGTTTAAATGATTAGAATGTTTGTCTTAGGGGGAGCCCTTCAGCTCTCTAGGACTCTTTGTTCAATCAAAATTAGCATGTTTTGTCATCATCAAAAAGGGGGAGATTGTTGGAACCAAAGTGGTCATGGTCCAGATAATCCCTTAAGTTTTGATTTTAACAAAGAGCTAATTTAAGATGAACAAAGATTTGTTATGGACTAATGTTTTATATTAAGTGTGCAGGACAAATCTAAATTGAGTCTAAAGACTTTGTCTCGTCCAACATAGTCCAAAGACGTTATCTCGTCTGACATAGTCCAAAGACGTTATCTCGTCCAACATAGTCCAAAGACTTTATCTCGTCCAACACCTATTCTTGGTTTACGACTGGACGATTGTTTATAGAACCATTGAGTCCAAAGACTCTTTTGGTTACCTTCTGTAATAGCTAGTCCAATAAATGTCTTTTAAATTTCAAGCGCGAATATCTTTGTAAAAGCATTTGAAATTATTATTCCATGTAAAAGTCTTATACTAGTGGGACAAAACATTCTCTGTAAGATTCGTACAAAAGAAAAGCACAAGCCAGAATGTCCCTATCACCTAAAGAAGTTGACCTTCTTCTTTTGGATAAACAAAAGGCAACTTTCTTCTACTCAGAGGATATGTCAGCACCACTTTTAGCTATCTCCCTGATAGTCTATTCTGCTGATCAGAAACTTCAGAAGCTATCAGACTCAACGAATCAAATGCATTCAATGCTCATCAGAACGGATCCTTTTCCATCCGTTGAAGACTGAAGACTGCTCAAAGAAAAGAGGCTATATATACCTTCATCTTTTGAAAGTGGAGGATCAAGAATCAAGAAAGAAGAAACGTTGAACGAAACTGAACTTGAGCAAAAATACAAGTGAAGCAACACATAGCATTTCAAAATCCTTCAAGAGATAAAAGAGAAAATCTCAAAGCTTGCAAAGCTAGAAAAGCTACTCTGATTCTAACCTTCATATTACTCTCTGTGTAGAGCTATTTTCAAGAGTCTAAGCTTTAGTTTCGAATTCTCACATTTAGTGAGTTAGTAGAACAATCTTTTTCAAAACCATAGTTTGGTTGAGCCTGAAGAGGCTTGTCTGTAAAAGAATACTTAGAGAACCTGAAGAGGTTGAGAATACTGCCTGAAGAGGTGTTGAATACTTTGTAACAAAAGGTTTTTGTTATAGTGGATAAAGCTCTCAAGTAGAGAGGACTGGACGTAGCTCTTTGGTGAAGAGTGAACCAGGATAACATCTTTGTGTTCCTTTCTCTCCCTTACTCTTATTTTAGTTTACTATCTAATTAACTAACTGGGATTGAATTGCCTTTCATTACGCTGTCTTCCGTCTTACTCAAAACTAAGTGAGCGTCCAACGTGGTGTTTGGAAGAGCTCTCTTTGCTTTCAATCGTTTTAGCGTCCAATCTTGAGAAAAACATTATCTGCTTACGAAAAGAATTTAAAATTCTCTAAAACACAATTCAACCCCCCTTCTTGTGTTTCAAACAGGTTCCTTCAATAAACGTTCGGGAATGCGACACTCGGGAAAGGGTGTTGCATTATTTGGTATCAGAGCTGGCCGAGTATTTTTGGGGATTGTAGGTTATGGTCTGTCTTGTTTGTGTTGTGTTCTCTTTGTGTTTCTCTGTTGTTATCTTCGCAAGGAGGATAATGTTGTTTGCTTTATTCCTTTGAGTTTGACAATTCTGGTTTTGAAGGTAGCGATGGCTGCTCAAAACCTGAATGCTACTGTGAACGCCATACGGGAGATGGCTGCTGCGATGATTTAACTTGATGAAAGAGCTGCTGGTGGTAGAGGATTAGATGAATTCCTTCGTTGGAATCCACCCCAATTCAAGGGTGAATTCAATCCTGAGTTAGTTGAGCGTTGGATCCAGACGTTGGACAAAATCTTTGGAGCAATGAGATGTACTAAGAATGACAAGGTTGTCTATGCAACCTATATGCTGGTGGAGGATGCTGAATATTGGTGGGAAGGAGCCCGTCAGATGCTGGTGCATGCTCAACAAGCTGTGGGCTAAAATGATTTTAAGGGGAAGTTCCTGGAAAAGTATTTTCCTGCAAGTGCGAGGCACAAGAAAGAAATGGAGTCCCTCCAGCTTAGACAAGGGGGAATGACTGTAGCTGAATACGGGGCCAAACTAATTTGAAAGTTTGGCAAAGTTCTCGAATTATTTTCTGGACAACCCAAGAGAAGAATGGAATGCAGGAAGTTCGAAGGGGGTCTGAGGATCGACTTGAAGAGAGCTGTATTTCCTCTGGAAATTTCTGTTTTTCCAAGACTGATGAAGAAGTGTCGACTGATCGAGAGCTTGGAGCCCAAGGACGCGGACACATAGTTCTAGACCGAGTAAGTTCCTAAGAGGAAGCGGTGGTCGAGACAACAAATCTCGATGGCAGCCATATTCGAAGCAGCAAGATTAACGTTCTGTAGGAGGAAGCAATGGGGGTTTCAGTCAGTCTGGAAATGCCCCAACCAAGTGCATGAAGTGGGGGAAGAGTAATCATGTCACCAGAGACTGTTCAATCAAAGGAATTATCTGCTTCAAGTGTGGGAAGTCGGGACATATTTCGCGTGACTGTATGCAACCAAAAGTGGAACATTCCGTCAACAATGTCCAAGCAGCAAGGCTTAAGGCAAAAGGCAGAGTCTACACTGTGAGTGGCACTGAAGCTTCTCAAAATGAAGACTTAATCCAATGTCAGTGTGTCATGGGAGGTAAAACCTTAACTGTACTATTTGATTCAAGCGCAACGCATTCCTTTATTGCATATGACTATGTGAATCTGTTAGGATTACCTGTGTCTTCTTTACCTTTTGATTTGGTAATTTCTATGCCTACTGCAAAGCCTATTATAACTGCTAAAGTTTGTTTGAACCGTTCTATTTTTGTTAAAGATAGAACATTTTTGATTGATTTGATCTGTTTGCCTCTTTGGCAAATGGATGTAATCTTAGGAATGGATTGGTTATCTTGTAACCATATCCTCTTAGACTGTGCAAATAAAACCTTAGTTTTCCCTAGTTGTGAGAATTCTGGATTTTTGACTGCCAACCAAGTAAGCTTCTTTGAGAGAAGGAGCTCAAGGATACATGTTAGTATCTTCTTTGGAGGTCAAGAGCGAGCTAGTCTTAGAGCGCGTACCTGTCGTGAACGAGTTTCCAGAAGTCTTTCCTGACAACATACCAGGTTTGCCGCCAGTTCGGGACATCGAGTTTGTGATCGATCTTGTGCCAGGAACAGGACCAGTGTCTATGGCACCGTATCGAATGGCACCTGCCGAGTTGGAAACCTTGAAGGAACAGTTGGTGGACTTATTGGGGAAACAGTTCGTTAGACCCAGTGTGTCACTATGGGGAAAAAGAAAGATGGCACATCTCGCCTATATGTGGATTATTGCCAGTTGAATAAGGTTACCATTAAGAACAAGTATCCACTTTCGAGGATAAATGACTTGATGGATCAGTTGAGGAGAGCGGCAGTTTTCTCCAAGATTGATTTGGGATCGGGTTATCACTAGATTCGCGTGAAGGAAGAGGATGTACCAAAGACAGCGTTTCGAACACGCTATGGGCACTACGAATATCTTGTAATGCCGTTTGGGGTGACGAATGCCCCAGCTATATTCATGGATTATATGAATAGGATCTTTCGTCCATATTTAGATAAGTTTGTCGTTGTCTTCGTAGACGACATACTCATCTATTCGCGAGACCAGGAAGAACATGTTGAACATCTTAGTGTAGTTCTTCAGGTTCTAAAAGAGAAACAACTGTATGCAAAGCTGTCCAAGTGTGAGTTTTAGCTCGACGAAGTGCAGTTTTTGGGTCATGTGATTTCGAAGGAAGGAATTGCTGTAGATCTGTCAAAAGTTGAAGTAGTTCTTGAGTGGGAAAGACCAACCACTGTGACTGAGATGTGTGGGTTTGGCTGGGTATTATCGGAGGTTCATCGATCGATTTTCCAAGATTGTAGGACCTCTTACCCAATTGACGAGGAAGGATAAAGCGTTTGAATGGATTGAAGCCTGTGAGCAGAGTTTTCAGGAGCTAAAGAAGAGGCTGACTACATCACCAGTGTTGATATTACCAGATCCAAGCGAACGTTTTGAAGTGTACTGTGATGCTTCATACCATGGGTTAGGCTGTGTTTTAATGAAGAATCGAAAGGTGGTAGCGTATGCCTCGAGACAGTTGAAAATGCACGAGAAGAATTACCCTACTTATGATCTGCAATTAGCAGCGTTAGCTTTAGCGTTGAAGATTTGAAGGCACTACTTGTATGGTTCGACATTCAATGTCTTCAGCAATCATAAGAGCTTGAAGTACCTGTTCGATCAGAAAGAGCTTAACATTAGGCAGAGACGGTGGCTGGAATTTGTGAAGGTCTATGACTTCCAGTTACAGTATCATCCGGGAAAAGCTAATGTGGTGGCGGATGCCCTGAGTAGGAAAGTGTTACATGTGTCTGCCATGATGGTTAAGGAACACGAACTGTTGGAACAGTTCAGAGATATGCATCTATCCGTGGTTAGTATGCTAGGAAGGCTATGTGTAGGTATGGTTACAGTATCTTGTGATTTGATGGATCAGATTTGGAAGAAACAGGTATACGACCAGTATCTGGAGAAAGAGCGGAGGAATCTGAAGAAAGGGATGACGTCTGAATACAAAGAAGGAGCAGATCGAATCCTAAGACGAGGAGAACGAGTTTGTGTGCGAAACAACCCAGAGATAAGGAGGTTAATTCTGGACGAAGCTCATAGGAGCAAGTTGAGTATGCATCCAGGATCAACCAAGATGTACCAAGACTTGAAACAATTGTTTTGGTGGTAAGGCATGAAAAGAGATGTAGCTGATTATGTGGCGTCTTGCTTAGTGTGTCAAAAAGCAAAGGTTGAACATCAAAGGCCAGCGGGAATGTTACTTCTGTTGGATTTTCCAGAATGGAAGTGGGACGGTATAGCGATGAATTTTGTAACGTGTTTGCCAAGGACACCTAAAGGATACGATTCCATTTGGGTAATAATTGATAGGCCAGCTCATTTTCTACCTATCAATCTCAAGTATTCCATGGAAAAGTTGACTAAGATTTATATCAGTGAGATTGTGAGATTGCATGGAGTGCCTTCAAGTATCATATCGAATAGAGACCCGCGTTTTACTTCGCGATTTTGGCAGAGTTTACATGAAGCCTTGGCAACGAAGTTACGACTGAGTTTGGCTTATCATCCTCAAACTGATGGACAATCAGAAAGGACGATTCAATCTTTAGAGGACCTGTTGCGGGCATGTGTGTTGGAACATGCTGGAAGTTGGGAGAATTTCCTACCGTTGATGGAATTCACCTACAACAACAGTTATCATTCGAGTATATGGATGGCACCCTATGAAGCTTTATACGGACAACGTTGCAGAACACCTTTGTGTTGGTGTCAAGACGGAGAAAGTGCTTCATTAGGACCTGAACTAGTGCAACAAACTACTGAGAAGGTGAAACTGATTCAAGAAAAGATGAGGACAACTCAGAGCCGACAGAAGAGTTATGCGGATAAAAGACGTAGGCCACTTGAGTTTGAGGAAGGGGATCATGTGTTTTTTAGAGTGACTCCAACGACTAGGGTGGGCAGGGTCCTTAAGTCTAGAAAACTCACTCCAAAATTCATTGGACCTTATCAAATCTTCGTAAGATAGGTCCAGTAGCTTACCAAATAACTTTACTGACTTTTCTGTCCAACTTTCATAATGTTTTTCATGTTTCGCCATTGCGAAAGTATATTCCTGATCCCAGTCATGTCATTGAGTCTGATTCACTATAGCTAAAGGATATCCTGTCCTATGAAACGCTACCAGTTAAGATTGAGGACAGGAGAGTAAAGCAACTGCGAGGGAAGGAGATAGCTTTGGTCAAAGTTATTTGGAACAAGGTTACAGGTGATGCTACTTGGGAAAGAGAAGAGGACAAGCAACAAAAGTATCCGAGTTTATTTTAAGAGGTATGTAAAATTTCGAGGACGAAATTCTTTTAAGAGGGGTAGTAATGTCACGCCCCGATTTTCACTTTTTATAATTCTTTAGTATTTAAACGTTTGTATTTTATTGGAGGGCTAGAGAGTGAAATAAAATATTCTGAGAAGATAGGAATGTCCTACACAACCATAGGAAGCCAAAGTTAAGTTTCGGGCGAAAGCTCAAAAGGAACCCGGTCTGCGTTTTTCACGGATAGTAGCCTTTTTCTACTATCGAGACCTAATATGGACTCGTGAACGAGACAATAAGTCTCAGGATTTAATTCTCTACATCTTTGTTAAAATCCGTCCTGACGTCCGAAAAATAAAAATAATATATTATATTCGGCCATTTAATTGAACCGGGAGGCGTTTGGAGTCGTAAAGGGATTCAACGAGACCCGCCAACGGATAATCTCGATACCACATCATGCCAGATCACTTGGGAGAGCATGCCAGAGTCGTCATGATGTTTGGAAAAATCTGGACGCGAAATTACCAAATACCCCTAACCTTAATCTTTTTCACTTTTACCATTTTACCCTTGAAGCAAATGACCATTTTGCCCTTAAGTGAGTTTTTTAGAAGGCTGAACAGCCCTCTTCAGCCCCTCATTCATGCTGAACTCAGCCCCAAATAGAGCTTAAGAACACTCATCTTCAACCTTGAGAAAACCACCATTGTTCTTTGAGAAATCCTTGAAACCTTGTGAGAAAACCTTGAATCTTTGTCAATCTTCATCCATTCTTTGGTAATATCACTTCTATGATCTCCTAGCTTCTTGAATCTCTCTCAATCTCAAGATCAAAATCTTGTGTCATGAAAATCCATTTTATGATTTAAAACTTTGAAAATTCATAGCAAATTGTAGAAAAATCCTTTTAATGGGAAACCAATTTCTTTGAACTCACTTCATCATTCTCTACCTAAACCCAAGAGCTCATGAAACAATTCTCATCCTAGCTCTTAATCCCCAAAGTGGCCGAACCCTAACAAGGATGATGAATAGTGTTTTTGATCAAATTTTTGATTTCTAACTCTTGATTCCATCCTTAGCTTTCCTATTGTCCTTGAATCCAAGTGATGGAAAACCAAATCAATTCCTAGCCTTATTTTCCCAAAATGACCGAGACCTTCATGAGGAAAAACCATGAGCCATGTTTCATATCTTTGAGTCATAAGACTTGTTTTTAGTGTTAGGAGTACCTAAGGATAATCCATCCAAGAGATTAGGAATTTTGGACATCTCTAGCTAATTTTTCTAGAGTATGGTTGAACCCTGAGTGATGAGAAATAGATGAGATTTGTTTTGTTTGATGTTTAATGTTTGATTGTTGTGTTGTTTGTAGTTGGTGACGAATATCAGGAGGTTCACAAACCGATCAACCGACTTTGATCCGGAGATCTAATCATCAACAGGTATGGGGGTGAGCCTCATCACCCCAAAATGGTGGTTGTGAAAATGGTTATTTACTTTATGCGTGGGTGAAACCCCTTTGATTTGGGTTCACCATTTGATTTGGTTCTCTTGGAGAACAAAGTGTAACAATGGTAGTTTATACTGTAGTATGCTTTATCATGTGTTATGATGATGTTGATTGGATGAGAAAACATTTTCATGTATGTTGAAAAACCTACTTTGATCTCTAGATCAAGTATGGATTTTTATGCTTGATTATGATGCAATGATGTGTGATTATTGTTTGTCATAATTATGTGGGCATTTTGAGCCTTAACTTGGTTAGTTGGTGAAGCAAAATCTTCACTTTTGCTTTGATGAGGCTTTCGGCCATGACAAAAAGAAAAGGAAGAATATGTGTAGTTCTTGAGCAAATTAAAGCTTTGAAGTAAGAAAAGTGTTTTAATGACTTATGCTTTAAAGAAAAACCATAAGAGACTTTGATCCAAAGATCAAATAAAGCTTCAATATTTAAGTGTTTTCACAAAAGATTAGTTCATCTAGTTAACCAAGTGATTTAAAAGTGGATTAATGAAATGTTTTCATGCGAATCAATATAGTTCCATAAGGCATTACCTTTATTTTAGAACAAAGCTCATGTTCCTTTTTCAAACATAATGAAGACCTTTTATCCTTAAGTTGATTAAAATGAATCATAGTTAAGGAAGTTAGATGAGATTACATTTCCTTTCCATTAACTTAGAACATAGTTTTACACTAAGTTAGTAAGGAAAAACTCTTTTCAAAAATAGTTATGGTACTTTCCTTTAAGCAAGTGCAATGTTGTTTTAAATCAAATAAGTTTCCAATTGAAAATGTTGTTGTGGTTTACGAAAGGAGTTTTTAAACTCAAATCGTAGAGTTTTACATATAAAAACCTAAGTTAAGTAATTAACTTAGAGTTGAAGACAAGGCATAATTTAAGTATGGTATGTGGTGGAACAAGATCATATGCTATACCATTGATGGCTTAGTACATCAATGACTTCATAAGACTTAAGTGAATCAACACTTATTTCATTAATTGTAAACCAAGGAGTAATATCTTAGAAAGGCTTAAAGACTTATCTAAGAAGATTCTCAATCCTTATTCATAATGCCTTAGGACTTGAGACTTAATTCATAACACATAAACACAAACCCGAAACATTTTGGGTTTTACAACAGTAGTTCGATGACGGGCCGGTGATTCGGATCCCGATCAGTTGTTCAATTGTTTAAGTCTTGTGATGACTCAATCCCGGAGGGATCACGAGATTTATCCGGTGGATAAAAGTTTTGTATTTCAAAAGACTCGTATAGTTCCTAAGGAAGAGAACCTTAGTGAACCTTGAGGTTTATCCGATGGATAGACATTGCTTTGTCGGATCTGCTTTGTGTAAGCATTGACATTTCATTTGCATAGTTGTAAGGCCTTAAGCCTAGGAGTTGAGCTTACACCTTGATGCGGGTGCGAATCTTACGGTCATGATTGGAATAGTCTTGGAGGTATCAAGGTTGGAAAGGCTAGCATGTGACCAGTTGGTAGCTCTTTTGTGTCGGGGCAAGTTCGAGCAATACACTGATGTCCTCGACTAGACGCCTTACTGTTCATGTTTGGTCGAGAGTGTTTCTGCAAAAGCCAGATATGTGCATGTTACGAATGTTGTAGCATCTTGCCTAAGGCTGGCGTACACGGAACATGTCCTCCTATTCACTCTCTCCGATGTTTTGTTAGCTCCATGGAGTAGGGGTCAGAGTAGTACCCGGTAGCATTGGCATTGAGTCATGTACATTGCACTACATTGCATGGCTGTTGATGTTTACATTTACGGTTATACATCGTTGTTCTGTTTTTAAGAATGCCTTATATTATGCTGTTAACTGTTAATTGTTTAACATGATTTATTTTGAGAATTCTAGTAAGCATGTTGGGTACGCTGTTACCTGGTGAGTCGTCCCATTTTTGCTTCTGCTATTTTGTTGTGTTAATGAACGGGAATCTCATCCATATCTGTATATTTTCTTGCTAGTACTTGCTGTTGCTGCTTGAGCAGATGGACGTGACGACGGTTCAGTCCAGCAGTTTCTTTGAGTCCGGAGGGAGACTCCGTTGCTGTTTAGTTTTGTTTTCGGCCAGACTGTGTCAGTATTTGTAGTACCTTTTGGGAGCTACGACTCGTAGTACTTATTATTTCTTATGTCAGTTATGCATTAGACCTATGTCTGTATACAGTATTATTTTCTATTTCTGTTTTCTGTTTCTGTATTTCTAATACAGTATGTTCTAGAAATGCATAGTGAACCTAAGTTCATTTATTAGTATTATTTACCTTTACTAATCCCATTACATCTTTGTGGAGAAAAAAAACCGTATTTTTCCCATTAATAAATATTTTCGGCCTTATAAACGTTCGGGAATGTGACACTCAGGAAAGGTGTTGCATTGTGTCCTTGATCTCGATATGCCCGTCTATAATATAAATGCGAATAGGGTCAAACCAAGTGATTTCGACCCTTTATGTATTTAGCAATATCTTTAGACCATATAAGTAAGAAGAACATTTTCAGGCTCCACTAATATGGACTCTTCTACTCATCCAATTATGAATTGTTTGAGATCTGCGAATCTTACTTGTTTGGAAATATGACTAAGCTCCATTCACTAGTAAGGTGGAAGGGCTGGTAATCTTTTTGCATGATACATTGTGATGAATGAGGGCCTCTAAATAAGTTTGCTAGAAAATAAGTTTCTATACTTTGTCTCGTTTATTGATAACTTCAGTAAAGATGGAATTGTGTATGACACAAATCAGAAATATTTGAAATGTTCAAAGAATTCAAGAACGAAGTGGAGAAATAATTTTGGAAAAGTATTAAGATCATGCGATCAGATCGTGGTGGTAAGTACTTCAGCCAATTGTTTGATGACTATCTGAAGGAGTGTGAGATTACATCTCAACTCACTCCTCCAGGAACACCATAATGGAATGGTGTGTCCGAGATGAGAAATCGCACCTTGTTGGACATGGTACGATCTATGATAGGTCAATCAGACTTCTCTGACTCTTTCAGGGAATATGCTTTAAATACAATAGCTTTCACACCTAACCATGTTTCATCTAAAACAGCTGAAAGACACCATATGAGATATTGATTGGTATGCGACCAAGTATGTCTTTCATTAAGATTTGGAGTGTCAAGTTTATAGAAACGTTTGGTTTCAATTAAGCTTGGACCCAAGTGTGACAAATGTATCGTTGTGGGGTATCCTAAGGAAGCAAATGGACACTATTTCTACAACACCTCCGAGGACAAAATGTTTGTCGCTAGGACTGGAGTGTTCCTTGAGAAGGAACACATCTCCAAGGGAGACAATGAGAGCAATGTAGAACTTGGATTAATCCAAGCACCACAGAGACTAACCCGCCTGCAATGGAGCAAGAACCGGTTCCACAAGATGTTATGGTCCAACCACCAGTTCAAGTAACACAAGACTCGAGTAGGTTAAACAGGACTCGTCATCGACCTGAGAGATATGGAATAATCCTAACTCAAGAAGGTGATTAACCGCTCATGGATCATGATGAACCTGTGACATACCAGGAGGCCGTCATTGGTCTAGATTCTAAGAAGTGGCCAGGAGCCATGGGATCCGAAATAGAATCCATGTACACCAACCAGGTATGGACCTTGGTTGAGTCAACTGAAAGGGCCAAAACCCATAAGGTGCAAGTGGGTCTTCAACAAGAAGACTAACATCGATGGGAAGGTGAATACCTTCAAGGCGCGACTGATTGCGAAAGGTTTCAAGCAAATTCATAGTATGACTATGATGAGTGTAACACCTCGATTTTTCAAAGATCCCTATAGCAAATTAATCAGTATTTATATATTTGCATTTTATTGAAGGGTCTGGAGAGGGAAATAAAATATTCCGAGACTATAGTTAAGCTCCATGATATCGTATGAAGCTATGGTTAATTTTTGGGACGAAAACTCAGACGGAGCCTGGTCTGCATTTTTCATTGACAGTAGTGTTTTACTACTATCAAGATCTAATTTTGACCCATGAACGAGACAATTAATCTTAGAATCACATTTCATACATTTTCGAAAAAATCCTTCCTAACATCTGAAAATGAAAATAATATATTTTATTCAGACGTATACTCGAACCAAGAGACGTTTGGAGCCATAAAAGGATATCTTGATATCACATCATGTCATATCACTTAGGAGAGCATGCCAGAGTCGTCATGACGTTCGGAAATATCTGGACGCAAAATGACCAAAATACCCCCAACCTTTTCTTTAATGACATTTTGGTCCTTGAAGGAAAAGACCAGAATGCCCTTAAGTGAGTTGTTTTAAGGACATTTCAGCCCCATTCTTCATGCACCAAACCAGCCAGGGCTCCAACTAGTTCATCTTCTCCTTGAACAAAACTCCATTTTTCTTAGAGAAAAAGCTTGAATCCTTGGAAGGAAAGCTTGAATCCTTGATCAATCTTCATCCTTTCTTAGGTAAGATCACTTCTATGATCTCTAATTTTCATGAATATCTCTCTATTTCAAGTTTGAAATCTTGATTTCATAGTTTTCAAGTTTATGATCCAAAACTTCAAAAATTCAGAGGAAATTGTAGAAAAATCCTTTTAATGGGAAACCAATTTCTTTGAGCTCACTTCATCGTCCTCTACCTAAACCCAAGAGCATATGATCAAACTCTCATCGTAGCCTATTCTTCTAAAAGTGGCCAAACCCTAGGGGAAGATGATGAATAGTGTTTTTGTTCAATTTTTGAATTCTAACTCTTGATTCCATCCTTGTCTTTCCTATTATCTTTGAATCCAAGTGATGGAAAACCAAATCAATTCCTAACCCATTTCTCCCATCATGTCTGAGACCTTCATGTGTGAGGAACCTTGATTTATGTTTCATATTTTTGGGTTTTAGGACTTACACTAGTGTTCATCAAGCTTAAGAACCAACCATCCAAAAGATTGGAACCAAATGAGATCCCTAGCCCTTTTCATCATTTTTTTGCCGAACCTTAGACTATTTTTGGGGAAGGAGAACTTATGTTTTGATGTTGTTAATTAAGTTGTTATTTGTTGATGATTGGTGTGATTGTGTGTTTGTAGTTGTTGTCGGATACTCGGACGAGGAATCGAGAGAATTCGTTGACCGATCGGGCGACTTTACCTTCGGAGGATGACTCCTAAAGGTAAGGGGAGATTAGCTCCAATGAGTTTGATAATCGCATGAGGTTGGTTGTGATATGAAGCTGATGATTGTTCCTAGTTGATGCTTTATGTGACAATTATGCTTGATTTGTGTTTTGAAGATATGTGTTGTGTATGTACTTGATTGATTTTATGAAGTATATATATATATATATATATATATATATATATATATATATATATATATATATATATATATATATATATATATATAAATCCTGGACTGGTTAAGAGCATAGCACTGGCTATAGCTCAATAATGAAGATTAAGTTAACTAAAAGTCTTAATCAAAGATTTTTGAAATGTTTTGATTTGAGGAATGAAAAGCTTCTAAGCTAAAAGTCATAATGGCCAATTTTACTAAAAAGCCACCAAGTTAAGAATCCAAGATGTTTTTGAATAAGACTTAGGAAGTTGAGAGTTAGTGAGGAAAATAGCGAAAAGTTGCTTTATCATTATTTTATGAACATGTTGTACAAAGAAGGAAAGACTTGAAAAGTATTTCGTTGGTCAAAGAAAGTATCTTATGAAAGTATTTGATGTTCCAAAAACGAAAAAGTTTCTTCATGACAGTTGTTCCGATAACAATCTTTGGAAAAATGTTTTAAGATGATGGAACCTATAGAAAAGGCTTTTAAAGCCAAAATCCTTTTAAAATGTATCTTTAGAATTTGAGTCTTCGAAAATGTTTTGTAAAGAAAAGTTTTGTGGAAAATAAGTTTTAGAGCGAAAACAAGTTTTGATCATACCAAAGAGAATCTATGTTTTGTTTTTGAGTTTTGAACTACGAAAATGTATTTGATGAAACTGGTGATTACCCCTTCATCCATGTGAAGCACATGAACCTAGTGACCTAGACGTCGGGCTAGAGTTCTGTGACATAAACGGACTTTGTGTCCTATATGCGAGTCTAGTGTCCACGACGTCGGCCTAGTACATCGTGGATTAAGCACTCGGACTACATGTCCTGTGTTTTGAGAGGAGAAAGAACGGACTTAATGTCCCATGCAAGTCTAGTGTCCGCGACGTCGGCCTAGTACTTCGCAAATCAAGAACTTGGACCTCTTGTCCTGAAATTTGAATTGAACGGGCTATATATCCTTTAAAATGAGTCATGGGCCTTGTGCCTTGACAAAAAAAGAAAGAATGAACGAAACGAAAGAATGGAAAACCTCCTGCATACATGCATGAGTCAGCCGAAGTGCCATTTGAACCGGGCTACAACCCAAGTGATTGAGAATTCAGCCAGTTAAGACCACTAGGTCTATAGGGGCATTCTGTGTTCGAAACTCCACAAGTGGCAAGAGGCCTCGCGACCCCATGCCATGGTAAATCGGTTGCCAAACATGAATGAACTCAATCAGAGACTGGACTATTCAAGATATGGTTTGACGTGTTACCCCAAAACAATTGGAGCTCGGACCTAAAATGAGAGGCCAACTCACGAGAACAATTGTGTTCTGGGAGTATTCGCGGCCTATCGGTCGAGGAAGGGGAGTTAGGAGCCTTCGAAGTACATGAACTAGAAAATTGAGAAGTCTGATGCATTCATTTGATTTCTCTTGATGAATGAGTATGATATTTTAAAAGTGATATTATGTTGAATATTTATATTTTATCGCATGACTGTGTTGATGCATTATTTGTATGTTGTTTTACTTGTGTGACTATTACGATAAACTTGTGTAAGAGTAATCCCACCCTTGCCTGTACATGTTGGACACCCTATTGTGTTTTTTGAACACATGTACAGATGTCTTTCCAATGGTCCTCTGGGTCATTGTGGGACCCTGTAGCTGAGTTCCTTGGCGTTGACGACGAAGACGAATGGACTGTTGATGACGAGGCCCAGTCTCATCGGGACGATGTAGGCTAGGTAGAATGCTTTATTATTCTTAGAGTTTTGTTAGGCTAGCTCTTAGGATTTTGATATTTAAAATCAGGTGCATTGATCGTGACTCAGTACGATATGTATTAAGATATTGAAGTGATGTATGCCTTAAGGCGAAATTGAATGAGTTTATAAACGATGAATTTAAGTTTGCTTCTCATTTGTTGTTAAAGTTTTAGATTGGTATCATAATTTCCACAACAAGTCTAATGAATATTTTCGAAAAGGTTTTAATCAACCGAAAAAAAAGAAAATTTGGGTTACGAACTGTGATACCTCGAGGAGGGTGTTATAATGAGACCATTTGTCCAGTTGCATTAAGTCAGATCCCACTTGCTATTGCTTCATAGTATGACTATGAGATCTGGCAAATGAATGTCAAAACAGCACTCCTTGACAGGAATCTTCTCGAGGATATGTACATGACACAACTTGAGAGTTTTGTCTATTCAGAGAATGCTGGAAAGGTTTTGCAAGTTGCAAACATCCATTTATGGATTTAAGAAATCTTACTGAAGTTGGAATCTTCATTTTGATGTAAACGGTAAGACAGTTTGGATTCATCAAGAACGAGGATGGACCTTGTGTGTACAAGAAGGTTAGTGGGAGCATAATTATTTTTCTCGTATTGTATGTATATGACATACTACTTATGGAAACAATATTCCTACACCATAAAATGTGAAAACATGTTTAAGGAATTATTTTTCAATGAAGGACTTAGGCGAAACGTCTTATGTATTAGGAATCAGGATCTATGGAGATAGATCGCTGAAATTGTTAGGCCTTAGTCAAAGGTACATAAATTAACAAAGTGCTTGGGCACTTTAAATGTGCATGATTCCAAAAGGGTATCTTGCCTATGACACATGGCGTATACCTGTCCAAGGGACAGTCCCTGTTACATCAGATGTAGAGGGAACGCATGAATAAGATTTTATATGCTTCGGTAATCGAATCTGTTATGCATGCCATGATATGTACTCGAACAGATGTCTCGTATGCTTCGAGCATGATGAAAAGGTACCAATCCAATTCCTGTGAAGGTCACTGGACCGAAGTGAAGAATATCCTTAAGTACTTGAAAAGAACTAAGGATTCATTCTTAATCTGAAATGGTGAGGAAGTGCATTGTAATGGGTTACACTGATGCTAGCTTCCAAGCCAATAAGGATAACTTTAGATCGCAATCTGATTTTGTGTTTTGCTTTAATGGTGGCACTGTGAGCTTGAAAAGGTTTCAAGCTTGAGACAGATGCTGATTTTCTTATAAGGGCCGAGTATATATTTGCCTTAAATACAGATTTAAGGTGGGACAATATGAGATATTGGGCACACATGATCGTACGTCAATTACTAGATCAAGAAATAAATAATTGGACTTAACAAGGATGACACATTTATGCCTTGTGTTTAATTAATACATTGTGACGAAAGGACGTTGACTTCACATTATATATGGTTACAATATGGTTTTAATTGTATGACCAATATTCTAATTAATTGGGAAACAATGATATATTGCTAGGTGCCGCTCATTGTTTATAATATTAATTGATAATTAATATGATTAATAATAATTAATATTATTGTCAATTAATTGCGAACATATAGGATCACACACATAGAGCGAATGTTCTGATAATTAATTTAATTGATTAATTAAATATGATTTAATTAATAATTAAACATTGGGCCTGTAGCGTACAGTGGCCCAAGTGGGTTAGATTAAGTGAGTGACAGATATTAGTAAGTTGTGCATGTCACTTAAGTAAAACACAACACAGAGCACTCATAACGGCCGCTGTACTCTATTGACATCCACACCTTCTTTCTCTCTCTGTGTGTCGTGCCTTTTCCAATCCTGATAGCTAGCACTACGCTACCTCTGACGTTGGTTTGCTCGCATGGACTGAGTAGAGGTATTGCTATTTTGCAATACTGGTGATAGAGAAGAACCTCTCCCTTTGTGGTGATAGCAGTAGTGTTCCTCGGATCTGCTGCTCTGTAACTGTGTAGATCAAGTTGCCATTTACACCGTAGCTGTGTACGTGATTTACCAGTACTGCTGACGTGCACACAGTGTTCGTGGTAAAACTATACTTCTAGAGGTAAACATAATAATATCCTTGTGATTCATGTGCGATATGTGGTTCTTTAGCATAGGGGTTTTTTTCGCTCAAAAGGCTTTTATAAATTGTTTTTAAAAAATAATCCCGTTTGAAACCCTAACATTCTGTTCACTGAGATTTTATATCTCATTAGTAGTATTGTTTTCAGAGCCTGAGGACGACCCTGTTGAGCAGTCAGACGTTTTGAAGACTATCTCTTTAGTTTTAGAGCTTGGTTAGAAATGTACGGCATATGCCAGGAGGACCTTTATTATTGTTTAGTTATTTTCTTATGCGAGATGTTATAGACGCCCGGTTTTGAGGCTTTGAAACTTATTATGTTACTTCGGTTTTTGAATTAATGTAAACAATTATTTTGGATTATTATTATATTAAGTATTTATTCAACATTTATTTAAGAAAATTTGTATTTACCTTGTTTTATTTAGATTAATTATTTTGGGTTACTAATGCAACGATGGACGTTACATTCTACCTCTTCCACGTTCCATTTAGCTTCCTATAAAATGAGCTATCAGTTCCAATTCATAAGGCATATAATAACATTTAACAGTTAAACACATCATATACCTTATGAATGAAAACAGTTATCACACTTCGATAACTAGCGCATCGGACATTCTACCCAAACTAGACTTAGCTGATACAACTCAGTTATCAACTGTTTAAGCCAGTACACTTACCTTCACAGTCCGATTTAGAATCGAACTGCTCTGATACCACCAAAATGAGACGACCCTTCTTTCTCAGAAGGATAATCCCATTAGTCCCAAACTCCTATTATTATTAACTATGCCTAGCTGTATATAAAGCGATAGCGTGGTATTCAAATAGCGTTGCGTCAGGAAACAAACAACGATGGCATGCATAGGAGAACTATCAGAGTAAAGCGCAAAAGCATAACCAAAAGATATATATATATATATATATATATATATATATATATATATATATATATATATATATATATACACACACACACACACACACACATCATGCATAACTGTAGTCCCATCAGTTCGGCACTTTAAATATATACACATACTGTGAAAGAAAATCGAAAATACATCAACATCCAAAAATAAAAGCTCTCGGAGCTCACCAGCACTGCCCGTCCACTCTCAAAAGGTAAATAAAAACTCTCAACTCACTATCTAGGACACACTGGCAGGCTCTCACCATCAGTGGTGAGGACACCCTGAGCTACCCTGACCCTCGTCATGATTACGCCTGTACCGCACCACAGGCTCGTACTCTGACGAAGAGTTAGACACCACAATCCTACGCCTACGATAGGACCTCAGATACTGCTCTGTCCTCCGGCGCTGGCCTCGGTAGGCGTAACCTCTCCTGCTAGTCACAACTGAAGACTGGGGTGCCTCCCACATGTAGTCTCGCTCCCTCTACCTCAGAGGTCGCCACATCCTGGGAAAAAGAAGAAACTGGTACACGCGGTAAGGGCCAATGATGTCCACATACGGCGGCGTGCCGCTTCGACAGATCAACCTGACGGGTCCTTTGTAAACCACTGAAAAGGTCGAGGGGTCCACTTGCATCCCCTCTCATCATGGTAGATGATCTCAAAGTCGCCCAGCATCGGCATCCACGGTGCCCCCGTGATGAATAGGTGAAGCCTCGGGTCCATCATGCGCCTCGGTTGGCTCGTTGTCTTCAAGCGAACCCAAAAAAAAACAAAACAATAGAAACAACACTAGGGAGATAAGAAATACAGTGCATAGCAATGTCTGAAAACAACAGTAATGCAGTAAACAACATTAACATGTAGCAGATATAACAGATATGGCAGTTACTGCATTCCAACAAACATCTCTCGAGACAACACATGCAACAAACATCCATCTCCCTGGGTCACACACAGATCAATCCTCTAGACCGGGATACTGATCCCATGTAGCATGTCGGCCGAAAACTCACAAAGCTGGTTAGAACGGTTCCACATCGGAACAGGTCCACCCCGGAACCGGTTGTGTGTCAAAACGGAGTTAGCTTGCCCAAGAAACTGAACCACTTGCCGTGACCAATAAGAGTGCATCCCCCTTCCATACTGGAACCGTCGGTCGCCTCAGAACATTAGCCTAGAACAATGGAAAGCTATGGGATTAGTCGGGCAAACCGGACTGGATCGGGCGTCACGACAGGATAGGTGCTACCTTATTCGTCACTATAACCTATTCCTGAGACCGGCAACATCCCCAAAGTCACTCACTTGATCGCCCCATCTACTTTCCATACCCGCATTCAGGTACAACTAACCTCGTATGACGCTGGAAGCCCCATACTACCTGTCATACGGCCTCGCCACTTGGCAGCTGATGATATACAACAAAAACGGGTTTGATACCGGATCTCACGCCTAAACACTCAATCAGAAACAGTACGATGCCATTGCATCCACATGGCCATAGCCTCGATGCCACGAGTCCATGAGCCACAGCTCAAATAACACGGCCATAGCCTCGAAAAGTCAACATAACAGCAACGGTACCATCCACAGTATCAACCCGGCAACAACACGGCACACAACCAAACTTAACTCTAATGGCGTTCCGCCACAACGCTCAACATCACACATACAACATAATAATGACAACGACAATAATATCAACAACAGCACATAGCAGCATATCACATACCAAGTAGCATATAGGCACTTAGATAGATAGCACCAATAGAATTCCATAACACAGTAGTCATACGAAACAGATCATTCTCAATCAAAAGTTTGCTGACCTAGGGTTTCCAAACTTAACGGCGATAGCCCAAAGTAAGCTAAACCTAGAGTTTAGGTACTTTATCAAGGCTCAACCATTAGTAGGGTTGGATCTTCCCTACACACAGTAGAAAAACACACTACACTACTCTTGCCTTTCCGACGGTAGCGGTACTCTTTCTCCGCTCCTGATAGCAGAGTGGTGATAATCATGAACGTAACGAGCACTCCTTGCTCCTCTCTAAGCCTTCACAGCCACGGATCACTTGCACTAACAGGTTCCACATGCAACTTCCAAACTTGCCCTATTCACGGAAATAACACGTAGACTATAGCATTAACCTTAATACGAAGTTAAAACCGTGAAAAAAAGCTTAAAACCAAAAGATAACATTGTATAGGTACAATGTAGGTAGATACAGAACCTCGGCTTACCTTTGTTGAATCATAAAAGCAAACCGCTAGAGTCGTAATAGAACTCGTGCTGATCATGAAAACACCGACGGAATCGAAATCAGACGAACGAACGAATCACAAACTCGGATCAAAGCTCACAAACTCACTTGCTCTCTCTCAGCCTTGCATTCACTGTTTTGGGAAGTAGTTACCCTCAACTGACAATGCTTAAGCGTTCTGGATCTCAACGCTTTAGCGTTCCAGCGCTTGAACGTCAACTCTCTCAACGCCTGAGCGTTAACATTTCCGCACCGCCCTTCCAATGCCAGCTGTGACCCGTTTTGACACGTGTCACTTTATGTCCCATCAGTGTCAATCAACAGGTCAGAGTGACTATGCTTGAGCGTCCAATCTGCTCCACGCTAGAGCGTTTGCATGCTAGGGCGTGCTCCCTTCCCATGCTTGAGCATGCTGCTCCATTAGGAAGAGTCTCCCAAACTTCTAACTCCCATAGTTACTCGTTTAACACCTTAGGTACCTCCAACCTTGTTCAAGCCTATTCCTAAGCTTCCAACTAGGTCTTAATACAAAACGATTCGCACGAACATTCAAATCCCTAATCGAGATTAACTAACTCAATTAGAATCACAGAAATCGGGATGTTACATGCATGACTAGAATTTGTTTTTCTTGTGTGTCGTATAGCTTTTACTTCTACCATGTGTTGTGTTGATGAATAGGAATCTCACCTCATTACTTTGTATTGCATCACTGTGTGCTTCTCTGGTTGTCTCCCAAGAAGGTCATATTACCAAGACTTCACCCGACACTCTGGATGCATCTCTCTATTGAGCCTCCCAATGGTTACGGCGTTTGGACATCTTGTCATGATGGGCTTCTAGTAACGTACATGTGAAGAGGCGCACTTCCCATCCGGAAGGATCGCAGAGGAAGGGTTCTTAACCGCTTCACTGCTTGTCTTCATATCGCCTGCTGTCAGGGTTGTAGTCGTAATTGGAATGCTAGATGGGATTTTCCACCGATGCGTTCAGTGCCTTCTCCCTCTTTTGGGGATAGGCTGCTTGTTGTCAAAGTTGCGTCTGAGACAACTCTTGTGATGTCTTCCTTAGGAATGCCAGCAGTAGTCCCTGATAGGGTTCCTGTTAGGTCTCGTTTGATGGATCCTTGTTGGAAGGCATTGAGTGAAGAGACTAGGAGTGAGGTGATCTATCCACACCTTCCTATTTCTTTCGCTTGTCTCTCCGTAAAGGAGAAGTCAGAGGAAGTATTCAGCGGTTGACCCGAGGGATGTCTTCCCATGTAGTCTGTTGTCGGCCAGTGTAGGGTGTCAGTGTGTCTGTACCTTTCTTTTATCTTTTGTGGAGCTGCGTCTCCAAGCATCCTATGTTTAGGAGCTGCGTCTCCAATCCTTTATGTTGAGCCTGTATCTTTTTGTTTACTTTATGTAGTCAGGTTGGGTTTAAATGTAAAGCCTTTATGAACTTATGAACTCATATTTTGAAATGCTTCTATTTACCTTACACACATAAACGGTTACAAGCTTTTATAACTATGTCTTGCAAAAAGGAAAAATTTACCCCATCTTTTTTAAATGATTTTAATTAACTCGTTTTCAGCCTTATAGTTTTATAAAATGTTCCTTATGTGATGCCCCCGAAAAGGGCGTTACATCTCGCACAACGACTTCCCTCCCAACTTTGTCTCCGGAGTTGCCACTTCTGCATATCAAGTTTATGATCGGAGTTCTCTTAGTACTTTTTCGGCATTGAAGCTTGTTTGTAGAATCTGAAGAAGACTTTTTTGTGAAAATGTAGATGTGAAAATGTATAAGAATGTCCCAAGAGGTCGACCACCTGAGGAAGCACGGGGGAGAAGAAAGAAAGAGGAAAATAAGGAATGAGAGTGATGTATTTTTGAATATAGATTATGTGGTGTATTAAGATAGTTGGGGTATTTTAGGGATATTGAAATGTTTTTAAAAATTTGTGGTGTATGAGAAAAAAATGTGATGTACAAAGTAACACCCTTACTTATAAACTAGGTGAAAATTAAAATGACGGTGGCTAAAAAAAAAAAAAAAGAGATATATGATGAAAAATGCTAATATTTTTAAATTTTTAATTCTATGTGATATTTGTTATATTTTGTAAAACTTTTTATTAAATTCTAATTTCATGTGCAGTTATCCAAACATAAATTTCACAATGATAGAATTTAAAATGCATCAATTCAATTACCTAATATTTCAAATTCCTAAAAGTTAAAAATAACTCAACCAAACACAACCTATCTCCCTAAAACGGAAGAGCCAAAAGTGTAAACAACCTCTTCACCTTCGAACTGCTTGCTATCATATTATTATATTTTGACTTGAGTGTAATTTCTAAAATCAGAGATGTGTCGAGTGTAATTAAGCTAAAACTAATCAAAGGTTAGTATAATTTTCCCATCTTCATTGTAATATTTATTTTAATATTTTAATGTTGTAATTTCAATAGCACCTAAACAACACAAAGATCAATTATGGTTACGAACCTCCTCATTCAAATTTGAAATATCACAAAACAATATTGAGATAAATCATAAAACCCACTAGAGGATAATTTTTTTTTTTTTTATCAAATGATATTCTAGCTATGTAATCATGGGGGAAAAATACATTTCTCATTCTTTTGACTTACTTTCTTTCATAAAATTGACTTTAAAATTAGAGGAAGCTTTATGAAATCTTGGGAAAGTTAACCTTTAAACTTTGTATCCCATCTTGGAGGATTTTCCTCCATTTTTCTTAATACTTCTTAATGACTATATGTGTGTTTGGATGAACGTTAGACAGACATGATTTTGGATGAATATAATTTTGTAGAATTGATTTTGATTAACAGTGAGTTAAGTGTGAAGTGATTTACATTTGGATACATACATAAAAAAAGTGATTTTCATAAATTCATGTTGTTTGGATAGTTTGGAGCAAAATATGCTTGGATGAAGTGTTCATTCGCTTTACGATCCCAAACAGTTTTTGTTCTCTGTGTTTCATCGTTAGAAATAGGGAAATCCACAACAACTTTTCTCTTAAGAGTAGCTATAATTCTATATACATGAAGTAGGATAGAAAATAAAAACACTGTGCATAAAACAAAGTCTATATATAAGTGTTTTTTTTTTTTCAAACTTCCATTTTAAATAATGCAATAGGCACTCAGTCAGAGAAGCAGATATCTCTATAACGTGAAACACTTATATGGCTATGCAGCTTGCGACTGCTAAAAAATAACAGAAAATGTTTCTGGTATGCTAGTCGCACACATATGAAAAAATATTCAAAACGAGTTAATCAAATGGTAGACTGTGGGATCTAAATTGGAAGAGCTTGTTATATATGTGCATGCCGCAATAAATGATTATTTGGAATGTTTATGACTTGGAGGACGAAGATTGTTGTTGGAAGTGGAGGATTTCAACTGGTTTATTTGTTGAGAACATTTTGGAACACTTGCATGCAACGCTTCCTCCCAACCCCATGTGGATAGTGCCTACTGCTTCGGCGCTGTCGAGACAACATGTAGCAAAAATTTTTGAGTAAAACTCAATTTGGTCCTGAAATTGTAGGATCGTATCAATTTAGTCCCTCATATTATCAATATTTCAAAATGATCTCTGGAATTGCAGAAAGTTAATCAGATTCGTCCATCCGTTGATATTTGCATGGACTATAATGACATTAAGTTGGTAATGTCAGGGATGCTTTTGAAACTAAGTGAATAATGTCAGGGATGCATTTACTACATTTTGCAATTCCAATAATCATTTTGGAATATTAATAATGTGGGGGACTAAGTTGATACAACCCTACAATTTTAGGGACCAGATTGGGTACTTACTCGTTTTGTCACATCAAATAAAATAGTTGCATTCTGGGAGTTCAACTCCTCTCCAATTGGATTTTTCTAATAGGAGGGAGAAAGACACATATAATAAAATAATATTATTATATGTCTATATCTCTTCAACTGGAAAAATCCAGTGACCAGAGAGGATCCCTTTTCCGCATTCTGGTATATTATAATTTAATTGTTTCATAACAATATAAAAAAGCTTAAATTTTAATCACTTATTAATTTTGTTGAGCCTTCCTCACTCCATCAAACATTATTATAATTTAAATGTTTCATAACAATATTTAAAAACAATAGTGAACTTTGATGATCTTAGTAAAATATTAAAGATAAAAAGTAATTTGTTAATGCAAAAAAATCGAATATTACAATTTCCTAAAATCATAATACATAATCATTGCCATAGCTTCGGTTATAGGGACGTTTCTTACTTATCCCCATTCTCTTATAAAATTCTACAAAGCTTAAAAAATGCTCATTCACTACCCTTAGTTATTCAATGCAATTTTTTGTTTATTCCGCTAGATAGATGATTAAGAAAAGTGTGTCTTTCCAATTCTCAATTGTGGGATAGATCCTTAAGAAAATACTTGTCATAATATGGAACTATTGCACCAATAAGTATAACAACGATACTCTTTCTTGAAGTAACTGAAGCATGAACTGTTGGAACTTAAGCGTTCATAGTAGATCAAGTTGAATGAGTTTCCTGTTCTTCCTCACTTTTGCACGAAATTTCCTAAGTTCCTGCAAGCTAGAGAGAGAAGCTCTGGATTTCTAGAGTGAGAAAGTTTGAGTTTGGAGGGCTTTGGAGCTTTGGACCGAGATTCCGACAACACCGGAGCGATCATGACGAAGTTTTCTACAATTTCGACCGTAACGATTTCAAGATTCGCCTAAGGTAAACTCGAATCCCTAACACGTGTTCTTCGAGTTTTCCTCCTTTTCTCTTCAGCTTTGAGGTTGCCATAAGGTTAACACTATTGGAGGCCGCGTTCAAGGTGTTTGGTGAGCTTAAGGCCGCGGCTAGGAGGCAGTTCTTGGAGCTGTTGGTGGCTGCCCAAGATGGTACTGGCTGCGTGGTGGTGATCCGGTGATCGTATCGAAGTTCACGCCAATTTTCAAGTGTGGGGAGAAAGAGTATTGCTGTCGTCAAGAAGGCAAGAGTAGCGTAGTTGTTGTTATTGTTATGTATAGGGGAACCCTAAACCCTACTAGAGGTTGAGCCCTGATAAAGTACCAAAACCTTAGGTTTAGCTTACTTTGGGCTATCACTGCTAAAATTGAACCTTAGGTTAGGCAAATGTGGATCGAGGTTGAACTATGTTGAAATGTTGCTATGTTGATGATTGTGATAATTGCTACCTGTCTACGTGGCTGTGTGTCTACTTGGCTTGTTGGTATGCTATCACTGTTATGCTAGTTGTTGTTGTTGTTGTAGTGATTGTTGCATATGATATGTTATGCTATGGCTGTGTGCCGGTTGTGATGTTGAGTGGCTGTGAGCCTTGTGTGATCGAGTTGATACCGTGGATGGTTCCGCTGATGTGTTGTGCTTGCGGAGTTGGAGTTGTGGCTCGTGAACGCGTGTTGTCGTGGTGGTGGCCGTGTTGATGTGTGGCATCATGTGTTGGATTGTTGAGTGTTAGGCATAGGATTCGGCATCATCTCGTTGAGGATGTTTGCGGCATATCATAGAGGCCAAGTGGCGGGGCCGTATGACGGTAGTATGGGATGCCAATGTCATGCGAGGTTTGTTGTACCTGAGTGAGGGTACGAAAAGCGGAAGGGTAGTCTGTGTGGCCTTGGGGATGTTGCTGGACTCGAGATTAATCTACAATGACGGATGAGGTTGCTCCTATCATGGCATGATGTCTGAGGCAACTCGGTTTTCCCTACTAATCCTTGAGTTGTTCCATGTTCCAGGCTAGCATTCGAAGGCGACCAAGACACCCCAGTTCCGGGCTTGGAAGGGGGATGCACTCTTATTGGTCACGGTGAGCGGTTCAGTTTCTTGGACATTCTAACTCCTGTTCTTGTGTGGTACTTTGTGTTGAGAGATTTAGCTGTCATGCTGCATGAGATTAGTATCCCGACTTAGAGGATTGATTTGAGTGAGAGATCTATGGAGATGGATGTTTGTTGCATATCTTGACTAGAGAGATGTTTGACCGTTTGAGTTATTTGCTATACTTGCCATACCTGTCATATGTGCTACTTGTTGTATGTGTTTACTATATTGCTGTTGCTATACCGATATTTGTGACGCTATATTCTTATCTCCCTCTTATTTCTATGTGTGTCTATTTGTTGTTTCTTCGTTCGTTGAAGACGACGAGCCAGTCGTGGATAGAGATGGGCCCAAGGTCACACCCTTCATCACGGAGGCATCGAGGTTGCCAGTGTTAGGGGAGCTGGAGAGAGTCTATAAGAATGATAGAGGGTGGCAGGTGGATCCCTTCACATTCCTTACAGTCTACACTGGACTTATCAGTCTGCTATTCCAGAGGGGGACTCCACCATACGAGGATCTCATCGGCCCGTTCAGAGTTTTACAGTTTCTACCTTCCACTCAGGTGTGGCATCCGCCGTGGCATCATGAAAGGGACTACATGTGGGCGGTGCCAGCCGTTGGTGTAAGCCTTGTGGCCAATATATTTATTGGATTTATATATTGCATCATGACTTTATTTTATGTATATAATATATGATGCATTCATTTATTATATTATATTATATTTGATGATCATATTTATAGCATAATAAAGTCCTTAGTATAGGTAGTTCATTTAATGGAACGTCAAGTATGACTTGATCGTGAGATACCATTAAATTATAGAACACTATTATTAAAATATCCATAGTCAAGTATTATTATTAATAAGGGCAATAATAATTCATTGAGACTATTATGTGAGTGTATTGATGACCACATCTCATGGACCATAGATATAAGATATCAAGTCTTCACATAGGTATAAATATTAGTGGAATATTTATACTGGAGTGACCCTCCATGAGAACGCTGGATAATAGTTATGTAAGTTTTATAAGCGATTCTCATGTTAACCATAGTGAAGTAGTCCTTCGACTTCAAGTCACTACGATTCCTAACATATGTAATTGTAGGCTTTGGTACTATTAAACGTTGTCTGTAACAGGACAACTATAAAGATAGTTATTGAGCCTGCAATGAAACATGTTGAGGAATGTGAGTATTGTAGATAGGATTCATCCCTCCTACATAACAGAGGTAATGTCTATAGGCCTCTTGATGGCATGGGACGTAGAAATGCATGGCCATGCTAAGGTGAGACAATATGAGATATGAGACAGGCCCTCCTCGGAGGTCCCATTTAGTAACCCGAACTCATATTCTTAACGTTGCAGCGTAGCGAGATTAAATAAAAATGCGAAAATATTAAAACAATCAACACTGATACCATGACTATATATAACATACATATAAAAGTACTGGCTCCATCAGCAGAGCCTACAATAACTGATACCAACTACAAATCTTCAGAGTATTCAACACATATAAACTGAAAGTATGATAACAAAATAAAATACATGTGACTTCCTCTCCTGGCCCCAAAAATACATTTCGCTCAAACCCATGTACTGGCCATAACAAACTAAGACTGTCTACCCTACATGACTCTAACGAAGATAACGAGAGCTCCCAACCGAAGCTCCAACATATACAGTAGTCGGGCCCGTATACTCTACTCTTCGTTGAGAGTAGTCAATCTCCCAGAGACGATCATCCTCTGAATAGAGCATCTCAAAGTCTCCCAACACTAGGATCCTGGGCTCTCCCGCCAGCATCAGGTTCAACAGATATGCCATTAATCTCCTCTGGCAACTCCTCAACAGGATCTTCTCGTGCGATCGAGAATAAATAAAATGCGACATAGAGAAATACGGGGATAAGAAATAGCAACACATCATAAATAGGGAAACCGCTATAAAATAAGCTATATAGATAACAACATACAACATCACAACAGTGTCAAGCAATCATGTCCCAAGTCTTGCTCTCTTAGCCACTGTCTCTCAGACTCATGCAACTAACGACTATATGGACGCGATCACGACGCGATATCCCCAGCAGATCAAGATGTCCCGTTCATCTCTGTGCCACCCCCCGTAATGCAAGGTTCGGCTAACAACCCTCAGGCTCAACTCACGGATATGACATATTCCCCCGCCCGCAGGCTAGGTCGGAACATTCGACCGTCGGTAATGACATATCCCCCCGCCCGCAGGCCAGTTTGGGACATTTGCCCATTCACAACTCAACTTGTGAGTACGATCATCTCCACGCAGGCAAGATCGATCGACCATCTGCCAACACAGTGATGAACAACAACGATGCAACATGAACCTCACCGACTCATCTCGAGATCAACAACTTAGTGTCTCAACCACAACTCGTACACAACTACGATCAACTTTCTCTGATTTAACCGTGTATCAACTTTATGTCTCAACATAATTATATCAACAGAATCTCTAGGTTGAGCACTACAACATATATATCCTCAAATTCCTCACCACATGTTTATCTCCCAATTTTTCAGAAATTACTACCTATCTCTACTCATACAACAGTAATCACAACATCATATCATAAGCAACCATAATCATGTTCAATAATCATATTTATCATACTAAATACTCATGTAAGCATATCAACTCATCAACTCATAGGTAAATATTCAAGTAACCCTAATCATGTTACTAGGCCCAACATACATGTCACATATATTATATCAAGTATATTAACACGCAGGCATACAACGTCGACATATCATCAAAATCAACCTATCGATCACTCAACCACTAGTAGGGTTTAGGTCGCCCTACGCATATCAATATAAACTATTTTATTCTTGCCTCTCCGACGATATTGTGGTTCTTTCTCCCACCTGAACAGTTTTCTAGCGTGCCCCTAAGCAACTCCGATTGCGGCTCCGCAACTAGAGACGACAATTTGGACCCTACCTGCTGAGTACCTGCAAAAAATACCCATGATGGGTAGCGTAAATACCCGCTTTGTGGGTACAGATACGGGTCTGAATAGTTACCCGCAAACAAGAGAGGGTATGGGTGTGGGTACGACGGGTACTCTAGTACCCACCTTGTCCCGCACCCGCATATATAAATATACATATTTATTTATTTATTTATATTAATTAATATAATTATAATTATATATTCAATTTTAAAAATAAAATTCATGTAACGTAGGGTTTCTTAACTATTTTTCCCTTTTAGACTTAATCACCTACTGATCTAAGTACTAGCAATGGCTGTTGATGTTCTTTGTGTTATTTTTTTGTCTTTTTTCTTAGTTAAAGTGCGGGTAATGGGTGCGGCTATGGGTATTTAGGTACCCCGAGGGTACAGGTAAGAGTACTTAAGTTGCTACCCACGCGTGTACGGGTCCGAATCTGGGTATTTTTTTTCAAACATGGGTATAGGGACGGGTACTATAGTAACCTACCCAGACCTACCCATTGCCATCCCTATCCACAACTGGCAACCGTACACGCTTTTGAATAATCAAACACCGTCTAATCCTTCACAACAAATCACAACCAGAAGTTAATACAATCCAACCAAACTCATCTAATTCCTATGAACTATGGTTCGGCCTTCATTAACCAATTAGGCTAGGGATGTTGAAATTCTACTAACTCTTGGATTAATGATCCTTAAGCATGATAAAGACATAATCCTCAACCACTTGTCAAAGATTTAAACCAAAACCCATTCAACCCACAAGGTTAGGGTTCAGCCCTTTATATGGAAATAGGCTAGAGATGTCTAAAAATTTCTAAGATAGGGTTACACAAAAACTTTGAAGCAAATCTCGTGATTTCTCAAAGTATAGGGTTCGGTCATTCGTTAGAAAAATAGGCTAGGAATGTCATTTGATTACAAGCTCTTAGATAGTGATAGAGAATGATGAAACTAGATCATAGAAATTGATTTCACATTAAAAGGATTTTTCTATGATTTTCTAGAGATTTTTGAAGGTTGAATCCTTAATTTGAAACTTGATGATCATGAATTGAAACCAAAGAAAGGAATGAAGAACATGAAGCTTATGGATCAAGGAGAATAATCATACCTCTTGAATGATGAAAGGGTGCAAGAATCCAACACTTTTCTTCTCAAATTTGCTAAGCTTCACTTGGAGAAAATGAGAGAAAGTTTGAGAGAAAAGTTGAAATTATAAGAAAAAGTGGGGAGATGGCGTCTCGTGAAGCTCTTGGGTGTGAGCAATGAGGGGACAAAGAGGTCCAAAAGTTGTTCATTTAAGGGCAAAATAGTCATTTCACATAGGGATAAAATTGGAATTAAAACAAAAGGTTAAAGACAACAATGGTCTTTTCACCTCTAACTTCATAAATATCTAGATATTTTCTAGAGGTAATGATGAGGGTGAGGGCAAGGATGGGTTTTCATAAGTTCCTAGGGGCAAAATGGTCTTTTTCTTTAGGGACAAATATGTCATTTAGGGAAAAGGCCTAGGGTATTTTGGTCTTTTCTTAGTGTGAACATGTTCAGATATTTTCATTTTTCATCATGACATTGACATGGCTTCCTAGGTGATGTGGCCTGATGTGACTTGAAGTTTATCCGTTAGCGGGTCCCGGTAAGTCCATATTCAGCTCTGTTCTTCACCAGATTTAAGATTTCGCCCGTAGAACGTATATTAATTCACTTTTTAGTGCAAAAAACCAATTTTAACAAAGCTGTTGGAAATTCAATTCTAAGCCTAACTATTTCATTCACGAGTCAAAATTAGGTCTTCTGATCAGTAAAATCTTAGACAAACGCCGATCGGGCTCCGTCTGAATTTTCAACCCAAAATTTAATCGTAGCTCTCTACGATGACGTAGAGTATGAATGTGTTCTTAGTTTATTTAAATTCACTTTCTAAACCTTGGATAAAAATATAAAATCAATTATATAATTTACCGATATTAAAGCAGTGAAAATCGGGGTGTTACAAGATATTGGGTCCATATGATCAAACGTCAATTACTAGATCAAGAACTAAATAATTGGACATAACAAGGATGACACATTTATGCCTTGTGTCCAATTAAGATATTGACACGAAAGAACATTGACTTTACAGTATATATGGTTACAATATGGTTTTAATTGTATCACCAATATTCTAATTAATTGGGTAGCAATGATGTCTTGCTAGATGCCGCTCATTGTTTATAATATTAATTAATTATTAATATGATTAATAATAATTAATATTATTACCAATTAATTGAGAACCTATAGTGTCACACGCATAGAACAAATGTTCAGAGAATTAATTTAATTGATTAATTAAATATGATTTAATTACTAATTAAACATTGGGTCTATAGCGTACAGTAACCCAATAGGGTCAGGTTAAGTGGAAGACAACTATAAGTAAGTTATGCACGTCACTTAAGCGATACACAACACAGAGCACTCATAACGGCCCCTGTACACCACAAACAGTCGCGCCTCCTTTTCTCTCTCTGTGTGCCACACCTCTCCCAATCTTGATAGCTAGCACTATGCTATCTCCGATGGTGGTTTGCTCACGTGGACTGAGTCGAGGTATTGCTACCTTGCAATACTGGTGATAGAAGAGCTTATCCTTTCGTGGTTGTAGCAGCAGTGTTCATCAGATCTGCTGCGCTGTAGCTGTGTTGATCAAGTTGCTACTCAGTTAGTAGTAGTGTTTGTGATTTACCAGTGCTACTGTCGTGCTCACAATGTTCGTGGTAAAGCTATGCTTCAAGAGGTAAACACTTACTCTTGTGATTCATGTCCAATGCGAGATCCTAATGTAAATTGGTTTTTCTGCTTAAGAGGATTTTGAAAATTATTTTTGAAATTATCCCTCTTGATTCCCCAACAGTGGTATCAAAGCGTTGGTCGTAGTTTTCCATGTATCCTAGGATTGTTTGCCTTGTTTGTTAACATGTTTATTGCTTTTAAATGTGATATGTATGTTTAAAAGCATGTTTGTATGTGATATAAATCTGTTTAACATGTTTATTTGCTTGGTTGTTCTCCTGACATGCTGGGTTTCGTGTTTAGAAATCCTGCAACGGCGCAGAGCACGGTCGTGCACCTTGTTGCACGGTCATGCACGTTTGAATCTACATTAGTGAACGCGAAGCACGACCGTGCGCCGTTTTAGCACGATTGTCCTACTTTCAAACAGTGTAACACCCTTCTCGGGAATTTCATTTTAATGACATTTTTAGGAAACTATAAGCCCAAAAACGGGTTAATTAATTTTTTTTATCAAAACATAGAATGAGTTTTTCTTTTTCGCAAGACATAAATATAAGGACTTATAATTAATTACCCAAGTAAAGTATATGATAAACATTTCGCAATGTAGGGTTCATAAGTTCAAAAGAGACTTACATAAAGCCCAACCCGACTACAAGGAAAAAATAGAAAGTACAGATTCAACATAAATAACTGAAGACGTAGCTCCTAAACATAAACAACATGGGGACACAGCTCCTCAAAAGATAAATAAAACACAGATGTCATGAGCTGGCCAAAAGACACTAAACAGAAAAACCACCAACCGGCGCAACCCATGGATCCTTACTCTAACCCCTCCTCAAATGAGAGTGGAGCGAATCGGATCGGGTAGCCCGATAAACATCTCTATCCTTACGCCTTCCTGCCCACCATGAGAAAAAGGCGTGGAATGGTTCGGGGTATCAACCCAACCAATAACCCACGAACCATCTACAGACACTTGCAACTCAAAGGAAAAATAAACACAACATAAAGGCATACACGTCACAACTTCAGACTATCTGGCAGGTGAGAACAACATCTCGTCTCAGCATTCATCCCTCCCGGTGATCATTCAGAGTAGCAAGGACATATGCCCAAGGTGTCGAATGAAGACTTGACATAGCAATCTCCTAAGGACCAACGGGGATAAATAGCTAGATAATATACGTAATGGGTGAGATCCCCGATCATCAACACAACATATGGCAAATGAAGATAGTACAACACACAAGGAATCACAGCTTTAAGCCATGTTATCATGAATCATCAAATAGGCAGCAATATAATTATGCCAAATAACAGTATCATCAAAACCATGTCATTCTATGCAGTGTTCATGATGCATTCACTATTCCAATGGTATGAGTCATATCCCTACTCCATGGATCTAGGCAATCGTCGGAGAGAGTAATCAGAAGTACACGCTTTGCTTGCGCCAGCCAGTCGGCTATATGTGCTAATACATTTGTAATCACGTGTGAAATACTAGCTTTATGCAAAGACGCTCTACACCAATCTTGAATAAGGCAGTGGCTAGTTGAGAGCGTTGGTGTGGGATCTTGATTTACCACGACACATAAGAGCTACCAACTGGCCACATATGGAGTGACACACCCTAACGTTCCCTAGGTCAAACCGGCCGTCACCACTATATTCGCACCCGCACAAGGTGTAAGCTCAACTCCTAGGCTCACAGGCCTTAATTGACTTATGCAAACGATGCCAATGCTTACAAATAAAAATAGATGGGATAAATGTTTATCCACCGGATAAACCTCGTGATTCCATATGAATCTTCTCATTAAGAGTCTCTTACACATCAGATAAATCTCGTGATCTCTCCGGGATCGAGTCATCACAAGAGCAATACAGATAGGCGATGTTCTCAGGTTTGACCCTCCGACTCGTCATAAAACTACTGTCTTAAACAAAACGTTTCATATTCGTGTTCATGTCTTATGATATTGTTACGTGTAACATCCCGATTTTTCTGTAACTCTAATCGAGTGGGTTAATCTAGATTAGGGCTTTGACTGCTTGTGTGAATTATCTGGTATTAGTTTAAGACCTAGTTGGAAGCTTAGGAATAGGCTTGAACAAGGTTAGAAGTGCCTAAGGTGTTAAACGAGAAACTAGGGAAGTCAGAAGTTTTAAGACTCTTCCCAGTTGAGCAGCACGCTCAAGCATGGGAAGGGAGCACGCCTTAGCATGAGCGTTGGCCTTGTGCACGCTCAAGTTTGCTGGGTGCGCACGTCAACTGTTTTGAGTTTTGACGCGTGTGGGACTCATGTAGGACACGTGTCAAGCCATGGAGAGGATGGAGTGGACGAGGCTCCACGCTCAAGCGTGAGCACACTCAAACGTGCAAATTGTCCACGTTTTAGCGTTCTCAGCAAAACCCTTAAGTGGTGTTTCCACTTTCACTTACACACTTGCACGAAATTTTGGAGCTCCTCCATTACTACAACCTAGTGAAAGGTCAGAGGATTTCTAGCTAGAGAGAGTTGAGATTGAGGAAGATTGGAGCTTCGGATCAAGATTTCCAGTTACATCATTGCGATTGTGACAAAGTTTTCTACAACTTCGACGAATTGCTTTCTCGATTCGCCATAGGTAAACTCGAATTCCTAACACGTGTTCTTCATGGTTCTTCCAGTCTTTACCTTTCTTCTTTGACCTTCGAGCTTGCCCAAGGGCTAGCACTATTTTATATGTGTTGTGCTCATGATTAGGGCAAAGTTCGCGCTCGTGATTACCCGCGGATTGGAGCTCGAAGCCGCAACTAGGGAGCTGTTCATGATTGCGTGGTAGAACGAGCCAGTGTTCATGTTGATTTGCGTGTCGATTGTTCAGGTAGGGAGAAAGAGTACTACTGCCTTCGGGAAGGCATGAGTAGCGCAGTTGTATTTTCTGTTGTGTGTAGGGAAGCCCTAACCTTACTAGTGGTTGAGCCCCAATAAAGTACCTAAACTCTAGGTTTAACATACTTTGGACTACCATCGTTAAGTTTTGAAAACCCTAGGTTAGATAACTGTTGATTAAGGATGATTTTCTTCATATGACTGCTATAACGATGATTGCTATTGTTGCTATTTGTATACGTGCCTACATGCTACTTGGTGTATGATATGCATGTTGTATTGTGGATGTTGATACCGTGGATGGTGTCGTTGCTGTTATGCTAACTTTAGGAGGCTATGGCCGTGTTGTTTGAGCTGTGGCTCGTGGACGCATGGCGTCGAGGCTGTGGCCGTGTTGATGCGGTGGCATCGGGTTGTTTCGAATTGAGTGTTTAGGCGTGAGATCCGATATCAAGCCCGTTGAGGATGTTTGTTGCATATCATCAACTTCCAAGTGGCGAGGCTGTATAACAGGCAGTATGGGCTACAAACGTCATACGAGGTTAGTTGCACCTGAGTGCGGGTACGGAAAGTAGAAGGGGCGGTCAAGTGAGTGACCTTGGGGATTTTGCCGATCTTGGGAACAGTTTACAGTGGCGGATGAGGTAGCTCCTATCCTGTCGTGACGCCCGATCCAGTCCGGTTTGCTCGACTAATCCCTGAGCTTTCCACATTCCAAGCTAACGTTCTAAGGTGACCAAGACACCCCGATTCCGGTATGGAAGGGGGATACACTCTTATTGGTCACAACGAGCAGTTCGGCTTCTTGGGCAAACTAACTCCGTTTCCGACACAGAACCTGTTCCGGTGTGGACTTGTTCGGGTGTGGAACCTTTCCAGTGTGGAACCAGCTTTGTGAATTTTTGGCTAACATGTTGCATGGGATTACTATCTCGATCTAGAGGATTGATCTGAGGATGATGCTCATGGAGATGGACGTTTGCTGCATGTGTTGTCTCGTGAGACGTGTGGATATGTGAAATATCCATCGTATTGTTATTCATGCTATTTGCTACTTGCTATATGTTGCTGGTACTATGCTATTGTCGTCATTTCCGGTTATGCACGCGCTATATTATTATCTCCCTACTGCTTCTGGTTTGTATGTTTTGGTTCTTGGTTCGCGTGAAGACGAGGGGCCAGCTGATGGACCCACGGGTACACCCTTTTATCATGTCAGTACTGAGGATACCGGTATTGGGGCTGATCGATATAGTCTATCATGACGAGAAAGAGTGGCGTGTGGACCCCTCTACCTATTTGACAGTCTACACAAGGCCGGTCAACATTTTGTTCAGAGGAGGGGCATCGCACGTGGAGGATCTGATAGGGCCGTTAAGAGTTGTTCAGTTTCTTCCCTTTCCGAGGATCTGGTACCCACCGAGGCAGAGAGAGCAGGACTATCTATGGGCAATGCCACAGTCATCAGTGGTGTCCATTAGGCGAGGCTTCGTCTATAGAGGATAGAGGAGGTGTACCGAGCAGTACCTGAGGACATATAGGAGACGTCGTATTGATGTGTCGAGTTCCCCCTTTGAGAACGAGCCTACGCGGGTTTATAGGCATACTCTTGGAGAAGGACAAGGTAGCTCAGGACATCCTCATCACTGATGGTGAGAGCCTGCCAGTGCGTCTCTAGGGCTGAGTGGTGAGGTTTTGATGTATTTTGAGTGTGTAGTGGGGAGTGCTGGCGAGCTTTGAGGGATTTTTCTTCCTTTTTGGCTTTGGTTGTATTTTTAGCTCTTTCATATTTTGTATAAACCGTTTGTATATGCATGTACAGTTCCCAACTGATGGGGCTATGATGTATAGTTATTTTATGTTGCGCTTTACTCTGATATGGTTGTCTGTGCTTTCCATATGTTGCATGTTTCTTGTGTTCGTTTTCACAACGTTGTTTGAATACCACGCTATCGCTTTAATACGGTTAAGCATAGTTAATAATATATAAGTTTGGGACTAATGGGATTATCCTTCTGAGAAAGGAGGGTCGTCTCATTACGCAAGTCCTAATTTCATTATGAAATAGGATTGATAGATCCCATCGTTAATTTCTTAGATCTTTTCTAAGTTACAAGGCTACTTGTTTCTCAAGTAACTAAAAAATTCTTAATTCATTTAAATCTTATGAATCCATTGATGAATGAATCATCAATAATATAGTTTATGGTCTTGTTCCACCATAATCTATACTTTATTATCTCTTTCTTTCACTCTAAGCCAATTACTTGACTTCGGGTTATTACTTAGGAAAACCTTTAGTTTTGAGTGGATAACTCCTTTTTGTCTTTTACTAGAACTCACACATTTTTAAGTTGGGACACTTTTAACTTTATAAAACTTCACCATGAGTATATAAAGTACTTATGATGATTTGAAGAGCTTTTTCCTTTCAAAACTCATTTCTTTCAAATGTTACTCTAAATGTATAACTTTTGGATGAAAGATAGAAAGATGCATAAACTCGTTTATTTTATACTTTGGCAAGTGCCTTAGTATTTCTACCTAAGGTCTTAACCTTTGGAACATAGTTTCAAAATAGTTTAGTTATACTTGTGTGTATAAGTTGGACACTTTCAAAAATCTTTTGTCTTAACTTTAGAAATTGAAGTCTTCTTAAGTGAAGTTCGTTAACCTAAACCGTTTATACCTAACTTGAGGTCAAACCTCTATAACACTTAGAATAGTTTGAAAAGGGTTTTTCTTTCCCAATCATCCTTTGAATAAAAAGGATACCACAACTTAGGTACATTTATACCAAAACAATGAATAAGTTCTTTGAAAGCACATAGAGGACATTTTATAACACGACTCCTTTACTTTTCACAACTTTGGTTCGAAATCTCTATTATTTCAAAGTATGATTCCCTTGGATCAAAATTTACCTTCTATGAAGCTTCAAAAACCCATTTAAACTTATAAAATACTAAGTTAAGATCAAATGTTCACTACTTCTGAAAAACTCAAACTTTGATCAAAAGCCTCTAAGTTTTGAAATAAGGTTCCTTTCCACAAATCCTTTGATTTCAAATGGTTAATAACTTATTCAAAAAGATGGAAGAGTTTTAAAGGTACACGATCCTTTATCATAACTCAAAACCTCAAAGTAATTGAGTGATTGTGAACACAAGTCAACCAATGAATGGATATGGCGAGCAAGTACAAGCTTACTCCTAGAGGGTCCATCCAAGCCAAAACCGTGTTTGCACATCTCAATTCACTTTGGTTTGAAAATGGTTAAAGTTGTAAGTCACTAAGTTAAGGCTCAAAACCACTTTCCTTTCAAGATACAAGTTCAACACAAGAAGAGGGAGAAAAGCGTGTATAAACACTTAATTGCCTATCAGGGGAGCTCTATCAGGGCTTGGCCATGATAGGCTCTGTTCTATGCTCTCAGGAAGATCATGATCGTGAGCCACATCAGGGCTACGCCGTGATACTTTTTGTTCCTCATTTTATGGGGCATCACGACTGTGACACCTATCACGGCTAGGCCATGATCCCTTCAGTTTCACCCAAAATGATTTCTTTGGTTTTCAACAACCTCCTTGGTTCTTTCTAAAGCATATCATGAAGATCAAAACATGTTTTTAGTTCTAAAAACTCAAAACTTACTATACATTAACATCATAAGTTCAAAGACATGAACTTTGGATCATTCACAAGTTAAAGGTGTGGTTTTCTCCCTTTCACACCCTCAAACAAATCTTGCCATCACAAGGCTAAGAGTGAAGTTCCACTTCACCAACACATTTTCATAATAAGCATAATAAGCATATGAATATGATGAACAACTCAAAAACATCATAGATCTAAACATACCATCAAAATCTCTTACCTTGACCAAGTCAGGGTTAGGGTTTTCATCATTTTCAAAAGCATATCATCATGTTAAACATCAAACAAACATATAAGGCATATAGCTAAGATCATTACAAACCAAGTAACAGAATACATAACAAAACAAGATAGGAAAACCTATCTAAACAAACATAGGGTTTTCACCCAACTAGAAACCATTTTCATCCACCCATGAGGTGAGATGAAGTTTCATTCCCCATTACTTTAATGAAGCCTCCAAGAAGAAGATTGCAAGGGTAGTCCTCCAAGAAAGGGATGGACGAACCTACATAGATCAATACTCAAGGTTTTGAAACTTGTTTTACAATAATCATGAGCAAGAAGATGTTGCTTCATGGTTTAATGAAATGAAACTAAAGAGAAAAGGGTTTAGAAACTCACATTGTTGAAGAACACAAAGTTGATATTCTTGAGTTCTTGAAGCTCAAGAACAAGGTTACTCCAAATCAAAAGCTTCTTTCACCAAAGATGGAAAAGAGGTCAAGACAAGCAAGGCTATGTCATTGAAATGTAGAGACAAGCATATTTTCGAAAATCACATCATCAGCGAAGTGATGATTTTCGTGCCTACAAAGAAGAAAGGAGAAAGGAAATGGTAAGCAAAACACTTACTCTTGAACTTGAGGATGGAAAGGTGGTGTCTTACTTGGAGACCCAAAAATGAAAGTCTTCAAATGGAAAAAACTTCCAACATGAAAGTTGTTGGTCCTGAGGAGATGATCACAAATATGTGGTTAGTTTTGAGAGAAGAGAAGAAATGGTTAGCTCTAGGGTTATGACCGAAATCACCATTGAAGAGAGAGAGAAGATGTTTTCTTTGTGTTCTTGAGGTTGAAGGTGATGAAGTGTGATAGATAGGAATAAAATGAAATGTTTTGGTTGTTTGAAGGGTAGGGGCACAAAATTTGTCATGAAAAGAGGGAGAGGGAATTTGATTTTGAATGGATGGTGTTTGATGACCATTACTTGATATGGTATGGGACAAAAGTTGCTTTTCAAAAAGCAAAGTTGTCTACTCCCCAAGGAAAAAGGTGAAGATATTTTGTATAAAAGTGATGGTGACCTAATCATGATTAAGAAGAGGATTAAGGTAATTGATGGCCATGAACTGCTTCCTACTCTGGGCCAGAATATTTTCCCAGCCCCGGGCCCAAAATCAAAACTCGACAGACCCGATCAAAATAATAATATTTTTATCGGCTCCATCACAAAACATTATAGAGACCTCGAACAATTATATTATGATTTATTGGACTCAGACTTCTCTCCGAGTCATTAGGGTTCATAGATCACACTGTGAATTCCTACTGTCTGCTAAAACGCAGTTCGGTCACTATTTGAGTTTTTAATTCGAATTCAAATGAATTCTCAATTATAAACATTTAACATTATTTATAATTGATTAGTTGCACTACGAAACAATTTATTCACAGAATTAATTATTAACAGATACAGAGTTTTCGGGGTGTTACAAACAGCGGCAACGAACTTCAAGCACGGCCTTGCTACTTTCTAGTATGGCCGTGCACATGTTGAACAACATCAGCCAGTTTTTATCAGGGCCGTTCTGCTGGAGAAAATGTGACTTTTTCCCTTTTTGCACCTTTATAAATTGTTTATTAAATGTGCGGTGTATGATTATGGCCCTAGTTTTGGTGTTTAATTTTATTTGGTAAATACGGCTTATATGTCGTGATTTATTGTATTTATTTTTTAAATACGGCCTGCATGTCATTATATTTACTTTATTTAATTTATTTTAATTTTTGTAATTTGCTCGGGATGACAATAGGCAACACCAGATAATGACACTAGAGGAAGGAACTTTGGAAGTTTGCTTGAGACAACCCCACATAAGTGAAGTCATCCCATTAGCTGCTGAACGTTCTCAACGCTCTGATACCACCAATATGAGAAACCCCTCCTTTCCCAAAAGGATAATCCCATTAGTCCCAAGCTTATATTAATAACTATGTCTTATCGTATTATAGTGATAGCTTTGTATTCAAGCAACGTAGCGGAAACAAAACACAAGAAACATGCAAGCATACGAAAAAGCATAGAACACATCAGAGTAAAGCGCAAATATCAAGCAACTATACATATATAACCAACGTAGCCCCATCAGTAGGGCATTGTACATACATATACACACTGTATGTACAAAAACGAGAAAGATAAAAATACATCACAAACAAAAAGAAAAACCCTCAGATTTCTGCAGCACTCCCATCCAACTCTCAAAACACATCAAAAACCTCGCCTCACGGTCCTAGAGACGCACTGGCAGGCCCTCACCATCAATGATGAGGATGCCCTGAGCTACCCTATCCCTCTTCATCTGTATGCCTATAAACCCGCCTAGGCTTGTACTCGGAAGAGGAACTCGACACCACAATACGAAGTCTCTGATACGTCCTCAGGTACTGCTCGATATGCCTCTGCTGACCTCTATAGACAAATCCTCGCCTACTGGTTACCACTGAAGACTGTGGCGCTGCCCACTAGTAGTCTTACTCTCTCTGCCTCGGTAGGTGCCACATCCGCGGGAAGGGAAGGAACGGGACGACTCTGAACAGCCCTATAAGATCCTCCACGTGCAATGCCCCTCCTCTGAATAGAATGCTAACCGGTCCCATGTAAACCGTCAAGTAGGTAGAGGGGTCTACTCGCCACCATCTCTCGTCATGGTAAACACCCAGTACCGGTATCCTCGGTACTGACATGATGAAAGGGTGTACTCTCGGGTCCATCGTCGCCCGTAGCTGGCTCTTCATCTTCACGCGAACCAAGAACCAAATCCGGTAACAAGGAACAATAGGGAAATAAGAATAGAGTGCGTGCATAACCAGAAATGACAATAATAGCATAGCACTAACAACATATAGCACATAGCAACTAGCATGGCTAACAATACAACAAATATTTAACACATCCACACGTCTCTCGAGACAACATATGCACAAACATCCATCTCCATAAGGCTCACACTGAGATCAATCCTCTAGACCAAGATACTAATCCCATGCAGCATGTCGGCTGAATCTCACAAAGCTGGTTCCACACCGGAACAAGTCCATAATGGAGCAGGTTCTGCGTCGGAACGGAGTTAGTTTGTTCAAGAAACCGAACCGCTTGCCATGACCAATAAGAACGCATACCCTTTCCACACCGGAACCGGGGTTTCTTGGTCGCCTCGTAATGTTAGCCAGGAACGTGGAAAGCTCAGGGATTAGTCGGGTAAACCAAACTAGATCGGGCGTCACGACAGGATAAGAGCTACCTCATTCGTCACTGTAAACAATGCTCGAGACCGACAACATCCCCAAGGTCACTCAGTTGACCGCCCTCTCTGCTTTCCGTACCCACACTCAGGTACAACTAACCTCGTATGACACTGGCAGCCCATACTACCTGTCATACGACCTCGCCACTTGGCAGCTGATGATAAGTAACAAACATCCCCAACAGGCTTGATACTGGACCTCAAGCCTAACGCTCAACCAGAAACAAAGGATGCAACTGCATAACCACGGCCACAGCCTCGACGCCACGCGTCCAGGAGCCACAACTCAAACGACGCGATCACAGCCTCAAACAGTCAGCACAACAGCAACGACACCATCAACGGTATCAACCTGACAACAAACACGGCACACGACCAAACTTAAAGCTAACCGGCATTCCGCCACAACACAACATCACAACATACAGCATAACAACAATAGCAATACTGTCAACATCAATAGTACAACATGCATATCATACACCAAGTAGCATGTAGGCATGTATACAAATAGCATATAACACAATCAACACCACAACAGTCATACAAAGCAGATCATCCTCAATCAACAGTTATCTAACCTAAGGTTTCCAATCTTAACGATGATAGCCCAAAGTATGCTAAACCTAGGGTTTAGGTGCTTTATCGTGGCCCAACCACTAGTAGGGTTAGGGCTTCCCTACACAAAGAAGAAAATACATCTACGCTACTTTTGCCTTCCCGACGACAGCAGTACTTTTTCTCCCCACCTGAAAAATTGACACGCAAATCCACGTGATCACTGACAATCCTCACATGCAGCCACGAACACGAAGAACAGCTTTGGAACACCCTCGAAGCTTCTCTTTAGCTACAGCCTCAACCTCCAAACTTCGTACAATCACGAACACGAACTTTTCCCTAATCACGAGCACAACACATATGCAATAGTTTTAACCCTAGGGAAACCTCAAAGATCAAAGAAGAAAGGTAGAGACTCGAAGAACCACGACTAACACGAAGAATGCGTGTTAGGGATTCGAGTTTACCTTAGGCGAATCGAGAAACCAATCCATCAAAGTTGTAGGAAACTTTGCCGCGATCACACCCGTGTAGCCATCCGATGCTCCAACCTTCCTCAAATCCAACCTTCTCACTCAAGAACTCTGTTTCCCTCTCTAAGTTGCAGAGAAAGCTCTAAAAACGTCCAAGTTTTCGTGCAAGAAATAAGGAAGAAGGAAAACTCCACCAACTTGAGCTGCTATCCACGCTTTAGCGTAGAGGTTCTACATGCTTGAGTGTGCCCACGCTTGAGCATGGGGTTCCTTCCACGCGTGAGTGTGGAACCTTGTCCATTCCGCCTTCACCCTGGCCTGACATGTGTCACACACATGTCAGAAAGCATACCAGCTGGCAAACGCACTCAGCATGCTTGAGCGTGCAACTTGGCCAACACTTGAGCGTTCGCATGCCAGGGCGTGCACCCTTTCCACGCTTGAGCGTGCTGCTCAACTGGGAAGAGCCTTCCAGACTCCTGACTTCCCCAATTTTTCGTTTAACACCTTAGGCACTTCCAACCTGATTCAAGCTTATTCCTAAGCTTCCAACTAGGTCTTAAACTAACACAAAACAATCCACACAAACAATCAATGCCCTAACCAAGATTATTCAACTCCATTAGAGTTAGAGAAAAGTCGGGATGTTACATTACCACGCCCCTTAAACAAAATTTCGTCCCCAAAATTTTCGCCGTATACTTGAGAAAAGATAAGGATGACTCTGGCCCATCTCAGCTTCACGCTCCCATGTTGAATCACCAGTCATCGAGTCCCACTCCACTCTCACCAGAGGAATATGTTTGACGTGCAGTTCCTTGATCCTTCTGTCCACTAACCTTACCAGTAAAGCCTCGAACCCGAGGTTCTCTTTCAGTTGGATTGACTCGGGCTCTAACATGTGTGATAGATCAGGGTGGTACTTTCTGAGTTGAGAGACGTGAAAAACGTCATGGAGATTTGACAGATTCGGTGGAAAAACTATCTGATAAGCTATAGGGCCGATTCGTCGAAGAATCTGAAACGATCCTATGAATCTAGGTGTTAACTTTCTGGATTTGATTGCCCTGCCCACTCTAGTACTTGGGGTAACTCTCATGAAGACATGGTCGCTCTCCTAGAATTCCAAAGGTCTCCACCTCTTATCATCATAGATTTTCTGCCTATCCCTTGAGGTCTTCATCTTTTCCCATATCTTACGAACTTGTTCCGTCGTTTGCTGTACCAACTCCGGACCTATTAGCTGAACTTCTCCAGTCTCAAACCAACATAATGGAGTCCTGCACTTTTGTCTATACAGTGCCTCGTACGGTACCATGCTAATACTTGAGTGGAAACTGTTATTGTAAGTAAACTCAACCAAAGGAAGGAACTCGTCACAACTAACTTCCCGTGTTCTCCAACACATACGCTCTTAAGAGATCCTCCAAAGATTGAATCGTTTGTTTCGACTGCCCATCCTTTTGAGGATGATAAGCAGAAATTATACTTAGCGTAGTTCCCATCGCATTGTGTAAACTCCTCCAGAACCTTGAGGTAAGCCTTGGATCACGATCCGAAACTATACTCGAAGGCACCCCATGCAGCCTCACAACCTCCTTGATGTAGATTTGAGTTAATTGCTCCAAAGAGTAACTATGGTTGATAGGCAAGAAGTGAGCACATTTCTTCAACCTGTCAATGATTATCCAGATTGCATCGCACCTTTTCTAAGTTCTTGACAACCCAGAAACAAAGTCCATGGTAATGCTATCCCACTTCCATTCCGGGACGTCGAGCGATTGCCACAACCCTGCTAGCTTCTGGTGTTCAATCTTCGCTTTCTGACACACCAGGCAGGTTGGGACATATGTCGCCACCTCTTTCTTCATCCCTGGCCACTAGAACAATCTCTTCAAGTCCTGGTACATCTTGGTAGCCCCCGGATGAAAACTCAGCTTGCTCCTGTGTGCTTCCTCCAAGATCATATTATTAACATCACTATCCGCTTGCACACAAACCCGATCACCATACCTAAGCAGACAACCGATACCTCTTCTAAATTTTGAAGTCTTACCTTCCTCTATTAGCTGGCTCACACCCTCGAGGTACTTATCCTCAGCTTGCTTCTTCATAAAAGATTCAGGAAATCTCTAGTTACTCTAACCATCCGGAGATTCAACCTTTCCTCGATGATTTCCGTTTCCAAATTCAGATCTCTAAATGCCTCTAACAGCTCTAGCTTCTTTACCACCATGGCAATTATGTGTAGGGACTTCCTACTGATCGTATCCGCTACTACATTCGCCTTACTTGGATGGTATTGCAGGTCAAATTCATAGTCCTTTATGAATTCCATCCATCTCCGCTATCTCATGTTCAACTCCCTTTGGTCCAGTACATACTTCAACCTCTTATGGTCGGTAAAGACACTGAATTTAGCACCATACAGATAGTGTCTCCATATCTTCAATGCAAACACTATCGCAGCCAATTCCAGATCATGTGTTGGCTAGTTCTACTCATGTACTCTCAACTGCTCAGAGGAATATGCCACCACTTTTCCTTCTTGCATGAGCACACATCCCAAGCCTTGATAAGATGCATCACAGTATACATCAAATCGTCCTAAAGGGTCTGGTAACACTAACACCGGTGAAGTGATCAGTCTTCTCTTCATCTCCTAGAAACACTGCTCGCAAGCCTCTGACCACTCGAACGCCTTCCCTTTCCTCGTCAACTGCATCATAGGTAACACAATCTTAGATAATCCTTCTATGAACCGCCGATAGTAGCCCGCTAGACCAAGAAAGCTTCTCACCTCGCTTACAGACTTAGGGCTTTTCCAACTCACTATTGCCTCGACTTTCGCAGGATCCACTGCGATTCCATCCTTACAAATCACATGGCCTAGAAACGGAATCTTCCCTAACCAAAAGTCGCACTTCGACAGTTTAGCATACAATTGTCGGTCCTTTAGCACTTGCAATACCGCCCTTAGTTGATCTTGGTGTTCCTCTCTACTCGAAGAGTAAACAAGAATGTCGTCGATAAACACAATAACAAACTTTTCAAGGAACGGTAGGAAGATCCTGTTCATATAGTCCATGAACACAGCTTGAGCATTAGTCACACGGAACGGCATGACCAAGTACTCGTAGTGACCATACTGACTCCGAACAAGCAGTCTTTGGCACATCCTCCTTTTTAACACAGATCTGATGGTATCCAGATCGCAGATCGATCTTAGAAAACACAGCTGATCCATCAAATCATCTATCCGTGGTAACTGACACTTGTTCTTTATCGTCGTTTTGTTCGGCTAATGATAGTCTACGCACAACCTCGACCTTCCGTCCTTCTTCTTAACAAACACCACTGTCGCTCCCCACGCAAATACACTAGGTCTGATGACCTCTTTGCCTAGCATCCTGTCCAACTATTTCTTCATCTCCGTCAGCTCAACTGGAGACATTTGATACGGCGCTCTCGAAATAGGCCCAGTCCCCAGAGCCAGGTCTATAGCAAACTCCACCTTTCTCTCTGGTGGCAGTCCGGGAACATCATCTGGAAACACTTTAGGAAACTCTCACATGATAGGTAAAGCTCCGACACTAGGAGTCTTGTTAGCCTCCAAAGAGAACAGCACCACGTATCCGTCTGATTGTCCACCCGTCGCAATACTCTCACCGGCAGGCATTAATCCAGATTCCTTTGAAAAACGAAGGGTTTTGTTTGAACAGTCTAACACAACATGGTTGAACGAAAGCCAATCCAAGCCCAGGATAACATCTATATGTTGCATAGGCAAACAGATAAGATCAACAAGGAAAGTTCAGTTCTCTATGGTGATAGGACATTTAAGGCATATGGATAGGGTGGTTAAATATTCGCCCATAGGGGTAGAAACAGTAAGGTCGTTGGGCAGTAAAGAAACAGGTAACCCTAGATGATCCATACACTCTATCGAAACAAAAGAATGAGTAGCAGCCGAATCAAATAAAACAGATAGAAGCTGACCAGAGACTAGACATTTACCTTGTATCAGATCAGGGCATCGAGAGGTTTCAAATCCCCTGACGGCAAACACTCCTTCGATGGTTTGTCGACGACTCGGTTGGCTGGCACCCTATGACCTTGCACTATCGCTTTGGGCTCTTTCTGTTGGTGTAAGCCCTAGTGGCCAATATATATTTATTGGATTTATATATTGTATCATGACTTTATTTTGTATTTTATATATACGAGGTATTTATTTATTATGTTATATTTGATGATCATATTTATAACATAATAAAGTCCTTAGAATAGGTAGTTCATTTAATGGAACGTCAAGTATGACTTGACTGTGAGATGCCATTAAATTATAGAACATTATTCTTAAATATCCATAGTCAAGTATTATTATTAATAAGGACAACAATAATACATTGAGACTATTATCTGAGTGTACTGATGACCACATCTCACAGGTCATAGATATAAGATATCAAGTCTTCACATAGGTATGAATATTAGTGGAATATTTATACTGGAGTGACCCGCTATAAGAACGCTGCATAATAGTTATGTAAGTGTCATGAGCGATTCTCATGGTGACCATAGTGAAGTAGTCATTTGACTTGAAGTCACTACGATTCCTAACATATGTAGTTGTAGGCTTTGATACTATTAAACGTTGTCTGTAATAGGATAACTATAAAGATAGTTATTGGGCCTGCAATGAAACATGTTGAGGAATGTGAATGATGTAGATAAGATTCATCCCTCCTACATAGCCAGAGTAATGTCTATAGGCCTCTTGATGGTATGCGACGTAGAAATGCATGGTCATGCTAAGGTGGGACAATATGAGATATTGGGCCCACATGATCGTACATCAATTACTAGATCAAGAAATAAATAATTGGACATAACAAGAATGACACATTTATGTCTTGTGTTCAATTAAGACATTATGACGAAAGGACGTTGACCTAACATTATATATGGTTATAGTATGGTTTTAATTATATCACCAATATTTTAATTAATTGGGTAGCAATGACGTATTGTTAGATGTCGCTCATTGTTTATAATATTAATTGATTATTAATATGATTAATAATAATTAATATTATTGCCAATTAATTGAGAACCTATAGGGTCACACGCATAGAGAATGTTTAGAGAATTAGTTTAATTGATTAATTAAATATGATTTAATTAATAATTAAATGGGATTTATTTGATTAATTAAATATGATTTCATTAATAATTAAAGCTGGGTAAGTTTAATTGATTAATTTAATATGATTTAATTAATAATTAAACAATGGGCCTATAGTGTACAGTAGCCCAAGTGGGTTAACTTAAGTGAGTGATAGCTATTAATAAGTTGTGCACGTCACTTAAGCGACAGACAACACATAGCACTCATAATGATCGTTGTACACCCTTGACAGGCGCGCCCTCTTTTCTCTCTCTGTGTGACTTGCCTCTTCCAATCCTGATAGCTAGCATTACGCTATCTCTGACGTTGGTTTGCTCGCGTGGACTGAGTAGAGATATTGCTACCTTGTAATACTGGGATAGAAGAACCTCTCCCTTTATGGTCAGAGCAGCAGTATTCCTCGAATCTACTGCACTGTAATCGTGTAGATAAAGTTGCCATTCACACCGTAGCAGTATTTGTGACTTACCAGTGCTGTTGACGTGCTCACAGTATTCGTGGTAAAGCTACTCTTCAAGAGATAAACACAATATCCTTGTGATTCATGTAAAATACGTGGTCCTTAGTTAAGGGATTTTTTCGCTCAAGAGGTTTTTGAAAATTGTTTTTAAAAATTATCCCTCTTGAAACCCCAACAGTGGTATCAGAGCGTTGGTCATAGTTTGTCGTGTATCCTAGGATTGTTTACCTTTGTATGATAACATGTTTATTGATTTTAAATATGATTTGTATATTTAAAAGCATGTTTGTATGTGATATAAATCTGTTTGAACATGTTTATTTTCTTGGTTGTGCTTATAACATAAACAAGGAATTGCTTCTAGAATCTTGTTGCGGTACGGAGCACGGTCGTGCTCCCTGTGTCACGGCCGTGCACGTTTGAATCTTCATTAGTGAACGCATAGCACGGCCGTGCGCCGTTTGGCACGACCGTGCCACTTTCAAATAGCGTCAACGAGCTTTGAGCACGGCCGTGCTCCTTTCGACACGGTCGTGCATATGCTGAACAACATCAACGAGTTTTCAGCATAGCCATGCGCAGTTTGGTATGGCCGTGCTAATGGACAGAATGTGATTTTGTCCCCTTTTGCATATTTATAAATTGTTTATTCAATGTGCGGTATATGGTTATGGCCCTAGTTTTGGTGTTTATTTTATTTGATAAATACAGACAACGTGTCATAATTTATTATATTTATTTTATAAATACAGCCTGCGTGTCGTGACATTTACTTTATTTATTTTATTTTAAATTTTGTAAATTGCTCGGGACGACATGGAGGCAACACCAAATCATGATGCCAGTGGGAGGAACTTTGGAAGTTTGCTCGAGGATCAAAGATTGTAATAATTAGTTTTAATTATTGCACATTAGGAGGCCATAATCATAATACCTTTTATATGTCTTGTATGTTTATGTAGGTGATGCATGAAATGTATGAGATGTATGATTTAAATTTGGAATTTAAATTGTATGATAGCATGTATGTCATTGTATGCTTAATATGTTTTGAATGTATGTAAGCTAGTATGCCATGTATGCTATGAGAGACGTTTATATGATAAACATGCCGGTGAGTTCATTTAATAATTAAATTCCCTCAATAAATTAAGTTATTAAATGCCTCCTGATGCGTGACACTCGTCAAAGCCAAAATCATTTAAGTGTGGGTCATGCTACAGCTGAGCACCTTAATATATTCTGGTGAGGCGCGAAAGGTGAAATAACCTACTGCCAACCATTGGGTTGAACTTAACTAAGCGTATTTAATAGGATTGAAATGGCTTAGAGGCATGGGGTTAGGCATTAATCCATATGATGGATTACAATAAGGAGTTATTCACCCAACTGGTACAAGAATTACATTGGATGTAATTGGAAAGAAGTTTCCTACCTACATAGTTAAGTTTTGGGCGATCAGCCACAGCTGACTTAGAACGAGGTGAAATATGGATCTTGGTCCCACTAGAAAATCTTTCGACGGGATTTTTCGAGTCAATGATGAAGGTCATTGATTTGAGTAAAATAGTGGGAGAATATTTAATAAAGACCTATTAAATATGTTTTAAAATCATAGCATACTTATACTTTGCATATTTCTTTAGGTAGATATCCATGGCACCAAACACAACTAATAATATGTCACTGCGATATGTCCTTGAGAAGGACAAGTTATCTGGAAGTAATTTTCTGGATTGGTACCGAAACTTGAGGATTGTCCTTAGGCAAGAGAAAAAACTATATGTTCTTGAGGAGGCTGCTCCTGAACTACCCGAGGATGCTTCTAGGGCTGACAGAGATGCTTATAAGAAGTATCAGGATGATACCATTGATGTTAGTTGCCTCATGCTTGCCACTATGACCTCTGAGCTTCAGAAGCAACATAAGAACATGGAGGCGTTTGATATAATCAAACGTCTCAAAATGCTTTACCAAGAGCAGGCGAGGCATGAGCGCTTTGAAGTTTCCAGAGCTCTGTTTAATTGTAAGCTAGCAGAAGGAAGCCCAGTTGGACCTCATGTACTTCGTTTGATTGGGTACATTGAGTGCCTTGAAAGATTGGGTTTTCCACTAAGCCAAGAGTTGGCTACAGATGTAGTTCTGCAATCGTTGCCAGAAAGCTACAGTCAATTGACAACAAGAATGACATTGACAAAACTCTACCAGAATTGTTAGGCATGTTGAGAACTACTGAGCAGAACATTAATAAGGGAAAAGGTAAAGCCATAATGATGGTTGATTCTGGAAAGCAGGCTAAGAAGAAGCCCTGGAGCAAGCAGAAGGGCAAGGGCAAGAAAAAGTTTAAGCTTAGCACTTATGACTTGAAACCCATGGGTGGGGTAGCTAAGGAAGGCAATTGCCACCATTGTGGCCAACCTGGCCACTGGAAGAGGAACTACAAGAAATACCTGGAAGAAAAAAAGAAGGGAAGTGAGACTTCCGCTTCAGGTATTTATGTTATTGATGTTAATTTATCTACTTCAACATCTTGGGTATTTGATACTGGATGTGGTGCTCACATTTTTAATAATGTGCAAGGACTAAGAAGTAGGAGGAAATTGACTAAAGGTGAAGTGGGCCTACACGTCGGAAATGGAGCAAAAGTTGCTGCATTAGATGTAGGGACTTATGTTTTAACTTTACCTACTAGGCTTGTTTTGGAACTTGATAATTATTTTTATGTTCCCTTTATTAGCAAAAATATTATTTTTGTTTCTTGTTTGGACAAGAAGGGATTTCATTTAATTGTTAAGGATAAATGTTGTTCTCTTTATTTGGATAATGTTTTGTTTGCTAATGCACCATTGAGTAATAGACTTTATATTCTTGATCTCGATGTGCCCATATATAACATAAATGCAAAAAGGATCAAACCCAATGGTTTGAATCCTTCATATCTTTGGCATTGTCGTTTAGGCCATATTAATGAGAAACGCATCTCCAAACTCCATAAAGATGGATTATTGAATTCTTTTGATTATGAATCATTTGATACATGCGAATCTTGTTTATTGGGAAAGATGACTAAGGCCCCATTTACTGGTAATAGTGAAAGGGCCAGTGATCTTTTGGGCTTGATACATAGTGATGTATGTGGGCTACCGGCTAAACAAACCTGCTAGAGGTGGTTTTTCCTACTTTGTCACATTTACTGATGACTTCAGTATATGGATATGTGTATTTAATAAAACACAAATCTGAAACCTTTGAAAAGTTCAAAGAGTTCAAAAATGAAGTAGAAAAACAACTTGGCAAGAGTATTAAAGCCATACGATCAGATCGTGGTGGTGAATACCTTAGCCAAGAATTTCGTAACTATCTGAAAGAGTGTGGGATAATATACCAACTCACTCCTCCCAGAACCCCACAATGGAATGACGTATCTAAAAGGAGGAATCGCACCTTGTTGGACATGGTACGATCGATGATGAGTCATTCAGATCTTCTAGACTATTTCTGGGGTTACGCATTGCTTGCAGTAGCTTTCACAATTAACCATGTTCCATTTAAGGCGCGCGGTAGAACAAACACCACATGAGATGTGGAAGGGGTGAAAGCCTAGTTTGTTTTTTAAGAAGATTTGGGTTGTCATATACATGTCAAATGTTTAATCACAAATAAACTTGAACCCAAATCAGATAAATGTACTTTTGTGGGGTATTCCAAAGAAACGATAGGATACTATTTCTATAACCCCTCTGATGACAAAGTGTTTGTCGCCAGGACTGGAGTGTTCCTTGAGAAGGAATACATCTCTAAAGTAGACAGTGGGAGAACAGTAGAACTTGGAGAAACCAAAGCATCACAGAGTACTGACTCGCCTGCAACGGAACAAGAACCGAATCCACAAGATGTTGTGGTTCAAGCACCGGTTCAAGTAACACAAGAACCGCGTAGGTCAAACAGATCACATGCACAACCTGAGAGATTTGGACTTCTCCGAACTCAAGAAGGTGATGTACAGTTCATGGATCAAGATGAGCCTGTTACCTACCAGGAGGCCATAGCTGGCCCTGAATCTGAGAAGTGGCTAGAAGCCATGGGATCCAAAATGGAATCCATGTAAACAAACCAAGTTTGGACATTGGTGGAGCCACCCGAAGGGGTAAAACCCATAGGGTGAAGTGGGTCTTCAAAAAGAAGATTGACATGGATAGAAAGGTTAATACCTTCAAAGCGCGACTGGTTGTGAAAGGTTTCAAGCAAGTTCATGGTGTAGACTATGATGAAACATTCTCTCCAGTTGCAATGATTAAATCTGTTCGGATCCTACTTGCTATTGCTGCATACCATGATTATGAAATCTAGCAGATGGATGTCAAAACTGCATTCCTTAACGAGAATCTCCTCGAGGATGTGCACATGACATAGCCTGTGGATTTTGTCGATTCAAAGGATGCTGGAAGGGTGTGCAAATTGCAGATATCCATCTATGGACTCAAGCAAGCTTCCAGAAGCTGGAATCTTTGTTTTGATGAAGCTGTAAAACAGTTTGGATTCATCAATAATGAAGATTGTGACACCCTAACCCCAACATAGATTTATTAGACAAATATTGATTTGTGAAAAGATTCTTTGCGGAATAAAGATACGAGTTCTACCATTAATAAAAAATTTCACAATAGTTAAGAGTATCACCATTCATAAACTCAACTTCAAATCTAATTAAATTAAACATATTGTCATAAAATGTTTACATGTTTCGCATAAATTTTAAATAGTTTAAACAAGACAATCCCCTAGCCCGATGTCACATGGATCAGAGCTAAAAAAAAAACCATAAAGAAATAAATAATATGACCCAAAGCCAAAAGAACAGCATCAAAGTGAAAACAACTCCTAATAGAGCATCCACAACTCCACTTAAGCTCCAATGCGTTACTCCTCAATCACTTGAGAATCATCTGTACAAATTGTACATTATACAAGAAGAGACACAAATACAAAGGGGTGAGAAGACATACTCATGTACATATATTATGGAAGTAAGATGGAAATTAAGGCGAGTGCACACACATATATACATAGTCATAGTACACATATATACAACACATATAATTATTAAGCACTCCCATACATAATGTAATTATTATCTCAAATCAAGTCAAATCATCTCATAATAGTTTGGCATACATTGTATCATCTTACTATATCTTGTATACATGTCACATTACAATCACAAGCAGACAATGTCCTCATGAACCCACATAACACACATACTGGAGTAACCACACAGGCTCTCTAAGGGCTGGGTCTCATCCACGGGCTCTTAGCGGCTGGATCCCATCTCGGGCCATTCCATGGCTGGGTCCATAAACGGGCCATTCAGACCCATCTCGGGCCTTACAGAGCTGGGCGTCACACAAACAATCACAAATGAGTACTCATAAACAGGCTCCTTAGAGCTGGGTCTCACACACATACAATACATCACATAACATATTATTCATGATTAAAACTCCTCAAACATTATCACAATAACATTTCCAAACACTATGTTACTTATAGTAAAACATATATATTTATAACATTTTTATAGCAACATATATACTCTTTATGGTATTACATTCATTACCCATACAATGAATTCAATACAATAAATATAATACAATATTCATTCAAACCATTGCTGCAACAATGGTATCAATAAAACACTCAAGGCACAAGGAGATAATGGGAATCCCCAATCACCTCAACCCCATTCCAACATTCCCATATGATATGATCATCCTCCCCCCCCCCAATACCTGGTATGATGAAACGCACAGCCTAAGGGTAAGAGGACAAGGATTCGCTCTTGACTTCCTCCTCACGGTCCAACGCTTGATCACGATCTACCCAGCAAGAACAGGATTCACACATTCAAGAAGTGTTCTTGATGAAGATCAACCAAAACAAGGATTTCTCTTTGATGGTTTAAGAAAGAGATCAAAGGAATTTCAATGAGAGATGAAGAGAGGCCGTTTTTCTGAGTCTAAGATAGCGAATAATAGGGTTTAGGTCGTGCTCAAAGGGTTTAAAAAGGAGTTAAGGCAAAACAGGTCGAATTAAGGGTCCAAAACTCGTTTTTGTAGAAAAACGCAGTAATAATCGATTATGACTATTCTGACTTGACAATCAGCGTTCTCGAATTTCCATAATTGATTATGGGTAACCAATAATCGATTATGGTTGTTCTGACTCTCATAATGGATTATAATAATCGATTATGGCCACTATGAATTGTAGATAATTCTCTAAGCTTTCCAACGCATCCAAGATTGTCTCAATCGGACATCTAGAACTTAAGATATGTCCAAAACCGTAAAACAGGTTTCTTGACCCTTTCTAAAGGCTAAACTACCCCAAACATATGCTTAAACATCCAACATGGAACTAAGGATACAGATCAACATATGAAAACATATATAACCACATCGATACACATAAACGAAAATTGGGGTGTTACAAAGATGAACCTTGTGTATACAAGAAGGTTAGTGGGAGCATGATTGTTTTTCTCGTATTATATGTGGATGACATGCTACTCATCGAAAACGACATTCCTACACTACAAAATGTAAAGACGTGGTTGGGGAATTGTTTCTCGATGAAGGACATAGGCGAAGCTTCCTATGTATTGGGAATCAGGATTTATAGGGATAGATCGCTGAAATTATTAGGCCTTAGTCAAGATACATATATTGACAAAGTGCTTAGGCGCTTCAGTATGCATGATTCCAAAAAGGGTCTCTTGCCTATGTCACATGCATATACTTTTCCAAGGGACAATGCCCTACTATATCTGATGAGAGAGAACGCATGAATAAGATTCCATATGCTTCGGCAATTGGATCTATCGTGTATGCTATGATATGTACTAGACCAGATGTATCGTATGCCTTGAGCATGATGAACAGGTACCAATCTGATCTCGATGAGAGTCACTAGACCGCAGTCAAGAATATCCTCAAGTACTTGAGAAGAACTAAGGATACATTTTTGGTTTATGAAGGTGAGGAAGAGCTCATTGTAAAAGGTTACACTGACGCTAGCTTCCAAACTGATAAGGATGATTCCAGATCGCAGTCAGGATTCATATTTTGACTTAATGGAGGCGTTGTGAGCTGGAAGAGCTCAAAGTAGAAGATAGTTACCGATTCTACAACAGAGGTCAAGTATATTGCTGCATCCAATGCAACAAAGGAGGCTATTTGGATCAAAAAGTTCATTTCTGAACTTGGTACTGTTCCTAGCACCTCTATTGCGATAACAACGGAGCAATTGTGCAAGCCAAGGAACCCAAATCTCACCAGCGATCCAAACACATACTCAGGCGTTTCAATCTCATTTGAGGGATCATCGATAGAGGAGATGTGAAGATATGCAAAGTTTGATACACTAGACAATGTTGCTAACCCACTTACCAAGCCTTTTGCTCAGCAGAAGCATGATGCTCATACTAGGTCGATGGGTATTAGATTTATGCCTAATTGACACTAGTTCTAGTGGGAGATTGTTGGTGTAAGTCCTAGCGGCCAATATATATTTATTCGATTTATATATTGTATCATGACTTTATTTTATATTTTACATATATGAGGCATTTATTTATTTTGTTATATTTGATGATCATATTTATAGCATAATAAAGTCCTTAGAATAGGTAGTTCATTTAATGGAATGTCAAGTATGACTTGACCGTGAGATGCCATTAAATTATAGAACACTATTCTTTAATATCCATAGTCAAGTATTATTATTAAAAAGGATAATAATAATACATTGAGACTATTATGTGAGTGTACTGATGACCACATCTCACGGGTCATAGATATAAGATATCAAGTCTTCACATAGGTATGAATATTAGTGGAATATTTATGCTGGAGTGACCCGTTATGAGAACGTTGCATAATAGTTATGTAAGTGTCATGAGCGATTCTCATGGTGACCATAGTGAAGTAGTCCTTTGAGAAGTCACCACGATTCCTAACGTATGTAGTTGTAGGCTTTGATATTATTAAACATTGTCTATAACAGGACAATTATAAAGATAGTTATTGGGCCTGCAATGAAACATGTTAAGGAATGTGAGTGATGTAGATAGGATTCGTCCCTCCTACATAACAGGAGTAATATCTATATGCCTCTTGATGGTATGCGACGTAGAAATGCAATGTGGGACAAATGAGATATTGGACCCACATGATCGTATGTCAATTACTAGATCAAGAAATAAATAATTGGACTTAACAAGGATGACACATTTATGCCTTGTGTTCAATTAAGACATTGTGACGAAAGGACATTGACTTCACATTATATATGGTTACAATATGGTTTTAATTGTATCACCAGTATTCTAATTAATTGGGTAGCAATTATGTATTGCTAGATGCCGCTCATTGTTTATAATATTAATTGATTATTAATATGATTAATAATAATTAATATTATTGCCAATTAATTGAGAACCTATAGGGTCACATGCATTGAGCAAATTTTTAGAGAATTAGTTTAATTGATTAACTAAATATGATTTAATTAATAATTAAATGAGGATAAGTTTAATTGATTAATTAAATATGAATTAATTAATAATTAAATAATGGGCCTGTAGTGTACAGTAGCCCAAGTGAGTTAGGTTAAGTGAGCCACAGCTATTAATAAGCTGTGCACGTCACTTAAGCGACAGACAACATAGAGCACTCATAACGGCCACTGTACACCATTGAAAGGCGCGCCCTCTTTTCTCTCTCTGTGTGCCGCGCCTCTTCCAATCTTGATAGCTAGCACTATGCTATCTCTGACGTTGGTTTGCTCGTGTAGACTGAATAGAGGTATTGCTACCTTGCAATACTGGTGATAGAAGAACCTCTCCCTTTGTGGTGAAAGCAACAATGTTCCTTGGATCTGCTGCATTGTAGCTGTGTAGATCAAGTTGTCATTCACACTGTAGCAGTGTTCGTGATTTACCAGTGCTGCTGACGTGCTCACAGTGTTCGTGGTAAAGCTACGCTTTAATAGGTAAACACAATATTCTTGTGATTCATGTGCAATACGTGGTCCTTAGTTAAGGGGTTTTTCCGCTCAAGAGGTTTTTGAAAATTGTTTTTAAAAATTATCCCTCTTGAAACCCTAACACCTCCGCCCTGTTGCTGAAACTGAGCCCTTCTACTAACTCCGAGCTTGCAACCTGATGCATAGTGACCCATTTGATTGCAGTTGTAGCACCTGATATGCTGGGTCCTTGGGCAACTCTTGACTAATTGCTATCCCCCGCATCAGAAGATCTCCTGTTGCCCTTGGCTAGAGCTACTCCGTCCATGAGTGATGTTGAACTGAGCTAGGCAATCATACGGTCTCGCCCTCTGTTGAAACTTACCACCTCTGCCTCTCTGGCCACTGCTTCGCACTGGTTCACCACTCTGAGCCTATGGCTGGATTGTCCCCATCCTGTCATGACCTTCCAGCACGGTGCACTTCTTAACCAATTCTGGGAAAGACCTGATGCCGAAGAGTAGCATTGTCCTCTTCAACTCGGGCCACAACCCGTCTTCGAACCTTCTACAAACCTATTCTTCATCTGGATGGACCTGATAGAATTGTGAAAACTTGAGCAGCGCTTCGAACCTGATCGCGTACTCACCAACTGACAATTGTTCTTGTTTTAGACTCAGGAACTCTTTCTCTTTCTGTTGCTTTACACTCCTCGGGAAGTACTTCTCCAAAAAGAACTCCAGGAATAAGTTCCAAGTAATAATCCTGCCTTCTGTCTCCAACAGTCTGAGCTTGTTCCTCCACCAAGCCTCTGTTGCGCCTACCAGCATGAACGCAACGTACATCGATTTCTTGTCCTCTCGACAACGGATAGCCATGAACACTTTCTTGATCTCTTGCAACCACATCTTTGCAGCTTCAGGGTTGTACTCTGTAACACCCCGATTTTCGAGTTTTCCTAATTATTCAGTATTTATGAACTTATATTTTATTCGAGGCCTTAGAAATGGCAATAAAATATTCTGACCAGATAGGAATGTCCTACACAACCATAGGAAGCCATGGTTAAGTTTCGGGCAAAAGCTCAAACGGAGCCCGGTCTGCGTTTTTCACGGATAGTAGCCTTTTTCTACTATCGAGACCTAATTTGGACTCGTGAACGAGACAATAAGTCTCGGGATTTTATTCTCTACATCTTTGATAAAATCCGTCCTGACGACTAAAGTCGGGAATAATATATTATATTCGGGCGAATAGTCGAACTGGGAGACGATTGGAGCTGAATACGAGATTTCAGTGACCCTCTACGGATAAGGTTGAAGTCACATGGTGTGCTATGACTCATCAGTGACTCATTAGTGTAATGATTACGTTTAGAAAATATCTGGATGTGAAATGACTAAAATGCCCTTGACCCTTTTCATAATTACCATTTGCCCTTGAATGAAAAGACCGTTTTGCCCCTGAAAATTTATGGAATAACCATTCTGACCCTGTGACTCACCATGTCATCATTACCTTTCTATAAATATCTAGATATTTATAGGGGAAATGACATTTACGCCCCTAGTCTTTCAAGGAATTACCAAATTACCCTTTTGGTTATTTACAAGTTTGCCATAACATCAATATATATATTTCTCTCTTTCTCTCTCTTGGCCATTTCGGCCATCACTATTTCTCTCTCTTCTCCCTCTTGTGTTTCATCTTCTCTCACTTGTTCTTCATGTTCTTCAAGAGTTCTTGAGTGTTCATCAAAAGTTCTTCACAAAAACCCTAGTTTGATCTTCAAAAGTTGAAGTTTTTGAGTGAAAACTTGTTTCTTCTTCACTAATCTTTGATCCTAGGAGGTAAGATCCTCATCTTAACTCTCTCAATCTCTCTATTTCATCTCTTGAATAACTTGATTCATGAAGATCCAAGTTTAGATCTAGAACTTTGAAAATCCATAGAAAATTGTAGAAAAATCCTATGATCATGAAACCAATTTCTGTGAAACCATCATGATGTGTACTTTGAGTGTCTAGAAGCATGAACCCAAAAGAAATTTTCTCCCTATTCATCCATGGGAGGTCCGAATCCTAAGAATGGTGAAATGATGGGTTTTGTTGCAATTTTTGGCTATATAGCACTTGTTCTAGCTTACTTGATGTCTTTGAACACTAAACCTAAGAGCAAAACTTCAACCAAAGCTCCTAAAATATTTCTCCTCTTCATGGCCGAAACACATAGGGTGTAGAACCATGAGTTTTGTCTCATATTTTTGGGTCATAGGACTTGATTTAGTGTTAATCACGCTTAAGGACCAACCATCCAAAAGTTTAGAACCAAATGAGATCCCTAGCCCTTTTATCCTTTCATGGCCGAGCCCTATACCTTCTTGGGGAAGAAAAATTATGTTTTGATTGATGTTGCTTTGTTCTTTGAATTGAATTGTATTTGATTGTTTTAAGCGACGCGAAGGGAACCAGAGCCGGAGCCGAGAACCGATCTAGTTTGGAGTCAACACTTTTTTGAGGTAAAGGGAGGTAGTTCATTTTGAGTTTGGTAGCCTCATGGAATATGATTGATTAGTGTGTTATGGTTGAATTAAGACTTGATGTATATGTATATACCTATATCCTGGATTGATTAGATGTTAAGTGTTGTGCATAGTTGGTTTTTTGATATAGCTGTGGCATGGATGCCTTGGATGATATCTTTTTGTGATATTGAACTGTTGATATATATATATATATATATATATATATATATATATATATATATCTATACATATATTTATATCCTGGATGAGCATAGGATTAGCTATGTCTCGATAATTGTTAAAAGACTCGGAATCGAAAACAAAGTTTTGAAAAAACGCGTTTTGAAATTAAAAAGTGATTTTTTGGAAAACGTGTTGCTTTTCAAGAAAAGTTAAGTTCCCTTTTGAAAATTATGTTCTTTTGAAAAGTATGTTCTTTTGAAAAGTGATTTTGTGAAAAGTCGTTCAAAATGTGTTTTATTATGTAAGGTGTTTAAAAAAAGGCGTGAAACCTTAGAAAACGGTTTTGTTTTCAAGAAAGGTGTTTTTCCCGAAAAATGTTTCCTTTGATAAAGAAAATTTTTGCTCTAAGAAAACCAAGATGTGTTTTGTTTTCCAAAGTGTTTTGAGAAAGTTTGACCGAAAAGAAAAATGATGAACCTTTGAGACGAACCCAAACCTAGTGGCCGAGACGTCGGGGCTATTGTTTTGTGGATTGAGCACTCGGACTTCGTGTCCTGTGTTTTTGATTTGAGTGGGCTTAATGCCTTTTTGAAACGAGTTGTGGACTTTATGTCTCGACATTTGAAAGAATGAACGCAAAGAAAACAGAAAACTTTCTGTGTACATGCATGAACCGGCAGACGTGCCATTTGAAACCGAGCTAAACTCTAGTAGTTGAGAATTTAATCAGTCAAGACCACTAGGTCTATAGGGGCATTCTGTGTTCGAGATCCCACAAGTACCCGGTGGCGTAGCAACCCCGTGCTGTGGTAAATCGGCTGCCAAACACGAATGAACTCGATCTGAGACTGGCGTATTCAGGATATGGTTATGACGTGGTACCCTGGAACAATTGGAGTTCGGACCTAAATAGAGAGGTCGACTCATGAGAACAATTGTGTTACGGGTGTTACTACGGCCTATCGCTCGATGTTGGGAAGTTAGAATTTCCGGAGTACATGAATTAGAAAGATGATATTGAAGTCTCATGCATTATTATAACTTATGATAGTGTTTGAGATGTTGTACTGTATTATATAAATAATTGTTCATATAACTGTATTTATGCTGTTTGTCGCCTGTGCGGCTATCCTGATAAACTTATTATATGAGTATCTAACCTTTGCCTGTACATGTTGGACACCCTGTTGTGTTTTTGGAACACATGTACAGATGTTGTTCATAGGTCCCCGCGGAGACGTGAGGACTCGGATGACGGAGCGTTCTAATGAAGTTGACGTTGGGTTGTACCCCAATGGCTACTTTTAGCCGACCAGCTTAGGAGTCTTTTATTTTGAGCAGTCTTATATTATATTGCTGCACGCTTTTGAACTTATGTTTTCAAGTTTGTAATATGTTATATATTAGACTAGGATTTATAGTATGATTATGTTTTATGAACAGTAAATACTGATGTGCTGTAAGGAGTTTATTTCTTCATCTTGAGTTTGTATTCCCTATGCATGTAGAAAATTTTTAGAACCGTGTTTTCGAACGTAGCTACTTAATTAAAGTATTTTCCGAAAGCAACCAGCGTTTTATTTTCTTGATTTATTTCCGCATTAGAGTCCGAGTATGTAGCACCCGTGAGGGGGTGTGTTACATTAGTGGTATCAGAGTTGGTCGAGTCTTTCGGGAACCCTTGGGAAGTGAGTCTATTATGTTTGTGTTGTGTGATCTCTGTGTGAACTTTGTTTGAATTGTTTCTATGTTGAAGCAATGTGTGTTGACACACTAGTACAGTAGTACACTAGTGCACTGTTACTTGACACACTAGCACTTAACGAATGAATTTATGTTTCCTTATTAAGGTATGATTGGTCTGCCTTGTAGGGAAACATGAATCTTAGAGGTGGTCGTGGTGGAGGTCGAGGCACTGCTGACAACAATGTTGATGACAACAACATCAATCGAGCTATCCAGGCCATAGCTGATATGGCAGTTGCTGTTGCTCAACAGACAGCTACAATGGCTCAACAGAATCAACAGAACCAACAAAGAGCTGATCTTGCTGCTCATAATCCACCGCAGTTTCATGGGCACTGGAAGTGCGAGAGATTTGAAGAAGTTCTGCACTTCGAGATCAAGAAGTCAGTGTTACCACTGGATATCCGTACCTTCGGACAAGTAAGGGAGAACAAGAGTACTGCAGGAGGGCCGTCTAGGTCCAAGAACCCAAACCAGTACCGGAACCAGAAAGGGAAGCAGTCCCAGACGAAGCCATATTCCCGACCTCAAGGGAATGGTCAAAAACAGCAACCTTATCGTTCTGGCGCTTCTACTTACAGTGGAGGGAGTGGTAACGACCAGAACCAAGGCAAAATCCGGAGATGTTTCCAATGTGGGAAACACGGACATCAAGCTAACAACTGCGAGCTGGAAGGAGTTCTATGTTTCCGATGCGGGAAGATAGGACATTTCATGAGGGAGTGCCCTACACCACAAACCAAGCCGACTGTCAACAATGTTCGAACTGCTAGACCCACAGCGAGGGGAAGGGTTTATACCATGACTGGTGTTGATGCTTCCAAATCTGATGATCGCATACAAGGTAGTTGCATCATAGCTGGTAATCTCCTAACGGTACTATTCGATTCGGGTGCGACACATTCATTTATCTCCTTGAATTGTGTGAGACAATTAGACTTGCCTGTTCTTCACTGTCTTTTGATTTGATTGTCACAACTCCAACTGTTAAGCCTATTACTGTTAATACAGTATGTTTGAATTGTCCTATTACTATTCATGATAGGAACTTCCTTGTTGACTTAATATGTTTGACTTTGACTCAATTGGATGTGATCCTAGGCATGGATTGGTTATCTTCCAACCATATCCTTTTAGACGCACATAGAACCTTAGTCTTCTTGACCCTGAGATTTCTGGATTTATAACTGCCAACCAAGTAAGAGCTTCTTTGAAAGAAGGAGATCAGGGACACATGCTTCTATCCTGTTTAGAAATCGAGTGGGACGTTGTGTTGAGCGATGTGCCGGTTGTGAAAGATTTTCCGGAAATTTTTCCAAAGGACGTACTAGGTTTGCCACCTGTGAGGGACATCGAGTTTGTGATCGACTTAGTTCCAGGATCCGGTCCAATCTCTATAGCTCCATATAGGATGTCACCTATGGAGTTAGCCGAGCTAAAGACTCAACTAGAGGATCTGATGTCTAAACGGTTTGTAAGGCCAAGTGTGTCCCCGTGGGGAGCACCAATGTTGTTGGTGAAGAAGAAGGACAGGAGTTCAAGACTCTGTGTGGATTACCGTCAACTAAACAAGATTACGATCAAGAACAAGTATCTTCTACCCCGCATAGATGACTTGATGGATCAACTTCAGGGAGCCGCTGTCTTTTCAAAGATTGATCTGAGATCCGATTATCACCAGATCAGAGTAAAGAACAAGGACGTACCTAAGACTACTTTTAGGACTTGTTGTGGTCACTATGAGTACCTAGTGATGCCTTTCCGAGTGACGAACGCGCCTGCTATCTTCATACCGGATTTTTCGTCCGTTTTTGGATCAGTTTGTCATCGTGTTTATAGACGATATTCTCATCTATTCGAAAAGTCTCGAGGAACATGAGGAACATCTACGACAAGTTTTGTAGATCCTTCACAAGGAGAAGTTGTATGCAAAGCTAACCAAGTGCGAGTTTCGGTTGGATGAAGTCAAATTCTTGGGACACGTTATTTCGAAGGAAGGAATTGTCGTCGATCCTACAAAAGTAGAAGCACTACTTTTATGGGAGAGACCCAAGACTGTGATAGAAATCCTTAGTTTTGTTGGACTAGCTAGTCACTACAGAAGGTTCATCGAAGGATTTTCAAAGATTGTTGCGTCGTTGACTCAACTAACGAGGAAGGACCAACCGTTTGCGTGGACTGACAAGTGTGAGGAAAGTTTTCAGACGATGAAGGAATGTTTGACAACCTCACCAGTGTTAGTATTACCTAAACCAGACGAACCGTACAAGTGTACTGTGATGCTTCGCAACAAGGTTTAGGATGTGTGCTTATGCAACATCGGAAGGTTATAGCGTATGCTTCGCGCCAGTTGAAGATTCATGAGAGGAATTACCCGACGCAAGACCTTGAGTTAGCTGCTGAAGATCTGGAGACACTACTTGTATGGATCCAAGTTTGACGTCTTCAGTGACCATAAAAGTTTGAAGTACCTGTTCGATCAGAAGGAACTTAACATGAGGCAGAGACGTTGGATGGAGTTTCTTAAGGACTGTGAATTCACTTTGCTGTACCATCCCAGGGAAGCAAATGTCGTTGCAGACGCTCTGAGTTAAAGAGCTAGAATTGATAGAACAGTTTCGTGATCTCGATCTGGCTGTGGAAGTGAACCACGAGAGGATTTTCTTGGGAATGATCAAAGTATCTAGTGGACTGATGGAGACGATCCGTGAACAACAAGCAACTGATGAGTACCTCCTAGAGAAAAAGGAGTTACTGGGACAAGAGAAAACTGCAGAGTTCAGTTTGGGAACTGATGACATCGTGAGATACAATGGACGAGTTTGTGTATCGAGCAACCCGGAGATGAGGGAAATGATTCTGGACGAACCTTTATACTCACACTCCTGCGTAACCCTCAGTGTATCAGACATTTGAGTGGATTGGTTTAAAAGTAACCTTTGGCCTAAACTTTGTCATGTCATTCTATCGAAAGATTTGTTAGGACTATTCCTTGAGTTGTAACACAGACGAATTCCTGATACTGAAAGTTTCTTGATGAAACTTAGTCGAATCACTTTTATTGTTGGTAACTGTGATCTAGTCTGAGATTTTTGCTAGACTGTTTACCTTTTGATTCCCTGATTTGTTGGAGAATTCTTATGAAAGAAGGGGCTTTATTAGAGTCATGTTTGGAAACATGTATTAGCTATGCATTTTTACATTCACGAACCTACTGAAGAATCTTTTTACATACTGGATTTTCCTGTACTCGTTTCCAAGGGATAAAATCCTTCTATATACTTTCCTGTGAGAGTAAGACCAAGAAAATTTCTTCGGTCGGAAGATTTCTTCCTTAATCTTCGAGGGCCGAGTAGCGACCAAATCCAACTGTTCGCCCTCAACTCAAGTGGACGAGCACGAAGACGTTTTGATCTTTGAAGGACTGGGTGGGAGTAAGTGTATTACTCTAACTACGAACATCCTGTCAGCAGGATAGATGAGAAGAAATAGGCGTTTTGTTAAAGTATGGTGTGGTGGATAAAATGTGGAACCTGGGGATCAAGAGGTTCGAGGACGAATTTTTTTTTTTTAGAGGGGTAGTAATGTAATACCCCGATTGTCGAGTTTTCCTCATTATTCAGTATTTATGAACTTATATTTTATTCGAGGCCTTAGAAATGGCAATAAAATATTCTGACCAGATAGGAATGTCCTACACAACCATAGGAAGCCATGGTTAAGTATCGGGCGAAAGCTCAAACGGAGCCCGATCTGCGTTTTTCACGGATAATAGCCTTTTTCTACTATCGAGACCTAATTTGGACTCGTGAACGAGACAGTAAGTCTCGGGATTTTATTCTCTACATCTTTGATAAAATCCGTTCTGACGACTAAAGTTGGGAATAATATATTATATTCGAGCGAATACTCGACTGGGAGACGATTGGAGCTGAATACGAGATTTCAGTGACCCTCTACGGATAAGGTTGAAGTCACATGGTGTGCTATAACTCATCAATGACTCATCAGTGTAATGATTATGTTTAGAAAATATCTGGACGTGAAATGACTAAAATGACCTTGACCCTTTTCATAATTACCATTTGCCCTTGAATGAAAAGACTGTTTTGCCCCTGAAAATTTATGGAATAACCATTCTGACCCTGTGACTCACCATGTCATCATTACCTTTCTAGAAATATCTAGATATTTATAGGGAAAATGACATTTACGCCCCTAGTCTTTTAAGGAATTACCAAATTACCCTTTCGGTTATTTACAAGTTTGCCATGACATCAATATATATATTTCTCTCTTTCTCTCTCTTGGCCATTTCGGCCATCACTCTTTCTCTCTCTTCTCCCTCTTGTTCTTCATGTTCTCTCACTTGTTCTTCATGTTCTTCATGAGTTCTTGAGTTTTCATCAAAAGTTTTTCACAAAAACCCTAGTTTGATCTTCAAAAGTTGAAGTTTTTGAGTGAAAACTTGTTCTTCTTCACTAATCTTTGATCCTAGGAGGTATGATCCTCCTCTTAACCCTCTCAATCTCTCTATTTCATCTCTTGAATCACTTGATTCATGAAGATCCAAGTTTAGATCTAGAACTTTGAAAATCCATAGAAAATTGTAGAAAAATCCTATGATCATGAAACCAATTTCTATGAAACCATCATGATGTGTACTTTGAGTGTCTAGAAGCATGAACCCAAAAGAAATTTTCTCCCTATTCATCCATGGGAGGGCTGAATCCTAAGAATGGTGAAAGGATGGGTTTTGTTGCAATTTTTGGCTATATAGCACTTGTTCTAGCTTACTTGATGTCTTTGAACACTAAACCCAAGAGCAAAACATCAACCAAAGCTCCTAACCTATTTCTCCTCTTCATGGCCGAAACACATAGGGTGTAGAACCATGAGTTTTGTCTCAAATTTTTCGATCATAGGACTTGATTTAGTGTTAATCATGCTTAAGGACCAACCATCCAAAATTTTAGAACCAAATGAGATCCCTAGCCTTTTTATCCTTTCATGGCCGAACCCTATACCTTCTTGGGGATGAAAACTTATGTTTTGATTGATGTTGTTTTGTTGTTTGAATTGAATTGTGTTTGATTGTTTTAGACGACGCGAACGGAACCGAAGCCGGAGCCGAGAACCGATCTAGTTTGGAGTAAACACTTTTTTGAGGTAAAGGGAGGTAGTTCATTTTGAGTTTCGTAGCCTCATGGCATATGATTGATTAGTGTGTTATGATTGAATTAAGACTTGATGTATATCTATATACCTATATCCTGGATTGATTGGATGTTAAGTGTTGTGCATTGTTGGTTTTTTGATATAACTGTGGCATGGATGCCTTGGATGATATCTTTTTGTGATATTAAACTGTTGATATATATATCTATACATATATTTATATCCTGGATGAGCATAGGACTGGCTATGTCTCGATAATTGTTAAAAGACTCGGAATCGAAAACAAAGTTTTGAAAAAACGCGTTTTGAAATTAAAAAGTGGTTTTTTTGAAAACGTGTTGCTTCTCAAGAAAAGTTAAGTTCCCTTTTGAAAATTATGTTCTTTTGAAAAGTATGTTCTTTTAAAAAGTGGTTTTGTGAAATGTCGTTCAAAATGTGTTTTATTCTGTAAAGTGTTTAAAAAAAGTTGTGAAACCTTAGAAAACGGTTTTGTTTTCAAGAAAGGTGTTTTTCCCGGAAAATGTTTCCTTTGATAAAGAAAAGTTTTGCTCCAAGAAAACCAAGGTGTGTTTTGTTTTCCAAAGTGTTTTAAGAAAGTTTGACTGAAAAGAAAAATGATGAACCTTTGAGATGAACCCAAACCTAGTGGCCGAGACGTCGGGGTTTGTGTTTTGTGGATTGAGGACTCGGACTTCGTGTCCTGTGTTTTTTATTTGAGTGGGCTTAATGCCTTTTTGAAACGAGTTGTGGACTTTATGTCTCGACATTTGAAAGAATGAACGCAAAGTAAACAAAAGACTTTCTGTGTACATGCATGAACCGGCAAACTTGCCATTTGAAACCGAGCTACAACTCTAGTAGTTGAGAATTTAATCAGTCAAGATCACTAGGTCTATAGGAGCATTCTGTGTTTGAGATCCCACAAGTGGCCGGTGGCGTAGCAACCCCGTGCCGTGGTAAATCGGCAGCCAAACACAAATGAACTCGATCTGAGATTGACGTATTCAGGATATGGTTATGACGTGGTACCCTGGAACAATTGGAGTTCGGACCTAAATAGAGAGGCCGACTCATGAGAACAATTGTATTACGGGTGTTACTACGGCCTATCGCTCGATGTTGGGAAGTTAGAATCTCCGGAGTACATGAATTAGAAAGATGATATTGAAGTCTCATGAATTATTATAACTGATGATAGTGTTTGAGATGTTGTACTGTATTATATAAATAACTGTTCATATAACTGTATTTATGTTGTTTGTCGCATGTGCGGCTATCCTGATAAACTTATTATATGAGTATCTCACCTTTGCCTGTACATGTTGGACACCCTGTTGTGTTTTTGGAACACATGTACAGATGTTGTTCATAGGTCCCCGCGGAGACGTGAGGACTCGGATGACGGAGCGTTCTGATGAAGTTGACGTTGGGTTGTACCCCAATGGCTACTTTTAGCCGACCAGCTTAGGAGTCTTTTCCGAAAGCAACCAGCGTTTTACTTTCTTAATTTATTTCCGCATTAGAGTCCGAGTATGTAGCACCCGTAAGGGGGTGTTACATACTCCCCGTGGAGCTGAGGAGGATTTCTTTTCATGAAAGCATTGAGGCCTGTGTCCACAGTCTCATCTCCCCTTACGGTGTGCAATTGATTTTTCATCACTTCTCTCTCTTCCTGCCTTTGGATGTACTGGGCAGTCTATTGAGTTTGCTGCATCATTGCTGTAACCAAGTCCAACATGGTCCTCATCTCTTCAGAGGTGTCACCACTACTTCCTGTCCCTGAGTGGTCACCATTGTTGTTGTTATCGTTGCCTCCGGTTGTAGCCAGCCTTCCTCCTCTTCCTCGTCCACGAGCCATTTAGCTTATTGTAAAAAGGAGTTATTAGTTCCAATTCATAAGACATATATCATATGCCTTATGAATGAAAACAGTTATCACATTGCGATAACTCGCGCATCGGACACTCTACCCAAAACTAGATAGAGTTGATACAACGCGGGTATCAACCGTTGAAGCTAGTACACCTTCTAGACTTGCAGTAATGGTTCTAGACCTCCATAGTTTCGGGTCCTACACGGGACTATGAGGTGTCAACTAGGCATGGCAAAAGAGTCCGAACTCGCGGGTACCCGTCCAAACCAGTCCCGATTTTGACGGGGAAAACCCGCTTTGACTGGGGTCGGGTTCGGGGAAAACCTGCTTTCCAAAGTCGGGGACGGGGCAGGGATGGGGATGTTGATACCCATCCCGAACCCGCCACCGAATCCGCCCTGCTTTTGAATATTACAAAATTACCCTTAAGAGTAAATCATCATTTTGGTCCCTGAAAGTATGAGTCGCTGTTAGGTCAATCCCTGGAAGCAGTTAAATTATGAAAAAGTCCCTCAATATTAATTTTGTTAGTCAAGTTAGTCATTCAATGTTAATTTCGTTAGTCAAGTGACCAAACAAATTAATATTGAGGGACTTTTTCGTAATTTAATTGCTTTCAGGGACTAAACTGACAGCGCCTCATACTTTCAGGAACCAAAACTATGATTTACTCTACCTTTAATTATAAAACGATGGAGTTAGGGTTTTGACTATCATCTTCCCTCTTCAGTACTTCAGTCATTCGACATTCCCCACTTCCCTGTTTCCCATTCCCAAATCCCAACTCACAGACCACCGCATCCAGTGGCCAGCGTCATTATCCTCCGCCCAAGCTCCGTTAGTCCTTTCGCCTACGCGCGCGCCTTTCGCCCACGCTCGCGCCCTTCTCCAGCACCATTCTCCAACGCTGTTTCTCCTCCATTGTTGCTCTGCTAAAGGTACTCATTTTCTTCTCTTTCTTTTTGGTTTCATCACTTTTTCAATCTAAATTCATTGATGCTACTACACAATTGGTGCAGTAGCAGGATGCGTTCCTTGTGGCTTTAATTTCCCAATTCCAGCTGGCTTTTCACTTTCCAAATTTGCACTAACCGAATTGTCAGTTTGGTTTCCTTAGGCTCTGTTTGAGTTATGAGGGAAAGGAAAAGGAGGGGATTATAGGGGAAGGAAGAGGGAGGGAGGGAGGGAGGGAAGGAGAAGGAGGGCATTATCCCTTTCCTTGTTTGGGAATACATATTGTGTGAAGGGAAAAAAATGAAAGATATTGGATATATTTTTACAATTTTTTCCTTATTTAAGAAAATTAACATAATTAATATTCTATAAATAATATTAATGTAGAAAGTAAATAATATTTTTCTCCAAAAAATTTATTTTCCTAATTTTGTTATGTAAATAATTTAAACACTCTAATTTTGTTTTCTCTCTAATTTTAAATATTTTTTTTATGAAAAAAGGATGGGTAAAATTTGAAATTATTAAAGAGTAATTTGATAAATTATATCTATTATCTTCCAAAATATCCCAAATTGGGGGAAATGAGAAAATGGCTCCTAGGAGGATTTTGGAGGGTTTACAAAATACCTCAGAATCTTTTCCTCTCTTTTAAACTCTCAAATAGGGATGTAATGCAAACTTATCTTTCCTTTCCTTCCCTTTCCCTAGTAAAACTGTCTCACAGACAAAGCTTTAGTTCAAGAGGCGCAGTTATCCTCTTCTCTCTATTCTTATTTGTTCCTCATGCTATGGCTTTGATTTTTTTCCCCTTGACACAGTCATGTATGTTTTCCTGATTGGTTTGGTGTTCTAAGCTGTTCTTTTAACTTGATCTTAATTTGTTCTGTACAATACCTGAATAACTGAACTCTTTGTGGTGTAGTTGTCAAATGGGTTTGATTACTATCTGCATTCTTGATTGATTTTGAGTCTGCATTCTTGATTGATTTTGACTTACTATCTGCACTCTATCCCTCTTATTTGAATTTCTTTTATCTACTGAAGAAGAATGGTGAACTGAGTTAAGCAAACCAAGAAAAGTTCTAGTTCCAAAGCTTATTTGAAAATAAAATTTGAGTTACTATCTGCACAAATCCCTCTTCTTTGAAAATAAAATTTAACACTTGGTTTGGTAATCCCCGTTGTTTCAGCACCCATGTGCGATTATTCTCTGTTCTCTTGGTTTGGTAAGAATTTTTCCCTCCTCTCCCTTGCCCCCCTTCCCAACAAAAAAAAAAAAAAAAAAAGAAAAGAAAATAAGGCATCCAATGTTAGGTGTTTTCTATGTAATTGCCAAAATTGTTGAAGTGACGTGATATTGCTATTGGACTAACTACTCACAAAATTTGACACATGGTTTGGGTTTGATATTCTTAGATTTATGTGTTCTACCATGTAACTTTTGTCAAATTAGCTACTACATGTTCCTATTGTTCAAGTGCGCAAATTGAATGTTACAATACATCGAATGTTATAATTATATCTTGTTAGTTAGTTGGCTGGTACTATATAGTTTAGAGGTAAAGTAATGATTGATTTCATTCATATAAACCATGAAAGTAGAAAGAAACCATCTGGGCATCTAGCAATGAAATGTTGCTTCTGAAACATAATTTTAATTTATTACTGGAAACAGTAAACTAGTAAAGGATGATGGTAACATTTTTAACAAAATCAGTGTCAGCTATAATATCTGCTATGTGATTTCCTGCAAAGGTGTTAAAAGAGTTTATGTGAGAGTTCAAAAGCATTTTTTGAGTTAATCTTTTTGGGTGTGATGAAAAATGATTTTTTAGAGAGAAAGGTACTTTAACTTAAGCTTATAACCCCCCATTGATATGGTTTGAGAAGTATGATGCCTTTTAATTTTTTTCTTTGTAGTTTAGCTTTTTCCTCGTGTGGTAAGATTTTACTCGGTTGAATCTGTGGCACTTCTACATTTCTGATTGTATTTCTTTGGCACTTTGCATTTTTGAATATGTGGCACTTTACATTTTTCTGAATATGTGGCACATTGCATTTCTTTGCCATGCTGTGAAAAGGTGGCACTTTGCATTTCTGATTGTACTTAGTTGAATTGGATCCTTATTTGAATTTGCACTGTGCATGCTGATTGCATTTTTATAGTGTATTTGAATCTGTTTGTAGCATTTCTTTGCCATGCTCTGAAAAAATGGCACTTTGCATTATTTGAATCTGTTTGTAGCCTTTAGCATGGTATATCAGATTGCATCTTAAGAATTGCCTTAGTTTTATGAACTCTATTATCTATCAACGGTATTTATACACGATATGTACATGTGAAATTTGTGGTTTTGCTTAATATAGTTGAAATGTTGGTTAGTGGTGTTACTTCGCATTTGGAAGATGATCAATAGGTGTTGGGCTATTTGATAGATTTGAACATTGGTTTTATTTTATTATGTAATGTACTTTATGATGTTATTTGATGGATTTGAACATTGGTTTCATTTTGTTTCAAGTTATATATCTATGGTTTATATCTATTGATTCTTGATTTATTTATTTTTGGAGATAGCTAGAAATTATTCTTAATTTTTCTTATTGTTTCAAGTTATAGTTATTTGAAATTTTATCTTAAAAAGATGCGTAATAGAATTTTCATCATATCATCATAAAGGATAAAAGCCTCTAAAAATACATATTGCATAGTCTGAGACGGGGGCGGAGGCGGGGAAACCCGACCCCCAATGGGGGCAGGGATGGATGCGAATTTTCCACCCCCAACGGGGAATGGGGGCGGGGTCGGGGTTTGGGTAGGGAGTCAGGGGCGGGGGCAGAGAAGGCAAAACCTGCCCCGACTTGCCCCGTTGCCAAGCCTACTCGGACGTGTAGACGAGGCAACATGCAGCGACACGTGGGGATGACACATGTCACTTTTGGACATGTGTCAATGCATGGAGAGGGAGGCGCCACACGTTGACACCTAAGCCTCCACCACCACCTAACTTAGACCAACTAATGCCACCTAACCTAAACAAATTGACACTTAAAGCACCTAAATAAATGACACCTAGCGTAACTAAACCACCTAACATGTACTTAATCTAATCTGACACTTAATCTAACAAAACAAAAGACAATGGTCACATCTTCTGCATGAACCAGGAGAAGAATGGAAGCAAGGTGAAGAAAGTGAAGCTATTGTTGAGTTTAGAAGCCATTGTTGGAAGAGCTTTGAAGCTTGGCTGCAGTGTCACCTGAAAATCGCCATTGGAGAGTCGTTCACCGTTGGATCGTTCCAAAACATGGTAAGAAGGTTCCAGACACTTGATTATTCACTTTCACCGTTCCGATTGTCAGTTTGAGCTCCAGAGTTGGAGATATTCAGCTCGTACCGTGGGCTTAGAGTATGAGAAACTAATCTTGTATACCACCTACCCTGTCACAGTAAAATCATCACCGGAAATTCGTCGATCGTTGGATCGAGCTGAAACTTTGGAAGCAGGTTCAGGACGTGTATTTCTTCGTTTTCACCATTCGGATTGGTGATTCGAAGTCTGTAGCTTGATATATGGAGCTCGCACAGTAGCCTGTTTTGGTACCTTTTTCCTAGATTCTTGAGCTCACTTTCGAATCTACCTTCACATAAGTCCAGCCGCTGTCCTCGTAAGTTTTTCCTTCTATTTTGTGTCTTGATTCAATCCGATTCATTGATTGGAACCCTATGTTGATTCTTTTATTATTTCTATGTTTCTGGCTATTTTTTGAACCTGCGAGTGTGCTCGAGGCAATTTTTGGTCCAATGCACATGTTGGGGGTATCAATGTCAGATTCGAGGTCATTGTTGAAAAGCATGCCGAGGTTGTGCCGTCACGGAGCTGTGATCGAGGGTCAAGGCTATTCGTTAGATCAGGAGTTTACCTATATTCGTTACTAGGTTAGGAGGAAGAAACCTCAATTATCGAGAAAATGGACGTAAGACGGAACTATTAACATGTGTAAGGATCCTCAAACCCAACTAGTGATTGAGTAATCGACAACACCTAACTTACATTGATGACTATAGTGAAGTGGTACCAATCTAAGGTTTAGGCATTGTAGGTTTATCGCTAATAGGAAAAACTATCATATATGTTGATCGGAGACGTATGCCTTTAAGTTGTGGTTGTTAATTGATTATGTGATGTTGTTGATAATATGCTGCTTGATAACATGCTAGGTGAAAATGCTATAGTATGCTTTTTGTGATAATATGTTCAATTAATGCTTTAGTATGCTTGAAATGATGATATGCCTGTAGTATATGATGATATTGTGAATGCTCTGATCCTGATTGTGTTAGGAGATGATTGATGTGACCTTGGGCTGATAAAATAGTCCAGGATATCTGATGAGTAGATTAAGTTGAGGTGATCTAAGTTGGTTGAGGTTCTCATAGTTGAAGAATAGCATCCTTATAGTTGGAGGGTGTGGATCTCTAGGGTGTTGACCCTGTTGTTGTTAAGGTATCTTTGAGATACCAGGTGCATGCATTGATGGTGAATAAATTGGTGATGGGTGCATGCTCATATCATTTGCATTACTTTGGTGAAAAGCCGTGTGAATAGCTGCAACAATCGTTTGAGCAGTTATCACGCGAGGTAAGGACTTGTGCACAACTGCAACAACAGTTTGAGTGGTTGTCACAAGGGGCTGTATGAATAGCTGCAACAGCAGTTTGAGTGGTTATCATATTTGAGTGGTTATCATACAAGCTGGTACCTGTATACAACTGTAACAACAATTTGAGTGGTTGTGTACAGGGAGCCGTGTGTACAGTTGCAACAACAGTTTGAGCAAATGTCACATGAGGTTGAGGTGGACGTTTCGGAATGACCAAGATAGCTGAACTAATAGTTGGAAAGAAGTAGGCACTTTCTCATAGTTGGACAACATCTCGGGCTTTGTCACAGCTGGAGGGCTCGGGGAGGCAGTGCTTACTCACAGTTAGAGGAACCACCGTTGCACTTTCTTGGGAACTGGGAAATCACTAACCTGGACTACCGACTCGATTTCCTTACAGTTGGAGGGCAACATTCCTACCTTGGGAAATGACTACTCTCACAATTGAAGGATAACATTCCCAAGGGTAAGGATGGTGTTGTAGATTGGCCAATATGCATGTAGAATCAGTTGTGCATGTAAAGCAGGTGGTGATCCCTAGTTGTTGTGATTCTGAGGTTGATTGATGAGATGATCTTGAGAGTCGGTTGTGATTGTTGGGTGTGAAGGAACCTGTTTGAAACACAAGGGGGTTGAATTGTGTTTCTTAAGTTTTTAAACTTTTCGCAAGCAGATATAAGTTTTCACAAAGGTTGGACGTTTAAAACTATAACGGACGCAAGAAGCGTTTCCAAACACCAGTTAGTCGCTTACTCAGAAAAGATAAGATAAAGAAAACGAGCACGATAAGAAAACAATTCAATCCCAAGGAGTTAGATAGAAAATAATCTAAAGCAGAGATAAGGGAGAGAAAATGGAACACAAAGATGTTATCTTGGTTCACTCTTCACCAAAGAGCTACGTCCAGTCCTCTCTACTTGAGAGCTTTATCCACTATAACAAAAACCCTTTGTTACAAGTATTCAACACCTCGTCGGGCAAGTATTCTACACCTCTTCAGGCTCACTAAGTATTCTTTTCACACTAGCCTCTTCAGGCTTAACTAACTAGGTTTTGAAAAGAGTTTTGTTCTACTAACTCACTAAGTGTGAGAGTTTGAACCTAAAGCTTAGAACTCTTGAACAATACTCTACGCAAAGAGTGATATGAAAATTAAAATCAGAGTTAGCTTTTCAAGCTTTGATGTTTTTCTCTTGATTGCTTTGAGTGCTAGACTATTTTTCAGTTCTTTGAATCAGTTGCGCAACACTTTGCTTGTCTCTGTTGTCATCTTCAAGAAGATATATATATATATATATATATAGCAGACTTGATTTGATCAGCTTTAGTCTTCAACGGTTGGAAAAGAATCCGTTCTGATTGGGCATTAAATGCGTTAATCTGTTGAGTCTGATAACTTGTTCAATCTTCTGATCAGCAAAGTAGACTATCAAGTTTGATAGCTAGAAATGGGACTGACTTCTTTTCCTTGTACTCGAAAGTTGCCTTTTGTCTTTCTTAGTTGAGAAGGTCAACTTATTTTTGTGTCAGGGACAGTATGGCTTTTGCTTTTGTTTGAACGAAGGTTACAAGGAATATTTGTCTAAAGGATAAAATATTTTTACACATAGAATAATAAATTCCAAAGCTTTACATATGTATTTGCGCTAAACAAATAAAGCTTTATTGGACTATAACAATTACACAATAACAGGAAAAGTCTTTGGACTCAAAATTCTATTGTTACAGCTTATTATCGTCTGGTCTGATCGAGAGTTAATCCTGTTTATAGTTTGGACGAGTGAAAGTCTTTGGACTTATATATATTTTATCCTGCACATTTAAGATAAAGCGTTAGTCCATAAGAAAACTTTGTTCTTTCGAAACCAATCATTTGTTAACATCAAAACATACGGGATTAATGGATCATAACCACTTTGGTTCCAACAATCTCCCCCTTTTTGATGATGACAAAACATACTAATTTGATTGAACAAAGTTTCCTAAAGAGATGAAAAGCTCCGCCTAAGACAGATATTCTAAGCATATAAAGCATGTAAGACAGAGCAGGCAATCAAGCATTTATAACAAGACATACTATGAATATGAATTTTGTTTTTATTTCAATCAAACCCTTTTCTCCCTTTTTTTGTAATCAGACAAAGGAGAGAAAAAAAAAAAAAACCAAACAACAGAAAAGATTTTAAGAAGAAGGAGGAGGAGGTGGTTTGGGTATGAAATTCTGAAACATAGCCGCAATTTGTTGAAGCAGAACTGCATTGTTTGCTTCAATAGATAGTTGGACAAACTCTTGAAATTCCTGAGGAATAGCAGAGATAGAACTTTTTGCAGTAGCCTTAGTTGCTTCAACATTTCTCTGATCTGGAACCACACTGAAAGCCTGAGAAGGAGATGGATCATCAAGATGGACCACTGAAAGAGGAATGGGTTAAGACTTAGATGGGACTGAGTCTGCAAATTGTTCAACTTCCTCTACAAGCTTTTCAGAGCAAGGGTCCTCATAGACGATCTCTGTGTCCCAGTTTCTTGGGAAACAACCGGTATTGGTGCAGGTGGCGGTGCCTCAGAGTTCGGATCATCTTGAATGACTGGTTGAGGTGGAGGAGGAAGTACATCAAGAATGATCTCAGCATCATCATATCTATTTTCTCTCCATCAGGGTGCAGGGTCTGGAAGCACATCTCTTGGATACAACGGTATACCAAAGATGTCGTCCATTATGAGGAAGTCAGCATCAGAGGATTCTGTATTGTCTAGGAAATACATGAGTACTCTGTTTTTCCTCGATAGAAAGACCAGAGGAGGACGCTTCTTGAGAGCATCTCCATATGAAGTTCTCCTAGTAGATCAGAGCGTCTGGGTCAAACCTCGTGAGAGGATCCTTCTGCCAAATGTGGGCCAATTCCACAGAGTCATTTTTAGGCTTCGTCCAGAAAAGAGGATCAAAGGCATTTCTGTAGGGCAGCGTCCAAGTTTCAAGCCTTTTGCATCCATCTTTTTTTTTTTGTTTGGGTCCAGAATTGGAATTCTTGGACAGGCTGTAGGAGGAACAGCTTCTACTCTTGTCTTAGAGCTCTTGGACCAAAATTTCTTTGGCAAGTTGTGATGGATCTTGGCTTCTCGTGACATGTTGCACTTTTTTCTGATAGCGTAGTAAGGAAGGAAGTCTCTGACATCAGAGTATTCTTTCCAGGTTGAGGAATAGCTTGGAATGAACTTGACGCCTTGATCAAGGAAGAGGTTGGTCAGACCATACTTCCTTGATCTTCTTTCGTCTGTGGTTTTGCAACCTTTCTTTTCTTCGTTGGAAATTACTACATGTCTTTTGACATTGTAATGGCACCATTGGAACGCCTTGTCCTTGATGAGATTTGGACAAATTTTCCTTAGAGGGAACTTTTTCTTCTCAAGGCAGACGACCAAGGGTCCATGAGCATTGTACATTTGAGTTGCCAGAGAACCGGTGGGAGAGTAAGGAATGGGATAGTAGCCATGTTCAGGGGGTGGTCCACAGGGTTTTTGAGGTGGAGGGGAAGGTGTTTCATATTGGTATTCTAGTGGTGGAATAGGGCTTTTGGGATGTTGAGAGGTAGACAGAGGTGAGTGTTTGTAGAAAAGAACAGGGAACCTTCTTTAAACATCATCCATATTGGAGCTTTCTTTTCTGAAGGTAATTCTGGGTATGCGTTTGTATTTTCTTTTTGGGTAAAGCATTTTGGGATAAGGGGCACCATAGATTTTAAAGGGACGGTCTCCCTATGGTGTGAACTAGTCTTAAAGTTCGGATGGTGAAGGAAGGGTTTGTGTGTGAGGTAAGGTGGAGGGTGAGAAAGTTATGGACGGTTGAGAGTCCAGGGTTAGGTCTTCAACCTCAAGGGGTTGCTCAACAATGGGAGTAATAACTGAACTAGTTTGAGGTTCAGTATTACCTTTGGATTTCGATCTAGTGGTCCTTGCCCTTGTTGTAGCAGGTTTAGGCCGAGAGGTTTCAGAAGAGGACTCCCTTCTAGGACCTTTGATCACCTTGGAGATAGGTTGATCGTCCTCATTTTCCTCATCAACAGAAGCTAGAACCAGCTTCCTTTTTCTTGCGGGTTGGACAGTAGATTTTGGACGAGCAGAAGAAGTCTTAGCTGTTGGACGAGCAGGCTCTGTTGAGCGTCCAACTGAGACTTGTTGATCAGACGCTTCATCAGAACCTTGCGTTTGGGCTCCTTTCAGCTTTCCTTCTTGCTTGGACTTCTTGAGATAGTCCAGTTGCATCATCATCAAGCTTTGTTTGCTGAACTCTGGTTGATGCACACGATCAATTCCATGAACACCGTAATATTTGAATCTTTGTTCTGGAGTCAAATTAATGAGGTCATCATAGACCAAGTGCTTCTCAAATATTCTTGAGAGAAGAGCAACATAGATGATGGAGGTGTTCTTACCAGAGCCTTCAATGGCGTATTTGAAGAAGGCGAACAGAAGGTGTGGAAGATTTACTTGCCTTTCTAGAATCAGATGAACTAGGCAGAATTGATGTGCCTTCGAAACATTGTCCTTCGAACCAGCTTTGTGAAGGATGGATTTGTTCAAAATCTGATAAAGAACCCTAGCCTTGTCAGTCATTCTTGAGGCTATCAGCTTGTCAGACAAGTTCTTCAAGAGACATTCTTTAATGGTGTCAGAACCACCAAGTTCTTCTTCCCATTTGTCTTCGCAAGTTATTCCAGATTGAGCACAGCCAATGGCGTTGGAAATTGTTGCTTCAGAGACAATGACTTTAGTGTCAATCACCATGTTCCTGATTTCCCTTGCAGAAATGATAGGGTTTGTCCAGAACTCCCTAACAAGAACAAGGTAGATGACAGGAGAACCTTCAAAGAAGCTTGACCATCCAGCAGTGTTGATGTTTTGGGAGATATCTATCCCATGATCAACAAGAAACTTTAGGTTGAACTTGAACTCTACCAGAACTTCAGCGATCTTAACATCGAAAGCCTTGCCTTTTCCTTTAAAGGCAGCAGCGATGGAGGATGAAGTTGCCACTGTTTCAGAGAAGGGGACTTTTCGTAATAGAGGATTTTCAGAAAGAGATAGGTTGAAGATAAAAGGTTTGTAAAGGTTGTTCCTTTAAAGAGAAAGTTTTTATATACTAAAAATCGTTCGTATTTTCAAAGAAGAGATAAGGTGATGAAACGACGTGCATTAAATGACTGACACACGTTCCAGACCTTGAAACCATAAAAAGCAGTTTTGAAATTTATTGAAAACTAAATTGACTCAGTTAAGGGAATGAGAATTAATTTTTCATTCACAAAGATTTAGTTCAATTAAAGCATTGGACGAGCAAATGATACATACATTGGACTCACATGTATTGGACGCATGCATTGGGCTCACAATTAATCAATGAAATGCATGTTCAGATATTTTCTTATGAATGTGAACCTATCTTCAGCAAAAGGTTTAGTGAAGATATCTGCCCATTGATGGTCAGTATCAACAAATTGAATATCAATTATTTCTTTTTGCACATAATCTTTAATGAAATGATGCTTGATTTCTATATGCTTTGCTCTAGAGTGCAATATAGGATGTTTAGAAAAATTAATAGCAGCAGTATTATCACACATAATTGGACTGTTACTTACAAACACGTTGTAGTCTTCCAACTAATGTTTAATCCAAAGCAGTTGTGAGCAGCAACTTGCGATAGCAATGTACTCAGCTTCAGCAGTTGATAGAGCAATTGTGCTTTGCCTTTTTATTGACCATGAGACTAGATTGGGTCCAATGAAGTGACAACCTCCACTAGTACTTTTTCTTTCTACTTTGTCTCCAGCATAGTCAGCATCACAGAATCCAACTAATATGTATTCATCAAATTTCTTATACCAAAGACCCAGATTAGTGGAACCTTTGAGATATCTAAAGATTCTCTTTACTGCTGAGAAGTGAGACTCTCTTGGATCAGATTGAAAACGAGCACATAGACAAACACTAAACATGATATCTGGTCTAGACGCAGTTAGATATAAGAGGGAACCAATCATACCTCTATATACCTTTTGGTCTACCTTTTTATCTTTGTCATCCTTGTTTAGTACGAACGTTGGATGCATCGGGGTATTCATTGGTTTGCAATCATCCAACTTGAAGCATTTCAGAAGCTCCTTTGTATACTTCGTCTGATGAATGTATACTCCATCCGGTGTTTGCTTTACTTGAAGTCCGAGGAAGAATTTCAATTCTCCCATCATACTCATTTCAAATTCCTTTTGCATTAGCTCAGAAAACTCTTGACAAAGAGATTCATCAGTTGCACCAAATATTATATCATCAACGTAAATTTGTGCAACAATAAAGTTCTTTTCACTTGATTTTCTAAAAAGAGTTGTATCCACTTTTCCTCTTGAGAAACCATTCTCCATTAGGAATGTGCTGAGTCTCTCATACCAAGCTCTAGGAGCTTGTTTGAGTCCATATAAAGCTTTCTTAAGCTTATATACATGCTCAGGATGGTTTTGATCTTCAAAACCAGGTGGTTGAACAACATAAACTTCTTCATTAATAAAACCTTTCAAGAAATCACTTTTTACGTCCATTTGATAAATCATGATGTTATGATGTGTAGCATATGAAAGTAAAATGCGTATGGCTTCTAGTCTAGCTATTGGAGCAAAGGTTTCAGTATAGTCAATACCTTCCTCCTATGAGTAGCCTTGAGCAACCAGCCATGCTTTATTTCTCATAACTTTACCATCTTCGTCCAGCTTGTTACGATAGACCCACTTGGTTTCAATAACAAACTTATCCTTTGGAAGAGAGACCTGCGTCCAGACATCACTACGTTGAAACTGGTTGAGCTCTTCTTGCATAGCGAGAATCCAACATTCATCCATTAAGCCTTCGTCCACAGACTTTGGTTCTAGTTCAGAAATGAAGGCTAGGTCAGCTTGTTCTCTGAAGGTTGACCTTGTCCGGACTCTATCATTTGGTTTACCAATGATTTGATCCTCTAGGTGATAAGTCCTAAATTTCCATGAACGAGGGGTTTTGACTACTTGTTGAGACAATGATGCGTCTTGAGATACGTCTAGTACTTCGTCTTTGTTGATCGTTGGACGATCTTCTATATCATTCAGACTCATATCTGCAAAAGAATCATCTAGCTTTGATAGTCTCTTATCAGGCTGTTTGTCATCAAACTTAACATGGATGGATTCTTCAACAACCAATGTTCTAGAGACTCTAAAGGCTTTGGAAGTTTCAGAGTACCCTAACAATATTCCATTATCTACTTTGGCATCAAACTTACCAAGTTGATCCTTGGTATTTAAAATCAAACATTGACATCTGAAGGGGTGGAAATAAGAAATGTTGGGTTTGCGTCCTTTCCACAATTCATAAGGAGTCTTATTAAGATAGGTCTTATGTATATTCTGTTTTGAATGTAGCTGGCAGTACTTACAGCTTCAGCCCAGAAGTATTTAGGGACAGAATTATCACTGACAATTGCTCTAGCCATCTCTTGAAGAGATCGGTTCTTTCTCTCAACAACACCATTCTGTTGTGGTGTTCTAGGGGCAGAGAAATTGTGATGAATACCGTTTTCATCACAGAACCTTTGAAAAAGCTCATTTTCACATTCGCCTCCATGGTCACTTCTGATTGAGCTTATACATATGTCCTTTTCATTTTGGACGCGCTCACAGAATATAGTAAAGACCTTGATAGACTCATCCTTGTGAGCAAGGAACTTAACCCATGTCCATCTAGTATAGTCATCTACTATGACAAGCCCATATTTCTTACCATTGACAGAAGCAGTTCTTGTTGGACCAAAGAAATCATGATGCAACAACTCTAGTGGTCTTGAAGTACTAACAATGTTCTTGGACTCAAAAGAGTTCTTAACTTGTTTTCCTTTTTGACACGCGTCACAGAGAGCGTCTGATCTATACACGATCTTTGGTAGACCTCTTACGAGGTTATGCTTGTTTAATCTTGAGATTAATCACAAACTTACATGACCAAGTCTTTTGTGCCAGATCCATCGCTCATCTTCAACATACACTAGGCATGATACATTTTGATTTGAGAGTTCCCCCAAGTTAATCTTGTAAAGATTATTTTTCCGGTTGGCAGTGAATAAGATGGATCCATTAGGTTTCTTGACCATACATTCACCTTTATTGAAGGAAACATCAGGCCCACTGTCTCATAATTGACTTATGCTAAGCAAGTTGTGTTTTAATCCTTCAACCAAAAGAACATTATCAATAGAGGGAAAAGGATGCTTACCAATGTTACCAATTCCAACTATCTTTCCTTTCTGGTTGCCTCAAAGGTGACCCATCCACCAGTCTTTTTACGTAGTTCTTGGAACATACACTTTTCTCCCATCATGTGACGTGAGCATCCACTGTCCAAGTACCAGGACTGGGGTTTTCTTTGTGTTGCTAAGCAGATCTGCAACAGGCATTATCATATTCTTAGGTACACAGATAGACTTGGGTCCTTTTTGGTTAGTTTGTGGTCTTCGTCCATGCATATTGTTTTTCTTTTTGTGTATGCATTTCGAAAAGATATGACCACTCTTTCCACATAAATTGCAATAAGTATTGCATGCATGTTGTTTGTTTTCTCTTTGCTTATTATAAGATTGAAAGGCCTTATGATATTGATTGGTCCTTGATACTTTCTGAGAAGCTTCTTGTTTTCCAGAGTCATAGCCTAGGCCAGACTTATCGTGAGGTGATCTTGAATACCTCATTATCAAGTTTAGCTTCTGTGAACCTCCAACAAGCTTTGATACGCTTTTGTTTAGGTCAGATACCTCTTGTTTTAGTCTGGTTATCTCGTGCGGTTCACTAGACCCAGAGGTGAGTCTGTCAGTTAGACTGACAATCTCAGCTTTCATCTTATTTTTTCTTCAATGAGCTGCTTATTTTGCTTGTTGGCATGTTCCAACTCTTTATTTACTTTTGAAAATTTTCTTTTAAGCATAATATATTAATGATGCAATAAGGAGGAATCTTTAAGCAGTTCATCATATGCTTCTTGAAGAGAATCAGAAACAGATACCTCTTCTTCTTCTGATTCAGCGTCTGATGAAGTTTTTGCCATTAGACAGAAGGTTGAGGCAAACGAACTCCTTGGAGTAAACAGTTGTTCGAAGGCGTCCAGCTTCTCCTTAGCAGTTTGGAATTGCAAGACCATCTCCAGTCTTGATCGATCAAAAGCGTTGATAAGACACCAGTTGGCATGAGCATTTAGCGAATACCGTCTAATATTCTCATTCAGCCAGTCAACTTCAGGTTTGGAAGCTGTTGATCCATCCTCAAGGGTGTTTGTTGGACAATGATCTCCATTAGAGAATACATTCCACAACTCATAATTTTGGGCTTGGACGTATATTTGAAAAATTGATTTCCAATAAGGATAGTCCATTCCTTTAAAGATGGGTGGAGCATTCCATCCTCTTTCAGAGGTAGCTTCTTGAGTTCTTTCTTCGGGAACAACAAGTTGTTCATCAGCCGAAGAATCTTCGTTTTGATCGTTGGACCAAAGGCATAAATTAGCGTCCTCATTTGTTTCTTCTTCATCTTCAAACGAATTGAAATCCTCCCATATCGCCATGAAGTTCTTTTTCTTCTTTTTGAAAAACTTCTTCTTGTCTTTTAACATAGGGCAGTCAGCCTTGAAGTGACCTGGCTTGTTGCACTCGAAACAGACCCACTGACTTTTGTCTTTGGGCTCAACATGATCCTTGAAGTTTTTCTTTTGAAATGGCCTTCTTTTCATCCCGTTTTTCTTTCTCCACATGTTTTGAATCTTTCTAGAGATGAAGGATAACTCGTCATCATCTAACACTTCATTATCAGATTGATCAGCATCATCACTGGACTCATCAGCTTTTAGAGCTTTTGAGACGTTGGACTTTTGAGTTTTCAAGGCAATCCTTTTATTTTTCTTTCCAGGATTGTCAAGATCAAGCTCTTGCTCATGAACTTGAAGAGTTCCAACCAGATCATCCAGAGTCAAAGTAGAGAGATCTTTAGCCTGAGTGATTGCAGTAACAAGAGGTCTCCACTTCTTAGGCAGGCTCCTAAGAATTTTAGTGACATTCTCCTTGGTAGTGTAGACTTTCCCAAGGGACTTTAGATTGTTGATGATCGTCTGAAAGCGACCCATCATGTCCAAGATGGACTCTCCTTCGGTCATGGTGAACAATTCATACTGGCTAATCATTATGATGATTTTTTAATCTTTTGCCTTGGTGGTCCCTTCATGGAGATTTGACAAGGTATCCCAGATTTGCTTTGCTGATTCATATGCGTGAATCTTCTGAAATTCATCAGGACTGAGAGCACGCATTAAAGCATATCTGGCATTATGATTTTGTTCCATGCTGGCTCTTTCAGCATCAGTCTAGTTATCTTCAACTTTTTCTGTCCCATCAGAGTTGAGACACACATTTGGACCATTCATGATTTTGGCCCAAAGAACCGAGTTTGTACGTAAGATAAAGCCTTCGAATCTCTCCTTCCAATACAGGTAATGGATTCCATTAAAGAACGGAGGTCTGGTCATGGAAGTGCCTTCCATAACAGGTTGACTCCCGCTTGGCATACCTTGTCCAGCCATATCTGTTGTAGGATCTTTTCCTCTACACGGCTAAGTGCTTAACCCAGAAGTTGAGCATTGATACCAATTGAAGGAACCTGTTTAAATACAAGAAGGGGGTTGAATTGTGTTGCTTAAGTTTTTAAAACTTTTCGCAAGCAGATATAAGTTTTTGCAAAGGTTGGACGTTTAAAACGATAACGGACGCAATGAGCGTTTCCAAACACCAGTTGGACGCTTACTCAGAAGAGATAAGATAAAGAAAACAAGCGCGATAAGAAAACAATTCAATCCCAAGGAGTTGGATAGAAAATAATCTAAAGCAGAGATAAGGGAGAGAAAACGGAACACAAAGATGTTATCCTGACTACAAGAAAACACGCTATTTCCCACGGCTTTTTTCCCACGGCCTAATAGCCGTGTGTAATTTTGAAATTTCCCACGGCTTTATCAGGTAGTTTGTGTCCCTCTCACTTTCCCATGGCCAAAACCCTCGCAAAAGAAAAACGCAAATTTTCCCACGGTTAAGCCGTGGGTAAAGGATAGTGCAAAGAGGCGCCAATTCTGCCCGTCGTGTTTCCCTCGGTTTTCCCACAGTCTAGCCGTAGGTTATGGTTTAATTTTCCCACGGCCTTTACCGTGTGTAGTTACCAGTTTAAACTCTCAAGTTTCCCACGGGCTGGACCGCAGGTACCTGTTTTTTGTGATTTCCCACTGCTAAGCCGTGGGTAATGGTCTATTATTTCCCACGGCTGTAACCGCGGGTAAGGGTTTCTTGGTTTCCCACGGTTATGTCGTGGGAAAGGGTGCTATAATTTTCATAAATTGAAACCCCTCGGCTAATTCCCTCTATCGTGAAGCTGAAAAGCCCCACCTCCCCTCCCCTCCATTGCTCCGCCGGCAAAGCCCCTCCCTTCCATTGCTCCGCCAGCAAAGCCCCAACTCGCCTCCACCTCACTTCGAAAAGCCCCTCTCACTGTTCCCATTCGCCTCCACCTCCCAACGTAAAGCCCCTCTCAACTTCAAGCTCTGCAGCCACCGCTCCCTCTGACTCGCTCGGCCGCGTCTCCACTGTCGTTCTTTGTGACCTCTCGCACCACACTTCGAAAAGCCCCACCTCCCCTCTCATTGTTCCCATTCGCCTCCCTCTTTCCCTCTCAACTTCAAGCTTTGCGGCCACCGCTCCCTCTGCCTCACTCAGCCGCGTCTCCATTGTCAACGGTTCCAGCTGCATCTCCACCGTCTTCCTCCTGCGTCTCCACTGCTCCTACCGCGTAAGTAAGTCTCTTTCTTTCTTCAAGGTTACTGATGAATGGTGTCTACATTGCTAATGAATGTTTGGTTGATTTTGGTACTAATGGTGTTTATAGGGTTTCTTCCTTTTTGAAGGGAAACCATATAAAATTTGCAGTAACCCTTTTTGAAGGGAAACCATTGTTGGATTTTGTTGAATTTTTTTTTTTCTGGCTATAATATGGATTTTGCGACCTATTTTTATCTATTATGTTCTAACGTTTGGGACAATGTCATTTAGTCTATTATGTTCTAAGCTTAATGTTGCCTGCTTGACTGTTAACTGAGACTGTTTGAAGAATCTAGATCAAAGCCCTATGTTTTTTTTAATTTTTTTCCCCCTTTGAATTTTCTGCTGTTGCGATGATTATTACATGGTTGCTTTGATAGTTTTTTTTTTTAAATTGCCCCCCACCCCAAACCAAAAAAATGTTAGTCAAGTCCACGCTTGATCATACGGGTTGTATTTTGCTTGTTCTCACATACAGGTTGTAATCTCACAGTCGTATTGTTTTGAATTGGAATGAGAGTGTTTTATTCATGAAAATCAGAATGTGATTTTTTATTTATTCATGAAAAATTATATTTGTTTATTACAGATTATCAAATTTAGATTTCTGGGAGGGTTTGAATTTTTAAAAGAAGGGAAGAAGAATTTATTAAGAGCTGAACTTGTATGTGGCATTGGTATGAGAGCTGAATTTTTTAACTTCTCTAGATTTTCCTCATTTGCTTGACATCCCCTCTTTCGTCATCTTCTCAAGCAACACCAACATACGTGGTTGACGGTGACTCGGAATCTTCTACAACCCCCTGTGCTGAAGATTGTCTAATATAAATATTGTGCTAAAAGAGGTATGCAGCTTAAAACCTATTGAAGAAAATTAACAAATTTAAGAAAACATAATTCTCTATAAATTGTAGATTTTAACATGATATCGATGATTTTAATGTTGTAACTTCCCTTTGCATTTTATTGTGTTTATATTTTATTGTGTTCAGGATGAAGTTATTACTTGCATATCTGCTAGAAAATTATTTATAACATTATAAATGATATAATAAATTAAATAATAAAATGATAAAGTAAAAATGACTCGTGCTGTGGTGGCGGTGTGACGATATTTTGTAGATGGTGTGGTTGCAGCTCATGTGACTTGACGGGAGAGGCGAAAGTAAATTTAAAAATTATCAATAAAAATCATTATTGATATACGTTTTGACACGGGAGAGAAATGTGCTCGCTTGGACATAGAAGTTTCGAAGCAGCAATTTGGTAGGACGCGACGAAACTAGCTTAAACAAAAATAATTAAATAATTAATATATATATATATATATATATATATATATATATAGTTAATATTGAAACTGAAATACATGAATAATTAAATAACAAATTATACCAATTTCTCTTAACACTTAAAACAGGTGTTAAGCCTCATAATATGTAAAAAAAATATAAATAAATTTTTAAAATTTAATAAGCCTTGATTAAAGTATGAAATTGTTTTTAGATGCATAGTTTTTTTTAGAATATTTAATTATGACTTTATTTGTCAATTTTATGACTCCTTTATGCATTTTATCTATGTTGCAAAAGTAAAAGGATTTGAGCAATTACTGCTTTTACATACCCTATGAACTTGAATTTCAAGTACAAATGGTGTCTTATAAGGTCAAATTTTATTTTATATAATATTTGAGCAAAACTTTAGCTTCCCGTTTGAGGTTCAATATCATTGAGCACATGTACTCTTTCTAGGTACCGCTCTTTGTATTGAACCTTGAATTGAGGATAGTTTGGAAAAAAACATTTTCTTCACTCGTATAATAGTTATTGTGTACTTCTCATGTCTTATATTTGATAAAATTGCGGTCTAATACATTTTCTTTCGTTCTCTGGGTGCAAACTTGACCTCAGTCAAGTCGTGAACTTGGAGACCAATGGGAAATGCTGCCGAAATTTTGTCAAATATAAGGTATATGAATTAAGCAATAACTATTAATACTAGGATCCAGTGTTGAAAACGTTTCTTCTCGAATGGGATATGGTCATACCAATTAATGAAAGGGAGTGCGATTTTGGATTGTGAAGCATTTGATGGATAAATCTATAAGTTGGCATATTGTTAAAATTTAATGTTTAAATTTATTTGGATTTTTTATGAACATGCATAAGATGGATTGTTATCCTTCGAATCGTACTTCGTGAATGGGTACAAATTTCATACCTAATCATGGACGGAGGGCAAAAAAACAATAAAAATCGGGGTTTACGTAAAGGGCCTCACAAAAGGAGGCGAAGATGACTTCTACAGCGTGGTCCAACACATATATGAATTGGAGTACACTTATTTAGACTATACTAAAAAAAATAGTTTTGTTTTATTGTAACTGGTTTGATCCATCCATTAAGGGCACAAAATTTAATCCAAAATGTAATACTGTGGACATCCGAATGAGTGGAAAATATCAAAGGTTTGATCCGTTTATCTTGGCACAGAATGTTAGACAGGTGTATTATGTTCCTTATCCAGCAACTCGAAAAGACAAACGAGGTTGGTATGTTGCCATCAAGACCAAACCAAGGGGTCGTATCGAAGCGGATGATCCAGAGGTAAAGGTTGAAATGTCACGTATAAATGAAGTCATTGAAGTTGAGCCGATTGATTACTTACATGACTTGCAAGTCCCTGGTGAAGAAGTGGATATCATTAATTTGTCGTCCATCCTCGAGCATTTGGATGAAGAAAACGATGGTTCCACGGAAGATAATGACGTAGTAAGATCTGAACATGATGAAGATAATGACTCATCAAGATCTGAAGATGATGTCTAAAATTCTAAATAAAACTTAGATCATTTGTTTAAGTTTTACTTGTATTAGTGAATTATATTGTTCGACTTTATATATGACTTAGATATTGCTCTATCTTGGATTATTAGTGAGTTACATTTGTTAATTTATGGCTTAGATAACTTATATTATTGCTTTATCACATGAGTTATATATTTCGTGAATTTTATTTTAACATTAAAAAGCTCTATAGATATGGCATCAGGAGGAGGATGTGACCCACCTCCACCTAGACCACCCACTGGTGATAAGGGTAAGGTGTGGTCTCCGATGCTAACCCGCGTCCGACTCCTCGTCGGAACAGGCCCTCTCGCCATATAGTGATTCGTGAGTTTGTAGATGGATACTCGCCTATGCCTTCTACATCAACCCAGTCAATGCTAGCACTCGCACCACGCCCATCAACACCTACACCACGTCCATCCACACCTACATCGCACCCACCCACACCTACATCGCGTCGACCTGTAGCTACACCACCTCCACCACCGCGAGCAGCTAGACCACCTCCACTGATTGCACCTGAGATCAATACGATTGCCACTCCGAGTTTCATGACACATGCACACCAGGGCACTTCTACTTCAGCAAGTGTGGCAGAGATGTCACTTGCTCATCGTCAAGCTGAGGAGGAGCAGTATAGTGCTGGTTATTCACGCTCACCTTCAGAGGCAGGGGTGGGCGAGGATGAATCAGAGGAGGTAGAGGAGATTGAGTTAATGCCCGATGGTCGACCTATTATTAGGCTGGCTGGTAATGGGTAAGAATTAATAAAGAAACATTTATTCGATTTTTATTATAATTTATTACCATGTCTTTGATTGATTCATACTCTTTTATTGTTAAAGTTCCTTCTTTCGAAGAGAGCTGCGTCTGCCATCTCGTATGTTATTCATTAGAGGTATCATAGGGCATGCCCATCATGGGGAGCGGAATATTATGTTTGAGGCTTTTAGAGTAAGTTGCAAAAATTCAATTTATTTAATGTGGTTTTTATTATTTCGTAAATAATTAGTATAACAAATATAATTTATGTTCTTCTAATACAGGGTCAAGTCGCATGGAAGATTGACCATGAGTGGGAGATTGAGAGGATCTTTCACATGAAAGCCTCTCGCCACGTCTCCAACATGTTTAAGGAGGCCCGCAATTCAGGCTCACAGCCAGACTGGATTGGAGATGGAATTTGGGAGGACTTGTGTCGTCACTGGGCTTCTGATACGTTTAAGAAAATGTCAGACCAAGCTAAGAAAAATAGGGCATCAGAAAAGGGGGGAGCGTGCACATAGGAGGTTCCATCAGCCGGGCGCAGTACGCAGAACGTATGGTATGTTTATCCTCTCATTTTTTATGCATTAAATATATTTATTTCAAGATCAATAGTTTATTAATTATTTTTAATTTATTATCCATGCTTGTGTTACAGGCTATTAAGTATAAGCGAAGGGTGAAGGTTAACGAGCTCCATCGCCGTACCCATACTAGGAAGGGTACAGGCGAGTATGTAGATGAGCGCTCGAGGCACACTCAAGTAATAAATATACCCTTTATATGCCCTTTATTTTTAATTTAATAATTTTTTATCATATATGAGCTAATTAATGTGTTTGGTAATGAATAACAGGAGGAGTTTGAGGCGAGGATGTCTCAGGCTAGGTCGTCTTCATCCACTTCAACTGACCCCCAGGAGGAGGATCGGCTTGTATTGCGTATTTGGGCAGAGGTTGTTGGCGATAAGTATAAAGGCTGCCTGCACAGTGCTGGAGATCTTGCTCGCAACTACCGGAAAGGGTCTTCGTGCATCTTGGACGTTCGTACTGAGGCGTCCACTGGTCGCGGTAGTTGTCCTCGGGAGTCCGCAGAGATTGCTAAGCTGAGGCAGAGATTGGCCGCTTCTGAGGAGCGTGAGCAACAAAGGGATGAGATGATGTAGCAGATGATGGAGACAATCCAGCGATTAGAGCAGCATCAGTCCACACAGCCCCCCCCCCAACAACAGCAACAGCATCCGCAGCTTGGTCAACCGACCCAGGGCACCTCAAAGGAGGAGGATGACTCTTTTGACTAGCTTATTGAGGATCCTTATGGAGATGGAAATTATTAGATTATGTTGTTAGGTTTTGTATGAATTTTAGTTTTTATTGATTGTAAAAAATTATATATTACTTATGGTTTAAATTATGATGTGAATTTATGTGATTTGTATTTTATTTATATTATTTTTAAATAATTAAAAAATATAATCTTTGACCAAATGAAAAAAAATTTATAAAAAAATATAATTATTTAACTAATTAGTTAATTTTATTTATTATATTATTGAAAATCTTCTTAAAAAAATAAATTAATATTTCTCAGGGGTAAAGCCGTGGGAAATGCTTTGACATGGTACCCTGGGGCGTAGCCGTGGGAAATTTCCCTGGGCTTAACCGTGTGTAATTTCCCAGGGGCTTGGCCATGGGAAAGGCTCTCGGTAAGTTACCCAGGGTTTAGGCCGTGGGGAATTTCCCAGGGCTTTTGAAAAATGGCCGTGGGAAAACAATTCCGAGGCCTATTTTCCCGACAGCTGAGGAGTCGTGGCTAATCCGTGGGAAAAGAGTGTTTTCCCATGGATTTTTGTGTTTTCCCAAGGATTATGGCCGTGGGAAACAGCGAATTTTCTTGTAGTGCCTGGTTCACTCTTCACCAAAGAGCTATGTCCAGTCCTCTCTACTTAAGAGCTTTATCCACTATAACAAAAACCCTTTGTTACAAGTATTCAACACCTCTTCAGGCAAGTATTCTACACCTCTTCAGGCTCATTAAGTATTCTCTTCACACTAGCCTCTTTAGGCTTAACCAACTAGGTTTTGAAAAGAGTTTTGTTCTACTAACTCACTAAGTGTGAGAGTTTGAACCTAAAGCTTAGAACTCTTGAACAATACTCTACGCAGAGAGTGATATGAAAATTAAAATCAGAGTTAGCATTAAAGAATCCATTCTGATTAGGCATTAAATGCGTTAGTCCGTTGAGTCTGATAACTTGTTCAATCTTCTGATCAGCAAAGTAGACTATCAGGTTTGATAGCTAGAAATGGGACTGACTTCTTTTCCTTGCACTCGATAGTTGCCTTTTGTCTTTCTTATTTGAGAAGGTCAACTTCTTTTTGTGTCAGGGATAGTCTGGCTTTTGCTTTTGTTTGAACGAAGGTTACAAGGAATATTTGTCTAAAAGATAAAAGCTTTTTACACATAGAATAATAAATTCAAAAGCTTTATATATGTATTCGCGCTAAACAAATAAAGCTTTATTGGACTATAACGATTACACAATAACAAGAAGAGTCTTTGGACTCAAGATTCTATTGTTATAGCTTATTATCGTCTGGTTTGATCAAGAGTTAATCCTGTTTGTAGTTTGGACGAGTGAAAGTCTTTGGACTTAGATAGTCTTTGGACTTATATATATTTTATCCTACACACTTAAGATAAAGCTTTAGTCCATAAGAAATCTTTGTTCTTTTGAAATTAGTCCTTTGTTAACATCAAAACATAAGGGATTAATGGACCATAACCACTTTGGTTCCAACAGGGTGTGCATGTTGATAGGTTGTGTTCTACGTTGTTTCCTTCTATATGATAGTTGTAGAGTTTCTTACTTCTTCTATATATGCCTAGTTCCCTTGGTGTTTTTCGGGTCGTGATCATAAGACGTAGGTGCTTGTTGGTCAACGAGGATGTAAATGAGGTTGGTGCTGATCAAGGTGGGAGATATCTTCCACAATGATGTTGACGCTGGTGCTTCTCAAGTTGAGAGACCTTCAGAGATACCGTCGAGTCTCTTGTAGTGTGTTGTACCATGGCCAATGAGGTGTCTTTTATATGAGTATGTTGTTTATGCCATGGCTTCTAGGCAAAACTCTGATGTCGTATGCACTTCCTTATATTTGACTATATGTTTAATTTTGAAAATTTTCTCCTATTGTATTTTTTGTATCAGAAAGAGTGTGTTACAGTTTGGGAGCGTCACAAAGACAGTGTTTCTCAATGGTAACATTGATGAAACAAATGTATATAGTGAAAAACTGGGAAACTTTGTGTTGAAAGACACAGAGAATATTGTTTGTGAATTGACGGAATCTTTCTATGGGCTAAACAAAGCGTCTCAGTAGTGATACAACAGGTCCCATAAGTGATTATCTCATTTGGATTCGAGATGAATATTGTGGACAATTGTGGATATCACAAATTCAGTGGGAGTAATTTTATATTCCTGGGATAATGTGTCGATATTTTGCTAGCCAACAACAATATAGGCTTATTGCGCGAAACCAAGATATTTCTAACGAATTTTTTTTTATATAGGCTCATTGTGTGAAACCAAGCTGATTCGCTAACTGAGGAATTGACACATAAAGTCTCTTATGAGCATATTGTTCATATGGTTGTTGTCACTAAGGATACCTTGGTTTAGTGGGAGTCTTTCATCATGTTCTATACTTTAGATTTAAGACTTTGAGTTGTTTGGATATTCTGCAGAAATAAAGTTGGTATTTTATGAATCTTGAACTTGTTTGTGTGCTTGATATGGAGCAGGACCATGCTTATGTGAGGCACGCCCGTGCTCAAATGAAGCACAACCGTGTTTAAGGTCAAGTCCGATCGTGCTCAACGTTTAAAAACTAAAGAATGGTGTTGATCTCTGACATGGTCATGCCCTAGCTAAGCATGCTTGTGCTCGTCAATTTGGCATTACTGATTGATCTAACTAAAGATTAAGTCAGGACTAGTTCAAAATAGGCATGATAAAGATCACATTACATGTAATTTCGATGCTACTCATCCATATTTGATCTATGTCATTGAGTGTATTAATATGGTGATCGTGGTGGTTTAGTCATGCATTCAGATTTGACGGAAGTTGTGTTGGATCCATTGTTAGTACATGAGATGGTTCAAATTGTTAAGAGGAAATCTAAAGATAAATAGCATTCAGATGTGCACCTAAAGAATTTTGTGATACACTCGTTTAAGAAACAATATGTAGCCCAAGTGGGAGATTGTTGGAAATTTATATTTTCAACTATTACGTTTGCTAATGTTTAATAACAGTTATATTAATTATTCATCATTAGAGGCTCAATATTAGTGATCAGCTTAAGTGAGCTCCTTAGACTACCAAAGGACCTGATCTGGGCTCAAATGAGTAGATATAGGTATTCGCCCATTAGGGGCTAATGAGAATTCTAATAGGTTAAATACATCAAGAATGGTTATGGTCCTCAACACACCAAATCGATAGTTGTCATCTCTTCTCCCCATATGAAGAGAGCATAAAGTCTCATCAAGGAACTCAGGAGATTTGGTTGAGGAAGAACCATAGAGTCACCACTAATCATCTATGTTATCATCATCTATGTTGATTGTCAAGGTATTTAGCACAAGAAGACGATCAACCCCTCCTGCTCGTGATTGATTAGCGCTTTCATTTCACCAAGGTTGGTGATTAAGTTCTCCCTTTTAAAGAATGCTTAAGGTCAGGAACATACGATGGATCCAGGTATATTCATATTCATAATCACTGAATCCTAGTAATCTGGCATGATGTAGATCCTACGCTATATGGTTTATGTGCTTTAGGATTTATACCTACAGATTTAATCGCATCCGCATAAAGAATAAAGAATATAATGAAAATTTCTAACATGAACTACACACATGCTCATTTTTCCACTATTAACAAATAAAAACAAGAAAACTAGAAAAATTGAAGTACCCATAAACCGACTGCATCTTCTTTAACGCAAACAAAAGAGAGAAAAAAGGCTAGGAAAAGAAGCTTGGAAAGCAATATGCTAATGATTAAATTATAATCTTATTTAGAAAGACTAGATACACTATGTTAGACAAAGTCTGGAATTATAAATAGGTGTTATGACTTGGTTTGATTTATTTTAAGGAGAGTAAATGTTGTCTATGTAATTACTGTTAGAACCAAAACAGTAATGACTAATGACCCCTAAAAGTTTTAATGATTAACAAAGTTATTATATGTTTATTGAAAATACTTGAAGTCAAGTTTATGCTAATTCATAAGGTCAAAAGACCTTTGTATGTTTCTGACTTCAGATAGTTCTCCAAAAACCAAAGTTTCACCTAGCTCTTAAAGGACAACTCACTACAATATCTTCGTCCAAAGAAACTAAGTGGTAAAGATTTACGTCCACATGCTTACACTGCTTTATCGTCCAATTGTTTATAATTATTGTGCGTCCAATTGTCTTCAACGCGTATGCGTCCAACTGTCTTCAATGTTTATGCGTCCAATTGTCTTCAAATGCGTATGCGTCCAATTGTCTACAACACTTGTGCATCCAATTATATATTTGCCTGTGCGTCCACTAACTTCTTTTTGTAGATGATGTGGCACTCTCTTATTCAAAAGTCTTAAATGGTTTTAAGGAAATATCTTTTTCACATAAAGACAAAAGAAGGTACGAACGTCGTACAAAGCAAATCACGTAGAGAAAAGAATCACGTAGAGCAAAACGGTTATCGGCCATCAAAGCAAAATCAGTCTGCTACCATTCAAGCTACTACTACCTCCTCATTCTGAAAGGACAATTACACAACGGAAAACAACTGGCAAATGATTTGTGCCTAACGGATATTTGATTGAGTCTAAACGGAAAAGTTCTCCCTATATTTTGAAATCAGAAGGTCAAGACAAAAGATATAAGGAAACCACCATCTGAAGAACAAAACACAGACAACACATGAGCAAGAAAATATTCAAGAGATTTCATTGTGCAAACAAAAAGCCAAAAAGCTTTCACTCTCAGTTTTTGATCTGTAAACCTTCTCATTCTTTCATTGTAAAGTTGTAAATAGATTGTCAAGAGCTATATCGTGTAATACTCTCACTGTTGTGAGTTTGTAAAAAGCTCAGAAAAACCCCTCTCAAATCTTAGGATTTGTTGAGCCTGATGAGGTTTTTCTGTAAAAGAATACTTGTTGCCTGGAGAGGTGCAGAATACTTGGAGTTGTAGTCTTGGAGAGACTTGGAAACAGCTTGTATTAAGTACTAAGAGTTTTAGTGGAAAAACCTTCTGGAGGAAGGGACTGGACGTAGCTCTTTGTTTTGAAAGAGTGAACCAGGATATATCTTTGTGTGAATCTCTCTTTCTCTATCTCGTTAAGTTTTTTATTTATTACTAACTTGGGGATTGAAAACAAAGTATCTTAATCATCTATAATCGTTTTAATGTATTCTTTCATCTTCCTGCTTTAAATGTTTGTTTTAAAAAAAAAAGGGTTTTCGAAAATCGGTTAAGAAACACAATTCAATCCCCTTCTTGTGTGTCCCTGTTTCACTTTCAGTTGGTATCAGAGCTCAGCCTCTGGGTTGAGCATTTAGCCATGCTTGAGGAAAAGATCCAAAGCTCGATGGCAGGACAAGGGATGCCCAGTGGGAGTCAACCTGTTCTTGAAGGTATCTCCTTGACCAGACCGCCATTTTTCAATGGCACTCACTACCTCTACTGGAAGGAAAGATTCAAAGGATTCATCTTGAGTACCAGCTCTACACTCTGGCCTTTGATCATGAACGGTCCTCACATCGTCAACAATCCTGATGGCACTGAGAAAGATGAGTCTCAGTGGACTGATGATGAGAGAAGAAGGATGGAGCAGAACTATAAAGCTAGATACACACTGATGTGTGCTCTTAGTCCAGACGAGTTCCAAAAAATTCATGCATGTGAATCAGCAAAACAAATCTGGGATACTCTATCTGATGTTCATGAAGAAACATCCAAAGTAAAGGACTCAAAGAGCATTATTCTTATGAGTCAATATGAAATGTTCACTATGGAAAATGGAGAAACCATCGTTGATATGATTGGTCATTTCCAAACTATTATCAACAATCTCAAGTCTCTTGGAAAGGTCTACACTACAAAAGAGAATGTTACGAAGATCCTCAGGAGCTTACATAAGGAATGGAGACCACTCATCACTGCAATCACGCAAGCTAAGGATTTGTCAACCTTGACCTTAGATGATCTTGTGGGAACCCTTCAAGTTCATGAGCAGGAGCTCAACCAGGACAATCCTACAAAGAAAGGCAAGACTATTGCCTTGAAAAGTCAAAAATCTAGCAAAGCTGATGATTCCAGCGATGACAATGATCAAAATGAAGAAGAAGAATCCGATGATGAACTGTCTCTCATATCAAAGAAATTTGAACGTATTCTAAAAAAGAAAAATATGAGAAGAAGACCATTTACAAAGAAAATTGTCAAAGACCATGGTGAAACCAAGGATAAAAATCCAATGGTTTGCTATGAGTGCAAGAAACCAGACCACTTCAAAGCTGAATGCCCTCAGCTGAAAGATAAGAAAAGGTCTTTCAAAAAGAAAAGCAAGACTCTCATGGCAACATGGGAAGATCATGATTTCTCTGAAGAAGATGAAAACGAAGAAGAAGCCAACCTATGTCTTTGGTCTGAAAATCATCTCCCTGAAGATTCTTCAGAAGAAGAGGAACAATCTACCTCTTCAAATCCTGAGTCATTGAGAGAATTCAGTAACCTCTATAAATGGACCACCTATGATGCAAACCAAGGATATTCAACTTTGAAGAGAAGAACCAAACCAATTATGGAACAAGAAGAACCAAATTGAAATTTGTTGAAAACTTTGTTTTCGTTGGTGATGACCAGTCTATCTTGTTTTGGCTGTATCTTGAGATCCAGATATCCGATGGATGCGTTCTTTGATGCGTTGGAAATCAAGGTTACTTATCTACAAATCATATTACCATCTTTTTGACCAGATTCGGCTTCTAACATGGTGAAAACTGGGATACAAGTTTAGAACGAAATTCTGGGCGGGATTTTTCTTGTATTTTGGGCTTTCTTTGTATTGGGCTTTTGTTTTGTGCAAGATAAAGTCCTTATGCTGAAGTAGTCATTACTTAGGTGAAGATTAGGGTTAGCCGTCACCTTGTCAGAATAAAAATTCAATAAATAGGACTTGTATTACCTCATTTCTTAACTTTGAATGAAATTAGAATTTATCCTATTTGGGTATTTTTGTGAGTTGAGCATTGGCTCCTCCTCTTCAAGTTTTTGGATTTGAACTTGCTTGATTCTTATCAAAGAGTTCTATCTCTTTGTGGCGAATCCTCCTTGGCTTATCAATCTTCCAAATCCATTGGAATATTGTGGCGCCTTCCCTTTCATCTTCTTCCTCTTCCATTTTCTTAATTTATTTTATGTTCTTCTTTACATTTGCGCCATTTACATTTTGTTTTTAGTTGTTGCACTTTAATTCTTTGTTTGGTTAAGTTTCTTGTTTAGTTATTTCCATTCTTTAGTTGTTTCCTTTTGTTAATCATATTCGGGTGACAACCGCACCTTCTTCTTCCCCCAATTCTTTTCGCACTTTTAACATAAGAACTAAGAACAAGCTCTTGGATAGATCCTTAAAACTTGATGATTCCAAATTGGATCATATCATGTGGTATCTAGAGCTAGCTTCCTTGAGCGTAATTTCTTTTTTAGTTTGGGTTTTGCTAGTTGGATTGTGTTGAAATTTTTTCAATTTTTGAACTATTTTTTTTAGCCTTAAAACCCGCGCCCAACCCCATATTTTGATCATCAATTTTGATCATTTGTGGTTGCAACACCCTTTCCCGAGTGTCACATTCCCGAATGTTTATAAGGTCGAAAATATTATTTAATGCGGAAAATACGGTTTTTTTTTTCTTTTCACAAGATGTAATGGGATTAGTAAAGATAAATAATACTAATAAACGAACATAGGTTCGCCAAGCATTTCTAGAACATACTGTATAATAAACACGGAACAAAAACAGAAATAATACTATATACAGACATAGGTCTAATGTATAACTGACATAAGAAATACAATAAGTACTAGGAGTCGTAACTCCCAAAAGGCACTACAAAAACTGACATAGTCTGGCCGACAACAAAACTAAAATAGCAAAAAGAGTCCGCCTCCGGGCTCAAGGAGACTACTGAACTGAACCATCGTCACGTCCATCTGTTCAAGTAGCAACAGCAAGTACCAACAGAAAATATACAGATATGGGTGAGATTCCCATTCATCAACACAACAAAATAGCAGTAGTAAAAATGGGACAACTCACCGGGTAACAGCGTACCCAACATGCTTACAAGAATTCTCAATATCAAACATATTAAGCAGTTGATAGCATAATATCATGTTAAGCAGTTAACAGTATAATATAATGCATTCTTAAACAATACAGCGATGTATAATAGTAAATGTAAACATCAATAGCCATGCAATGCAGTGCAATATATATGACTCAATGCCAATGCCACTGGGTACTACTCTGACCCCTACTCCATGGAGCTAACAAAACGTTCGGAGAGAGTGAATGGGAGGACATGTTCCGGTTTCTGCCAGCCATGAGCAAGATGCTACAACATTCGTAACGTGCAAACTATGGTCGAGCATGACTATAGTCTCGGAATATTTTATTTCCATTCCTAAGACCTCGAGTAAAATAAAGACATTAAAATACTGAAGAATTAGAAAACGTGAAAATCGAGGCGTTACATTCCTACCCCCTTAAAAGAATTTCGTCCTTGAAATTATATGTACCTCTTGAAACAAACTCGGATACTGTTGTTGCATGTCCTCCTCTCTTTCGCAGGTAGCATCACCTGTAGTCTCGTTCCAGATAACTTTGACCAAAGCTATCTCCTTTCCTCGCAGTTTCTTTATCCTTCTGTCCTCGATCTTAACCGGCAATGTTTCATAGGTTAGGTTATCCTTTAGCTGTACTGAATCAGACTCTATGACATGACTGGGATCAGGAATATACTTTCGCAATTGCGAAACATGGAAAACATTATGGAGGTTGGATATAAAAGGTGGTAAAGCTATTTGGTAAGCTACTGGACCTATCCGACGAAGAATTTGATAAGGTCCAATGAATTTTGGAGTGAGTTTTCTAGACTTCAGGACCCTGCCAACCCCAGTCATCGGAGTGACTCTCAAAAACACATGATCCCCTTCCTCGAACTCAAGTGGCCTACGTCTTTTATCCGCGGAACTCTTCTGTCGGCTCTGAGTTATCCTCATCTTTTCTTGAATCAGTTTCACCTTCTCAGTTGTTTGTTGCACTAGTTCAGGTCCTAATGAAGCACTTTCTCCATCTTGGTACCAACACAAAGGTGTTCTGCAACGTCGTCCATATAAAGCTTCATAGGGTGCCATCCCTATACTCGAATGATAACTGTTGTTGTAGGTGAACTCTATCAACGGTAGGAAATTCTCCCAACTACCGGCATGTTCCAACACACACACACCCTCAATAGATCCTCTAAAGACTGAATCGTTCTTTCCGATTGTCCATCAATTTGAGGATGGTAAGCCGAACTTAGTCGTAACTTCGTCCCTAAAGCTTCATGTAAACTTTGCCAAAAACGTGAAGTAAATCGCGGGTCTCTATCCGATATGATAGTTGAAGGTACTCCATGCAGTCTCACAATCTCATTGATATAAATCTGAGTAAGCTTTTCCATGGAATACTTGAGATTAATCGGTAGAAAATGAGCTGATTTCGTAAGCCTATCAATTATAACCCAAATGGAATCGTGTCCTTTAGGTGTCCTTGGCAAACACGTTACGAAATCCATTGTTATGCTGTCCCATTTCCACTCTGGGATATCTAACGGAAGTAACATTCCAGCTGGCCTCTGATGTTCAACCTTTGCTTTTTGACATACTAAGCAAGATGCCACATAATCAGCTACATCTCTTTTCATCCCTTGCCACTAAAACAATCGCTTCAGGTCTTGGTACATCTTGGTTGACCCTGGATGCATAATCAACTTGCTTCTATGAGCTTCGTCTAGAATTAACCTTCTCATCTCTGGGTTGTTTGGCACACAAACCCGTTCTCCTCATCTTAGGATCCCATCTACTCCTTCCTTATATTCAGGCGTCATCCCTTTCTTTAGATTCCTCCGCTCTTTCTCCAGATACTGGTCGTATACTTGTTTCTCCCGAATCTGATCCATCAGATCACAAGATACTACAACCATACCCACACATAGTCTTCCTGGCATACTAACCACGGACAGTTGCATATCCCTGAACTGTTCCAACAGCTCATGTTCCTTAACCATCATGGCAGACACATGTAACACTTTTCTACTCAGCACATCCGCTACCACATTAGCTTTTCCTGGATGATACTGTAACTGGAAGTCATAGTCCTTCAAAAATTCCAGCCACCGTCTTTGCCTCATGTTGAGCTCTTTCTGATCGAACAGGTACTTCAAGCTCTTATGATCGCTGAAAACATTGAACGTCGAACCATACAAGTAGTGCCTCCAAATCTTCAACGCAAAGACTACCGCTGCTAACTCCAGATCATGAGTTGGGTAGTTCTTCTCATGCACTTTCAATTGTCTCGAGGCATACGCTACCACCTTCCGATTCTGCATCAGGACACAGCCTAATCCTTGGTACGAAGCGTCACAGTACACTTCAACAGGTTCGCTTGGATCTGGCAATATCAACACTGGCGATGTAGTCAGCCTCTTTTTCAGCTCTTGAAAACTTTGTTCACAGGCTTCAGTCCATTCAAACGCTTTGTCCTTCCTCGTCAATTGGGTAAGAGGTCCTACAATCTTAGAAAATCCCTCAATGAACTCCAATAATACCCAGCCAAACCCACAAAACTGCGTATCTCAGTCACTGTGGTTGGTCTTTCCCACTCAAGAACTGCTTCAACTTTCGACGAATCTACAGCAATTCCTTCCTTTGAAATTACATGACCCAAAAACTGCACTGGATCGAGCCAAAACTCAGCGTGCTCTTCCTGGTCTTGAGAAAAGATAAGTATGTCATCTATGAAGACAACGACAAACTTATCCAGGTATGGACGAAAGATCCTATTCATATAATCCATGAATATAGCTGGAGCATTCGTCACACCAAATGGCATTACAAGATACTCGTAGTGCCCATAGCGTGTTCGAAACGCTGTCTTCGGTACATCTTCTGCCTTCACACGAATCTGGTGATAACCCGATCGCAAATCAATCTTGGAGAAAACTGTCGCTCCCCTCAACTGATCCATCAAGTCATCTATCCTCGGAAGTGGATACTTGTTCTTAATAGTAACCTTATTCAACTGGCGATAATCCACGCATAGGCGAGATGTTCCATCTCTCTTTTTCACCAACAGCACAGTTGCTCCCCACGGTGACACACTGGGTCTAATGAAATGTTTCCCCAATAAGTCTACCAACTGTTCCTTCAAAGTTTCCAACTCAGCAGGTGCCATATGATACGGTGCCATAGACACTGGTCCTGTTACTGGCACAAGATCGATCGCAAACTCGATGTCCCGAACTGGCGGCAAACCTGGTACGTCTTCAGGAAAGACTTCTGGAAACTCGTTCACGACAGGTACACGCTCTAAGACTAGCTCGCTCTTGACCTCCAAAGAAGATAGTAACATGTATCCTTGAGCTCCTTCTCTCAAAAAAGCGTTTACTTGGTTGGCAGTCAAAAATCCAGAATTCTCACAACTAGGGAAAACTAAGGTTTTATTTGCACAGTCTAACAGGATATGATCAGAAGATAACCAATCCATTCCTAAGATTACATCCATTTGCGAAAAAGGCAAACAGATCAAATCAATCAAAAATGTTCTATCCTTAACAGAAATAGAACAGTTCAAACAAACTTTAGCAGTTATAACAGGCTTTGCAGTAAGAGTAGAAATTACCAAATCAAAAGGTAAAGAAGAGACAGGTAATCCCAACAAATTCACACAGTCATAGGCAATAAAGGAATGTGTTGCGCCTGAATCAAACAGTACAGTTAAGGTTTTACCTCCCATGACACACTGACCTTGGATCAAGTCTTCATTCTGAGAAGCTTCAGCACCACCCATAGTGTAGACTCTGCCTTTCGCATTAGGCCTTACAGCTTGGACATTGTTGACAGAATGTTCCACTTTTGGTTGCATGCATTCCCGTGAAATTTGTCCCGGCTTCCCACACTTGAAGCAGATAATCCCTTTGATCGAACAGTCTCTGGTGATGTGGTTACTCTTCCCACACTTCATGCACTTGGTTGGGGCATTTCCAGACTGACTGAAACTCCCACTGTTTCCTCCAACAGAACGTTGTTGTCGATCTTGTTGCTTTGCATATGGCTTCCATCGAGATTTGTTGTCTCGACCACCGCTTCCTCTCTGGAACTTGCTCGGTCTAGAACTCTGTACCCGCTTGTCCTTGGGCTCCAAACTCTCGATCAGACGACACTTTTCCATTAGCCTTGGAAAAACAGAAATTTCCAATGGAACTACAGCTCTCTTCAAGTCGATCCTCAGACCTCTTTCGAATTTTCTGCACTTCCACTCCTCTCTTGGGTTGTCCAGAAAATAATTTGAAAACTTTGCCAGACTTTCAAATTTGGCCCCTATTCAGCTATGGTCATTCCCCCTTGTCTCAGCTGGAGGAACTCCATCTCTTTCTCGTGCCTTGCACTCGCAGGAAAATACTTCTCCAGAAATTTTCCCTTAAAAGCATTCCAATCCACAGCTTGTTGATCGTGAATCAACATCTGACGGGCTCCTTCCCACCAGTATTCAGCATCCTCCACCAGCATATAGGTTGCATAAACAACCTTGTCATTCTCAGTACATCTCATTGCTCCAAAGATCTTTTCCAGCGTCTGGATCCAGCGTTCAGCTAACTCAGGATTGAATTCGCCCTTGAATTGAGGTGGATTCCTACGATGAAATACGTCCAGTCCTCTACCTCCGGCAGCTCGTTTGTCACGTTGAACCATAGCAGCAGCCATTTCCCGTATGGCGTTCACAGCAGCAGTCAGGTTTTGAGCAGCCATTGCTAACTTCAAAACCAGAACTGTCAAACCCAAGAAACCACAACAAAACTAAAGCAAACAACAGAGAAACACACAGAGAACACAACACAAACAAGACAGACCATAACCTACAAACCCAAAAAAAAAAGACTCGGCCAGCTCTGATACCAAATAATGCAACACCCTTTCCCGAGTGTCACATTCCCGAACGTTTATAAGGCCGAAAATATTATTTAATGCGGAAAATACGGTTTTCTTTTTTTTTAATTTTCACAAGATGTAATGGGATTAGTAAAGATAAATAATACTAATAAACGAACTTAGGTTCGCCATGCATTTCTAGAACATGCTGTATAATAAACACGGAACAGAAACAGATATAATACTATATACAGACATAGGTTTGATGTATAACTGACATAAGAAATACAATAAGTACTAGGAGTCGTAGCTCCCAAAAGGCACTACAAAAACTGACATAGTCTGGCCGACAACAAAACTAAAACAGCAAAAAGAGTCCGCCTCCGGGCTCAAGGAGACTACTGAACTGAACCATCGTCACGTCCATCTGTTCAAGCAGCAACAGCAAGTACCAACAGAAAACATACAGATATGGGTGAGATTCTCGTTCATCAACACAACAAAACATCAGTAGTAAAAACAGGACGACTCACCGGGTAACAGCATACCCAACATACTTACAAGAATTCTCAATATCAAACATATTAAGCAGTTGACAGCATAATATCATGTTAAGCAGTTAATAGTATAATATAATGCATTCTTAAACAATACAGCGATGTATAACAGTAAATGTAAACATCAATAGCCATGCAATGTAGTGCAATGTATATGACTCAATGCCAATGCCACTGGGTACTACTCTGACCCCTACTCCATGGAGCTAACAAAACATTCGGAGAGAGTGAATGGGAGGACATGTTCCGGTTTCTGCCAGCCATGAGCAAGATGCTACAACATTCGTAACGTGCACGTATCTGGCTTTACGGAAACACTCTCGACCAAACATGAAAAGTACGGCATCTAGTAGAGGATATTAGTGTATTGCACGGATTCGCCACGACACAGAAGAGCTACCAACTGGCCACATGTAAGCCCTTCCAACCCTGATACCTCCAAAAAGACCATTGAAGATCGTCACCGTAAGATTCGCACCCGCATCAAGGTGTAATCTCAACTCCTAGGCTCAAGGCCTTACGACTATGCAAATGAAATGCCAATGCTTACACAAGCAGATGCGATCAAGCAATGTCTAGCCCCCGGGAAAACCTCGAGTTCCACTAAGGTTCTCTTCCTTAGGAACTATACGTGACTTTTGAAAAACAAAACCTTTATCCACCGGATAAATCTCGTGATCCCTCCGGGATCGAGTCATCACAAGATTGAAACAATTGAATGACTGATCGGGATCCGAATCACCAGTCCGTCATCGAACTACTGTTTCAAAACCCAAAACGTTTCATGTTCGTGTTTATGTCTTATGAAGTCATTGATGTACTAAGCCATCAATGGTATAGGATATGGTCTTGTTTCACCACATACCATACTTAATTAACCCTTGTCTTCAACTCTAAGTCAATTACTTAACTTAGGTGTTTAATGCATAAAACTTTACAGTTTGAGTTGAAAAACACTCTTTATAAACAAACCATTTCTCGCGAGGCGAAGGTCTATATCGCGATGCGAGGCTGAGAAGTCATCTTTACTGCTTAGACAGTCTTTCTACTTCGTGACGCGAGGCAGAGAAGCCACATCTTCACTACTTAGGCGGTTCGCGGGGCGAGAACTACTTCGCTACGCGAGGCCGAGAAGCTGCATACTTGCTGCTCGGGCTAGTCCACTGTCTCGCGAGGCGAGGCAAGGTTAGCCTGGCGAATGCCTTGTTTACCCTTTGTCTCGCGTGGTGAGACAAGGTTCGCTGGGCGAGTGCCCAGTTTTCACTTTTCCCAAACTCCTTCATTAATTCTCCTTTTGAAACACTTAGTTTGATTAAAAGACCTATGGCTAAAGAAAAAACATTTTCCCACTTTGGTGACACACTCTAAAGGTTAAAACTTCATTTGATCCTTGGATCAAAATCACTTTTGTTTCTCTTTGAAAACATAGGTTATGAAATCATGTTTTGTTGCATCAAAACCTTACCTAAACAAGAACAACACATGTTCCTACATTTTCCTCTTACTAAGGCCACAAGCCTACTCCAATGAAAAATGGAGACTTTGCTTCACCAACAAAGCAAATGTAGCTCAAAAGCTCACACAATTATGATAACCCATAATACACATTACTACATCATAATCAAACATCCAAGTCCATCACACATCATGGTCTCATAATCAAGCATAAAAGTCCGTACTTGATCTAGTGATCAAAGTAGGCTTTTCATCATGCAAGAAATCATTTTCTCACCTAGAAAACATCATCATAAGACACATGATAAGGCATACAAGCATAACTACAAATATTACACATTGTTCTCCAAGAGAACTTAACACAACTTAACCATTAAAAGTGGACCCAAACTAAAGGGTTTCACCCACACATAAACTTAAACAACATCTTCACTACCACCATCTTGGTGTGATGAGGTTCACCCCCCATACCTGTTGATGAGCAGATTCCCGGATCAAAGTCGGTTGATTGGTTTGTGAACCTCCTGGCAATCGTCAACAACTACAACAACATAACAATCAAACATTAAACAACAATCAAAGCCAATCTCAACAATTATAACAAAGAGAATTTCGGCCACCCTAGGTTAAAAAGGTTAGGAATTGATCTTGGTTTCCCATTTCATGGATTCAAAGGCACTAGGAAAGCTAAGGATGAAATCAAGTGTTAGAAATCAAAAAAATGATGAAAACACTATTCATCATCATCAAGTAGGGTTCGGCCAAAAATGGATTCTGGGCTATGATGGGATTTGAATCATAAGCTCTTGGGTTTAGGTAGAGATTGATGATGTGAGTTCAAAGAACTTGGTCTTGCCTCAAAAGGATTTTTCTACAATTTCTTATGGATTTTCAAAGTTTTGGATCTAAAAAATTATTTTCATGAAAATGAAGATTGATCTTGAAATAAAGAAATATTCAAGAAGCTAAGAGATCATAGAAGTGATCTTACCTTGAACTGAAGGAAGATTGCTCAAGGAATCAAGTGATTCCAACAATTGATTCAAGCTTTTCAAGGATGAAAATGGAGTTTCTCTCAAGAACAACTATGGAGCTCTAAAGGGTGAGGGGCTGTGCGAAAATGAGAGAGTGAGGGGCTGAGTTCAGCCTCTTAAGAGCTCACTTAAGGGTAAAAAGGTCATTTGCCAAAAGGGTAAAATGGTAAAAGTGTAAGAGACCAAGGTTAGGGGCATTTTGGTCATTTTGGGCCAGATATTTTCGAACGTCATGACGACTCTGGCATACTCTCCCAAGTGTCCTGGAATGATGTGATATCAAGATTATCCATTGGTGAGTCCCGATAAATCCATACGTGGCTCCGTTCGTCACCCGATTGAGGATTCCGCTCGAATGAAGGTCAGGAAGTTATTTTTCTGAAATTTTTGTGAAAGTTAACCAAAACGTAGAGAATCGAATTCTAAGACTTATTATCTCGTTCACGGGTCCATCTGAGGTCTTCTGAGCAGTAAAATCATACTGTCAGTGTAAAAACGCAGACTGGACTCCGTTTGAGTTTTCGACTCAAAACTTAATCGTAACTTCCTACGATATCGTCGAGCATGACTTTGATATCGAAATATTTTACTTCCATTACTAAGACCTCGAATAAAATAAAGACATTAAAATACTAAAGAATTAGAAAACGTGAAAATCGGGACCTTACAGTGGTGTTGTAATGAGTTGTTAGACCATTGGGGTTTGTAATTCATAGCATCCAAAAGATGTTTCATAGCTCAAGTTGCTTCCTTTCCTCATATTCCATGTTTTAGATTTTTGAATTTTTTTGAATTCTTCATCTTGTTCTTGGAGTTTGAGCCACTTTGATCTTTATGAATTTCAAGAATTGGTGTTAGAGTGTTAATCTACACCTTGATTGAAAGGTCTTTACAAGTGGAATCAAGTATACCAATCAATTTTTCTGCTTAAAGCATGAACTAGACATCAATTTGGGGAATTTAATTTTTGGGCGCACTTCCCAAGAACAACCCCTTGTTCATCATCTTCATGCTTCAAAAGGCTATTTGATCTGTGATTCACTTAAAATCTGTTTGGGGCGTTCTTTTCTGTAATTTTCAGAAAAATTTTGTGGCCAAAGTTATTTTTGTAAAAGTAAGGATCCAAAAAGTAAAAAAAAAATCCAGATTCAGAAAAATAAAAGGGACCAATCTGCAATTATAAAAAGTAAAAAAAATTGGCATAATTCAAATTAGGCCACAAAACCCCTTTTCTAAGTGTTTCTAGCCTTAAAATTGGTATTACTTGATATTTTGGACATATCTCTGGCTCAAATTCTATTCCTAAACACTAGTTCTAGACTCTTTGTCTTCTTACTTCTCCATTAGAGTGTGCTTTCTTTTCTTCTTTAGCCTTTCTTATTTGTCTTTAAAAATTCCTGAGTTTTGTCTTAGTAGTTTTCTTTTCTTGAACTTCTTGATTGATTGCTAGTTTGGATTTTAAACAAAGTTTTGGTACTTGTTTACATTCTTGAATTAATATAGTTTTTTTCCAAGGATATTGAAAGAGGACTTTGAGTGGTAAAAGACAAGAGTGAACATTACATAAAAGCCTTGTTTTGAGTGAAACACGAGTGCAAATCCAAGAGTTAAACACTTAGGTGTGTGGGGAGGTCCTTAACACTATTTATTTTTCTTCTAACTTGTTTGCTTTGCAACAAGATGACATTTTGTTCCAAAAATTTGGACTATGAGCGTAGATGTGTTGCGAAATCACTTGAGAAGTATAAGGTTGGTAATTGGACCCAAATGATGCATGAGAGGTATGAAAAGAAGTTGAGGGAAAAAGATAGAATAAGTCATGAAGAAGAGAGGCATAGAGACAAGGAGAGAAGATATAAAGTTCATGACAGGGAGGATAAGAGGTTTGAAAAAGAAACAAGACATAGAAGCTATGAAAAGGAGGATAAGGAGTATGAAAGAAAGGTGAGAATGAAAAGAAATATTTCCAATTTTGAAAAGAAAATTCAAAAGAAAGAGGGAGAAAAAGAAAAACAAGAAAGTGAGATCAAAATTGACAATAGAAAAGAGAGTAAGGGAAATGCAAAAGAAAGTAAAACAAAAGAAGGAGAGGCAAAAGAAAGTGAGGTGGAGGAAGCAAATTTGCCAAAACAACCTACTTTCAATTTCTTATACATTGATACTTGTTTTAATGCTAATACTAACCTTTTGTCAAGTTGTATTGACTCTCTTTTGCAGAAATTTGAAGATGAAATTCTAAAGGAGGAATGCAAGGCATCAATCAAAGTTGAATTAGAGCTTCCAAAGACACAAGTCCCCCATGACTTGAAGGAGATTGGTGGACCTTCCATGACCTTGAATTCGAAGTTAAAGACTTTCAAGACCTATCAAGGTTCTAAAGGATTGCAAGAGGAAACGGAAGAATTGAAGACAACTAGAGAATGGCTAAACCCTAATGCCGAGAATGAGTCCTCAAAAACACTTGGGAAGTCATGGAGTTCTACTACACTAGTACCTTCTTCTAAGTTGGTTTGTGGCTTCAAGTGTTGGGATTCTTCTATTTTTGTTCCTTTGTCTTATATTTCTTCCCTCGGTCATAAAGAGAAGAAAGTGAATAAAGGAAAATTCCCTCAAGGAATGGTTAGCCTTCATGAAGAAGACAAGTTGGACATGAAGTTTCAATTTCAAATAAAATTGATGGGGTGTTGGACCAATTTGCGGAAAAAAGCAACAATAGGGAGGAGAAATCCTTGACTTACACTGCACCTAGATTTTATGATTTGTTGAATTTTCAAGAACATGCTTCAATTCATGATTTGCCGAATTTGCATGAACTTGTTCTAAATAATTATGATAAATCTTTAAGATTTGAGTGTGTTGTTTTACCCCTTATTAGCCTTGATCGAATTGAAAAGTTTTACATGAATGATGAAATTGTTTCTAATGTGGATATTACGTATGATGGATTTTTTATGCTTGTTTTTTACCCCGGAGGTTGGTTTTGTAGGCACATGAAGAATAAGAGCTTGGTTTCATTCAAAGGAAATCAAGTCTCCATAGAAATAGACTTTTTCTTAATGCAACTTTCAATAAAAATAATATATGCCTCTTTTTTGTGTAGGTTTGGGAGCTATAAATTCTAGGTCGAATTCTCTTGAAGAGGGAAGGAATGATGCAAACCAAGGATGTTCAACTTTGAAGAGAAGAACCAAGCCAATTATGGAACAAGAAAAACCAAATTGAAATTTGTTGAAAACTTTATTTTCGTTGGTGATGACCTGTCTATCTTGTTTTGGCTGTATCTTGAGATCCAGAAATCCGATCTGCGTTTTTTGATGCATTGGAAAGCTAAAATAATTATCTACAAATCATATTACCATCTTTTTGACAAGATTCGGCTTCTAACGTGGTGAAAACTGGGATACAAGTTTAGGACGAAATTCTGGGCGGGATTTTTCTTGTATTTTGGTCTTTCTTTGTATTGGACTTTTGTTTTGTGCAAGATAAACTCCTTATGCTGAAGTAGGCATTACTTAGGTGAAGATTAGGGTTAGCCGTCACCTTCTCAGAATAAAAATTCTCTAAATAGGACTTGTGTTACCTCATTTCTTAACTTTGAATGAAATTAGAATTTATCCTATTTGGGTATTTTTGTGAGTTGAGCATTGGCTCCTCCTCTTCAAGTTCTTGGATTAGAACTTGCTTGATTCTTATCAAAGAGTTCTATCTCTTTATGGCGAATCCTCCTTGGCTTATCAATCTTCCAAATCCATTGGAATATTGTGGCGCCTTCCCTTTCATCTTCTTCCTCTTCCATTTTCTTAATTTATTTTATGTTCTTCTTTACATTTGCGCCATTTACATTTTGTTTTTAGTTGTTGCACTTTAATTCTTTGTTTGGTTAAGTTTCTTGTTTAGTTATTTCCATTCTTTAGTTGTTTCCTTTTGTTAATCATATTCGAGTGACAACCGCACCTTCTTCTTCCCCCCAATTCTTTTCATCTTTTTAACATAAGAACTAAGAACAAGCTCTTGGATAGATCCTTAAAACTTGATGATTCCAACTTGGATCATATCAACCTATGTTCTATATAACTGGTGACTATGCCATGTGGAGAGAACTATTCATGAGATTCAGCTTGGAACAACATGTTGATGACCTATGGAGAGCTTACACCGATGATAACTTTTGTCCTACCACTGTTATCAATGGTGAACGCATAGTCAAACCAAGAGCTAAATGTTCTGAAGAAGAACAAAGAAAAGTGAGAATCAATGCTAGAGCTATCTACATTCTTACATGTGCCTTGGACGCAAGAACTGTTAACATGGTGATGTATTGTGATATCGCTAAAAGAGTGCTTGACATGCTAGATGCCCTTTTTATGAGAAGGAGACCTGCTCATCTGAAGGACCACCTATTTATCAATCTTCAAAATCAGAATATGAAGCTTGGAAAGAGAACTTCAGATCCTTTGTTGTAACCCAAGGATTAGAAGAACACTGGAAAACTCTCACTGACGAAACCTTCTATCCCATCATCTTCATCAATGGAGAATACATGATGAAACCTCTAGATCGCTGCACCTTTGAGGAAAGAAGAAGAGTTGATCTTGACTGTGAGGCAAGGGCCTTTTCGTTTCGGAGTATACATGGAGCAAGGAGAGATGTCCTGGCTGAAGAGACAACTGCTTGGGGAATGATGAATCTAATGGATATTCTTGAAAGATCTCCACCTGCATCCCCAGCAGCAGATATGTGTCTCATGGCAAGTATTTCCTCTGAGACAGAAATAGAAGAAGATGAGGTAAATATATCTGACTACTCAAAAGATGTACATGAAGAGCTATTAAATGAATCATGCACTATTTATTCTGAATATAAAGTCCTTAAAAGAAAATTTGCAAACTCAATAAAGACTTTAACAAAGTCAAAGTTGAGAACGGAGAACTAAGAAATGAGATAATCAGCCTAACTGAAATCTCAAGCTCTAAGTCCAGTACATCCTGTGAAGTTGAGAAACTTGAGCATCAAATTACTTACTTAACTGATAGCTTGTCAAAATTCACTGATGGATCTAAAAATCTTAATTTAATTCTTAGATATAGATCTTCTTATGATAAATCTGGCATTGGGTATGAAAAAGAAAACCCAAAAATTTTTGAGACAAAAAAAGTAATGTATTGCTCTATCTATGGTAAAAATGGACACTCTGCGTCCAGATGCTTACACAAAAGAAAAACATATAAGTTACCTGCAACTAACCAAAAAGGACCCAAGTCTATCTGGGTACTTAAAATTAAAATAATCTATGTTGCAAACTTGCTTGACAACAGAAAGAAAACACCAATCTTGGTACCTGGACAGTGGATGCTCACGACACATGACGAGAGAAAAGTCTATGTTCCTAGACCTAAAGCCAAAGTCTGAAGGATGAGTTGTTTTCGGTGGCAATCAAAAGGGAAAGATTGTAGGTATTGGTAAGATTGGTAAGAATAATTCTCCCTCTATAAATAATGTGTTGCTAGTTGAAGGGCTAAAACACAATCTGCTTAGCATAAGCCAATTATGTGACAGTGGGTTTGTAGTGTCTTTCAACAAAGATAAGTGTATAGTCAAATATGCTGATGAGTCCACTCTATTTACTTGTAAGAGGCAAAACAATGTTTATAAAATTGACTTGGAGGACCTCTCTAATCAAAATGTATCATGTCTAATGTCTGTGAATGATGAGCAATGGATTTGGCACAAGAAACTTGGTCATGCAAGCCTGAGATTAATCTCAAAGCTACAAAAGCATAACCTCGTAAGAGGATTACCAAAGCTGGCCTATAAATCGGATGCTCTCTGTGATGCCTATTAAAAGACGAAACAAGTCAAAAATTCTTTTAATTCAAAGAATATTGTTTCAGCATCCAGACCTTTAGAATTGCTACATTTAGATTTGTTTTGTCCAACAAGGACTGCCAAGAAATATGGACTTGTCATTATTAATGATTACTCTAGATGGACATGGGTAATGTTCCTAGCTCACAAAGACGAGTCTTTTGAGGTATTCTCAATATTCTGTAAAAGGATTCAAAATGAGAAAGGTATATGTATCAATTCAATTTGAAGTGATCATGGCGGAGAGTTTGAGAATGTAAACTTCCAACTATTCTGTGAAGAAAATGGCATTCTTCATAATTTCTCTGCCCCTAGAACACCTCAACAAAATGGGGTTGTTGAGAGATAGAATAGGTCTCTTCAAGAGATAGCAAGAACATTACTCAATGATAACTCTATCTCTAAGAACTTTTGGGCTGAGGCTGTTAACACAGCATGCTATATTCAAAATAGAGTATACATAAGACCAATACTGAAAAAGACTCCATATGAATTGTGGAAAGGACGAAAACCCAACATATCATATTTTCATACTTTTGGATGTGCCTGTTTTATATTAAACACTAAAGACAATCTAAGAAAATTTGATGCCAAAGTTGATAATGGTATTTTCTTAGGATATTCTGAAACATCTAAAGCCTTTAGAATTTATAATTGTAGATCTTTAATTGTCGAAGAATCCATCCATGTTAAATTTGATGACAAGAAGCCTGATAAAACACTATCAGAGCTGGACGAATCTCTTGCAGATCTGGATCTGAATGATCATCGTCCAACCAACAATGAAAAGGAAATCTTCCATGATGTCAAAACTGATGATCCACACTTGTCTAGTGATAGCCAGAAATCTTGGCAATTTAAAGTTTACCATCCTGAAGATCAGATCCTTGGTCAACCTAGTGACAAAGTAAGAACAAGGTCAACCTTCAGAAATCAAGCTGATTCAGCTTTCATCTCTGAGTTAGAACCAAAAACTGTGGATGAAGCTCTCTCGGACGATGGATGGATCTTGGCCATGCAAGAAGAACTCAATCAATTCGAGAGAAACAAAGTTTGGACCTTAGTTCAAGAACCCAAAGATAAAACCATTATTGGAACTGAGTGGGTATTTAGAAACAAGATGGATGAAAATGGAAAGGTTGTGAGAAACAAAGCAAGGTTAGTAGCACAAGGTTATTCTCAAGAAGAAGGTATTGATTACACCGAAACCTTCGCTCCTGTTGCTAGAATAGAAGGTATACATATCTTACTATCCTTTGCTGCTCATCATAACATAACCTTATCTCAAATGGATGTTAAAAGTGCTTTTCTGAATGGACTAATTAACGAAGAAGTCTATGTAATGCAACCCCCTGGGTTTGAGGATCATTCCCATCCTGAGTATGTAAACAAGCTTCAGAAAGCTTTATATGGACTCAAACAAGCTCCTAGAGCTTGGTATGAGAAACTCAGCTCCTTCCTCATGGAAAATGGTTTTTGTATGGGAAAGGTAGATACGACTTTGTTTAAGAAAACTAATAAAGATAATTTTATAATAATTCAAATCTATGTTGATGTCATTATTTTTGGATCTACTAATGATTCTCTTTGTAAGGAATTTTCTGATCTTATGACAAAAGAATTCGAAATGAGCATGATGGGAGAGCTCAAATTCTTTCTGGGTCTACAAGTAAGACAAACCTCAAAGGGTGTGTACATTCACCAGACCAAGTACACTAAAGATCTCTTGAAGAAATTTCAAATGGACGATAGCAAGCCAATGAGTACACCTATGCATCCAACGTCCATTCTGACCAAAGACAACAAAGATAAAAAGGTAGATCAAAAGGTTTACAAAGGTGTGATCGGATCCCTTTTATATCTCACCACGTCCAGACCAGATATTATGTTTAGTGTATGTCTTTGTGCACGTTTTCAAGCTGATCCATGTGAAAATCATTTAACTGCTGCGAAGAGAATTTTTAGATATCTAAAAGGTACTTCTAAGATGGGTTTATTTTATGAGAGAACCATTGAGTACAGATTAATAGGATATTGTGATGCTGACTATGCTGGAGATAGAATTGAACGAAAAAGTACAAGTGGTGGTTGTCATTATCTTGGAACAAATCTTATCTCATGGTCCAGTAAAAGACAAAGCACCATAGCCTTATCAACTGCTGAAGCTGAATATATCTCTGCGGCTAGTTGTTGCTCACAACTTTTATGGATTAAACATCAACTGAAAGATTACAATATTCATGAAAGTAAGATTCCAATTTATTGTGATAATACTGCTACAATTAATTTATCGAAAAATCCTATATTGCACTCGAAGGCTAAGCATATAGAAATCAAACATCACTTTATTAGAGATTACATTCAAAAAGGTGTGTTTGATGTAAAATTTGTGGATACTGACCACCAGTGGGCAGATATCTTCACAAAACCTCTTGCAGAGGATAGATTTTCTTTAATAAGAAAACAGCTCAACATGCTTTGTGTTGAACGACCTTGTGTCCAATAAACGCTTGTGTCAGAAAAGCATGTGCATAAAATGGCTGCGTCCATTTACTGCTAACGTCGTTATTCCTTGATATTTATTATTTGTCATTTTTTTGTTAAAATCTCTGCATCTGTCCTCCACATAAATACTATGTTGAGTCAGCACTCTCGGGTCATGTCAAGCGGCATGCGTCTGCTACTTCACTCTTAAGTAGCCTCCCTCGGTAACCACTAGTCATCATTTTTTTAACCACGGTTACTTTCTCTGACGCTTTGGTTACTTTTCGCTTCTCTATAGAAAACCTCAACCCGTGAGCTCAAACCTCACCAAACGTCCTCTCTTTGAAATCCTCTCTCTCTCTCTCAACTGTTCATCTTCTCTATCTTCTCTATCTTCACTCTTCTGAAAAGTGGGAAGAAATCTGCGATCAACTGGAGAAGAAAGCAGCATTCCACAGGAGACCACTTCACCGCTCGATCATCCCACTCGTGAAATTCTTGATAACTGTCAGATCAATATTGAGCACCAGATTGACTTGAATATGTTAGCGAGATTGGGAGCAGACGTCAGGGTCTACATCATCGGTGCTGGATGGGATCATTTCTTTATCAACTATCCAGAAGACTATCCAAGACTTCTCACTGAGTTTTGGAAGACAGCTCACCTTGAAAAAGAAGGTCTTATTTCTGGGTTTGTTATGGGGACACACAAAGTTGAAGTCTCCAAAGTCCCTATAGCTTCTGCTATTGGGTGTCTATCTCTCGGTGCCACCTATTTCAAATCTTGGCACAACAAGTTTGGAGGAAAAGACAATGTCTTAAACTTCCTCAGAAATCCCGATGCTCAGCCAAATGCACTATTCTGTGCTGCTATCATGAAGGATGAAGCTAGAGTTCTTAATCAAATCTTGAACAAAGCCGTTCTGCACAAAGCTGGATCCAAAGACTCCATCTCTGAGGTGCATTCCTTCTTGCTCACCCATTTGCTGTATGGTATAAAGTCAATCTTCCCTCTCTTTTCTTTGACCATTTCAAAGAAAACTGCATTGATGTCGTCTCTATGAAGACCATTACATATGCAATCCTTCTCTCCCGCATCTTTGAAAATCAAGGGGTTTATTGGATGCTACAAAAAGTTCATCCTAGCATCAAAACCTCCTATCAAACAGTGAGCTGCCCTATGTTTGGAAAGGCAAACCTCTCCAAAATGCAACTCAAAACTGTGCTGGCTTTTGATCAAGCTCAGACCTCTTCGGCTCAAGCTCCACACATGGACGATCTTCAAAGTCTTGAGAGAAGGAAGCATCAAACTCAAAACGTTGCAAACCCTCCTCTTTTCTCCTCTGATCCATCCACTCAGGCTTCGTCTCAAAATGTGTTCGAAGAATTTGAGGAAAAGCGGAGCCTAGAGTTCGCCTCAATGATGGAAGGAATTGCTTACACCATCTATGGAGAAAAGTTCATCAAGCTCAATGGTGTGGTACTTCCATTTGTTGAAGAGATTTATGGACCTTTGCTTAAGGCTGATTTAGGCTCAAAGCAGCAAGCTCATGTTTCCTCTCAAGCGGATCTAGAAGCTGGTTCCTCTAAACCTCGATACAGAAAGAGAAAACTTCTGGTGGATGAAGACGACGAATAAGATGATGAGGACAATGTTCCTATTGCTCTTCTTCTTACAAAGAAAAGTAAGGTCTCTCCTTCACCCTCACCCTTACCCAACCCTTCTGCACAATCCACTCCTTCTGAAGAACCATCTTCTATCCCTCACCCCAATCCTAAACTCTCTGCGTCCATCCCTCTTCCACCAAAACCAATGCGCATCAAAACCGTAGCCCAACGGCCACCTTGACCTAAAATCCTCATATCAGACTCCTCAACCTTCACTCCCTCCCCACAAAATCCATTTCCCCATCCCCATCTCCACCTCTCTCACCTCAAGATTCCCCACCCTCCGTACCTCCATCACAAGTCCCGGAATCATCTTCTCCTCCTCCTATTCTTCTGCTTCCATGGTATTCTCATGAAGAAGCCACATCTTCAGAGGTTCCAGTGGATAATTCTCCTGCTTCAGTTGCTGTTCCTTTTTCCCAAACGGAAGCCAGCTTGATTCAGCACACTGAATGTCTTGATGCTACTTCCAGCCTGTCTGGAAACATGGTGGAGCTACATCTTGATGAGGAAGATGTCAACTCTTCTACAGCTGAAGAAGCTCACCCTGCTCCAACTTCGGCTCCTTCTCTACCTCCTAGTCTGACTCCTGAAGTTGCTGACTACTTAGTAGATCGGATCTTAGCTAGGGTCACTGAAGAGTTGGATTGAAAGATGGCTCAGTTGTTCTCTTATCTTCATCGCATCTTCCCTGACTTTCCGCCTCCATCTCCTTAGAATCTTTTCATTTCTTTTTGCTGACAATGATGTTGTATCCTCCCTTTATTCCTTTTGTCTGATGACAAACAGGGGAAGAAAATATATGAAATGAAATGTGTAAAGTTGTTATATATATTAAATGAATTGAACGTTTGGTTATATATCCTATCTTTATACTTTCATAATCTGAGTTATGTCTTCAATATGTAAATGCATAATCTTAGGGGGAGCTTTTATTTTTATGATGTCTATATTGTTTCAAAAACATGCTTCATAATAATGTTTGTCATCATAAAAAAGGGGGAGATTGTTAGAACCAAAACAGTAATGACTAATGACCCCTAAAAGTTTTAATGATTAACAAAAATATTATATATTTATTGAAAATACTCGAAGTCAAGTTTATGCTAATCCATAAGGTCAGAAGACCTTTGCATGTTTCTGACTTCAGATAGTTCTCCAAAAACCAAAGTTTCACCTAGCTCTTAAAGGACAACTCACTGCAATATTTTCGTCCAAAGAAACTAAGTGGTAAAGGTTTACGTCCAAATGTTTACACTGCCTTATCATCCAATTGTTTATAATTATTATGCGTCCAATTGTCTTCAATGCGTATGTGTCCAATTGTCTTCAATACTTATGCGTCCAATTGTTTTTAACTATTGTGCGTCCAATTGTCTTCAAATGAGTATGCGTCCAATTGTCTACAACACTTGTGCGTCCAATTATATATTTGTCTGTGCGTTCACTAACTTCTTTTTGTAGATGACGTGACACTCTCTTATTCAAAAGTCTTAAATGGTTTTAAGGAAATATCTTTTTCACATAAAGACAAAAGAAGGTACGAACGTCGTACAAAGCAAATCACGTAGAGCAAAGAATCACGTAGAGCAAAACGCTTGTCGGCCATCAAAGCAAAATCAGTCTGCTACCATTCAAGCTGCTACTACCTTCTCATTCTGAAAGGACAATTACACAACGGAAAACAACTGGCAAATGCTCTGTGCCTAACGGATATTTGATTGAGTCTAAACGGAAAAGTTCTCCCTATATTTTGAAATCAGAAGGTCAAGACAAAAGATATAAGAAGACCACCCTCTGAAGAACAAAACACAGACAACACACGAGCAAGAAAATATTCAAGAGATTTCATTGTACAAACAAAAAGCCAAAAAGCTTTCACTCTCAGTTTTTGATCTGTAAAACTTCTCATTCTTTCATTGTAAAGTTGTAAACAGATTGTCAAGAGTTATATCGTGTAATACTCTCACTGTTGTGAGTTAGTAAAAAGCTCATAAAAACCCCTCTCAAATCTTTGGATTTGTTGAGCCTGAAGAGGCTTGTCTGTAAAAGAATACTTGTTGCCTGGAGAGGTGCAGAATACTTGGATTTGTAGTCTTGGAGAGACTTGGAAACAGCTTGTATTAAGTGCTAAGAATTTTAGTGGAAAAACCTTCTGAAGGAAGGGACTGGACGTAGCTCTTTGTTTTGAAAGAGTGAACCAGAATATATCTTTGTGTGAATCTCTCTTTCTCTATCTCGTTAAGTTTTTTATTTATTACTAACTTGGGGATTGAAAACAAAGTATCTTAATCACCTATAATCATTTTAGTGTGTTCTTTCATCTTCCTGCTTTAAACGTTTGTTTTAAAAAAAAAAGGCTTTCGAAAATCGGTTGAGAAACACAATTCAACCCCCTTCTTGTGTTTCCCCATTTCACTTTCAATTACACCATAGAATTTTGAGTTTAGGGCAAGAAGGACTTTAATCGGCGAGAAATGAATATTGGGGAAAGAGAAAACGAAAACAATAATAATGGAGGAAGATATACAATGTCCCATAGGTGTCGTATGCAATGGTAAGCAAAAATATATTTTGCACCGACAAAGATTGAAATAAGTCTGTTTGGCTTGTTAATGCGGGGTCCCGCCAAAACCTGGCCCGACCCAATTAATGTAACTGTTTCGACCAAAATCGGGTAGGGCTCAGGTGAAATAACAAAATCACACCTTTCAGGTCCTAAAAGGGCTATAAAGGGTGCCTCCACCAAGCTTGAAGACAAAGAACAACACACACTGAGTGAGGGGGAAAGCCTCCTTCTACACCAATACTCAAGTTTCGTCCTCGTCGGAATTATCACATCTTTCATTTCCTTTGACTCAAAAAATCATACCCATATTCTCAACAAGACATGACACGGGCTCCATTGGCATCACATGTGCTCATGGAAGAGGGTCTTCTTCATGTTCCTTTCATAACAATTTGGTGGAATATCACTCACAACTTAAACTCTGACATAATGGCAATGTCAACAAGAGAACTTTGGCATTCAAATTTACTATGTACCGCATGTTTGTATTAACTTAATTATTTAGTATTCAATTACTTTTTTTTTTTTTTTTAGCAGTACTTAGCTTGTTAAATGTATCGGTGTACATAGTCTGCACCACAAAAGTACAAGCATAAGAAGGCCTATTTAAGACCATCTCCAACGGGCTCAAAAATTTGGATAACCTATTAAGAATCGATGCTTATAAACACCCACCGTTGGACAACATTAAAGATAAGGTGTTTATGAAACTGGGACACTTGTATAAGCATCACTGCTTATTTGAGATAGTGGGCCAGCTTGTAATTAAAAAAATCCGTTGCAATGAAAAAGTGCATAGTTGAGCCGTTGGTATTTTTAATTTTTTTTTTTTTTTACCATTTTACAATACCAACAAATATCTATATAAAGTGTGTTCAACCTCATTTTTTTACACAGCCAAATTTCTCACAATTCTCTCATTTCTCTCACAATTGATACTTTTGACAGAAAGTATGGGTATAAAAGATGAGGAAAATTTGAGACAATATGAGACTTTTAGACGATATGTCCATTGAATTTAAAGTTATTTTCTATCGTTACTTATACATATTTAAATGTGATGATAGGATTCAATATGCTTAATAAGTAATCAACTCTTGTATCTGCGCCAGTCTTACACCCTCACGCATTGGAAATACCTATTAAAAAATGATTATCAAGTTTCATAATGTTATTACAATAAACATAAATGAAGAACGGATAATTTCATGCATAAAATTCTTGTACACTACCAAAAGATGAGCTGTTGTATTCACATTGGCATTACAGAAAAATTAAGTGAAAGAAATTAAAAGCCAACTTCTAGGATCCGCATCAGAAACTCTAGCATTATATTTTGATATTGAAATAATCGGGGTCGAAGTGGTGCAATCGCACATAACCATCTTCACCTCCACTTGAAAAGCTACAAAACAAAAAGAATATGCATGAGCCAGTAAAGAAATAAAAGGAACAGTTCGGCAGCTATGCAGGACCCTGTATCCCTAAAGTACACTGTTAAGACAAAAATATTAAATATTTCGGGACGTAGAATTGAAAAATAGATTACCAAACAATCTTTTATTACGTCTTACCAATAAAATTGGAGTGCAAAATGAGATTTGAAATCATAATTCAATCACAACAAATGAGTCAATTTACTACATTAAACGTCCTATAATAATTATAAGATAATGTCAGTACCTTCAAAGTACTGCATCTTCAAGTTCCTATCATGATAATTATATAATTCAGACAACTAATGTCCCACTTAAATTATTTGAATAAGTACATCGCTTAGAATAAATTTCGAAGTTCCTTTGAATTTGTTGGGCAAATGATGATATCATTTGGCAATAGACAAAGAAACATTAGTAGTTTCATCTCTTTATTTATTTAGAAAGAACCAGGTTATGCATCCTTCCTAGATCCTAATGATATCATTGTAACTACTGTAGGAGACTTCATTCAAGTTATATTTCATGAAAATGTTGATCTAAAACAACCAAATGTTGAGATTTATATTTTATATATTATACATATATTTACAATTATACAAATTTTGGGTTTTGGTTGATCAATGATTCAGTGTAGATGATCCCACCTAGTGGAACAAAGTTTGGTTGATTAAATTTATAGCATACATATTTAACAACTATACACTTGTGTGAAAGAAATGGTGCGTATTCATTATACATATTGAAAGTTAACAGAATCATGGTCATCAATTTCTCTAGTGACTCAATGAATGGAAGACTTTGAACAGTAAAATGATGCCTTGAGGCAACTCAAAAGGGGAGAGATGAAGTACAAAGTCAAAGAATATACCTTTTTCCATCAGGGTTAAAGGCCAATGCATTAATGGGTCCAAAATGGCCTTTCACACCTCCAATTTCTTCTTGAAGAATCTAAACAAATGAAAATAACAAATTTGAAATGAAGAAGCTGAATAGTCACATATTCAACATCTATAGAGAACTCACATGACACAGGAAAAAAACAGCCAAATTTACCTTATCAAAGAATTTGGCTTCAAATTTCCCAGCACGATGATCAGTAGTTGTAACAGCTGATGCATCCTGACCACCTCCAAGTACCACCTATGAAAAACACAGGTCATGAAATTCGAAAAAACCATACAAGGGTTGGAATAATACACGACCCAAAAAATGGAATAAGGAAAGTTTTTCATCTTGCACTAACTAGTTCAAATGGTTTGGAAGTGCATTTATTTCATGAAAGGCATTAGGTATATTTTTAATCAGCTTACGAAAATCATAGTACACCTTTCTACAGGGGGAAGATGTGAGTATATTGAGTATAACTCGGGTTTGATATGTTCATAATTAGGGATGCTAAATTGATTGTATTTTCCTTCTTCGTATAGACTCTCTTGTATAAATAGGGCTGCTTCTATGGCGAATATACACAGCATATTCAGAGAATACAGTAAATTTCTCCATTACTTTCTCTGTTTCTCACAGAAGACATTAATCAAATAAAGTAGAAACAAAATTACTTGCATTGATTAACAAAATAATATTAATATAAATATCATAACACGAGGTTAACCAATTTACAATGTGCACAAACATACATGATCAAGAAGAGGTGACATTGCAACTGCATTGACCGGGCGTTCTGTCACATATGTCTTGATAAGAGTCAATGTTCTGGTATCCCAAAGCTAATTATTTGCCAGAAGAGGGGGGAAAATTGGTCAGGTAAAATAAAACAATCTCAAGTTCTACATGTGTGTGTGTGTGTGTGTGCAGTAACATAAAGAAAATAAAGAATTAAAATTTAGATACCCTAGCAGACTTATCAAGGGAGCCAGTAAGAAAATGTGAACCATCTGCAGATTTTGCAAGTGATGTTATTGTCTTTTTGTGGCCAGATTCCTTGTCTGACTCTTGAAGTAATTTTCCGGTCTGTAAGTTGAAAAAACAAGCACATGAATTAATATTGATGATGGTGAATAAAGTGAGAGAAGGCAAAGAAGCATGGAAGTAACCTCAGAATCCCAAATACGAATAACAGCATCTTCTCCAGCACTAATAATGGTTTTGTTGAGGACTCCCCAAGTAGCTCTATTTATTCTTCCCTGAGGGCCCTTAATGACAAGCACAGATTCCCCAGTCTCTGAGGAGAAAAGAAATGGATGATCATTAAATGGAGATTTATTTGTAGTACTAATCTAGCAGAGAAAGATAAAGAGCAATGCGCTTACGGTCAGTAGGATCTTTAGCAATGCATTTGACATGGATTGCAGAAGACAATTCCATAAAGGGGTCAGTAGTGATAACCGCAAGCTTATCACCAACAGCAAAGTCAACAGACCTAGCAGGGGAATCAAAATTGAAGCTGTACAGCTGCTGACCAGTTTGCACACTCCATAGCTTAGCCGACTGATCTGCACTACCCGTTATCAGTTGACCTGAATCTCCTGCATCATCAATCATCAATTCACTACTTGCTTGCATATATTAATATTAATGTAACAATGCTTCAAAAACTAAAACAAAATGAACTTGCTTGAGACATCGCAGCACCAAACAGCGCCATTGTGGCCTCGATAAGTGCCCAAGCGTTCGCCATTGTCAGCAAACCAGACAGTGGGGTTGTGATCCTTAGCGCAAGAGAAGAGGAGATCGCCGTCACTGTTGTACTTGAGGAATGTCAATGGCCTCTCATGGCCTTTCATCAAAATTGGTCTCATGCTTCTTCTCTCCCAACTCTGCTACTGCTTCTGCTCACAAGTTACAGATTACAATTAGGGTTCAGGTGAAAAACTCTTTATATATAAAAGTAGAGCTGGGTATACGGGCCAGCCCAGTCCGTTTAGGCCCGGCCCACATAAGCCCACAATTAAACGGACCGGTGCGGGTTGTCCTGTGAAACTAACGGGCCTGATTTATTCTGGCCCAAGTCCACCCCTCCTAATTCGCGGATAAACGGGCTGAGCCGCAGACTTAAATATCTTGTACACTTTTTTTGTCATTTCTTTATATATAGTAATAAATAGAGGCAATAGGCATGTGAATGTCCTTTCTCTGTATAGTTTTTACTAATGGGATTAAAATAAATTGGGAAGTAGATCCATTCTTTTGTGGAAGTGCATATGCACCTTGAAATTAAATGCATTGTCCAGCAAAGTAAAAAAAAAAATTGAACAAGCTAAATGACTTGGATAGAGGCGTTGTCCAGCAAGCTAGAAAAATGTTATGTGCAAACAATTACAAACTACAACAAAGAAAATACACGAAGTGTGCTTTTAGTGACTTGGATAAATACAAACAAAAGCCTTTCAAAATAAATGTCTCAGAGACCACAATTCTTGCAAACTAAATGACTCACATACAAATGTCTAAATGTCTCACAATACCAAGTAAATCATATATTTAAAATCCATCAAACAAGTCTTGCAAATTAAATGTCTCAAATACAAATGTCTAAATGTCCCATAATACCAAGTACATCAAATATTTAAAATCCATCAAACAATTCATCCATAAATATTTTAGTAATACTCTAACCCTCCTATATTCAACAAAAGAGAATGGAAGGTCACACTCTATTATAGCCATGGATATCATGTCACTTACCACTTTAAAATCAAATTTTCTAACTCTTAATTTTCCATTATGATCAAGCAAAAGTTTACGAACCTCAGTATTAGCAAACCCTTTGGGAACTTTCTCACATTTGTTCATGTGACGTATTAAAGTCGATGTTCCATATTTCCTACAACCACTTACATATTCTGTCCCACAAGCCTTGCATTGAGCCCTCTCTTTCCCATCACTACCCACAGGATTTTTATCAAAATAATTACAGACAGAAGATGTGCAATTTCTAGACCTCTTGTTTGGGATTTTAGGTTCATCTTCTTTATGGTGAGAACTAATTTGGGGTGACTTTTCGAGTTCAGAACAATCCACATCGACATTAACATTTTCATTCACAGGAGAGGCAAAGAAATACATAATTAATTAATCAAAGCTGAAAAAAAATAACCCAAAGTAAAGCATGTCAGATTCACATAAAAAGCTTACCTGTATTGGGACCATTTCAGTATAATTTATTCAAACCAATGGAACAATAACAAAAAATTTAATCTGATAAAAAATAGTAGCATACAGTAAGATAAAAAAGTGAAAATACACAGATTTTTCCCACAGAAAATACACCAACAGGGTTCTTCACTGAAAGCACAGAGCCACAATAACAAATCTAAGAAGAGGGAAAGCACAAATCAAGGGAGCTTAAGTAGAGAGAAACGACACACGAACCTGTTGAAGGGCTAAGCGGTGGTCACAACTCAACTCAGTGAACTCACACGAACCTGTTGCAGTATTCACTCACTGGTCAGATTTATTTGATTAGTTTTAAGGAGGGAAGAAATGAAATAATAACCAGATAAGACGGGAAAGATTAAAGAGAAGAAACAAACCTGTTCTTCAATAGGACCTTCAGCCGACGAGGGAGCTTCACGCGTTTACAGTCACAGAATCGCAGACTTTAAAGAAAACAATCACAGGTCACGGACTCCAATTAAGAACGACGAACTTCAGCCGTGACAGGGACGAGTGTGACGGCGGACTGGTCTCGGGCTCTCGGCGACGAGGAGCTAAACGCCTGGAGCTGCGGTGGTCACGGATTGATTTGTCATTTGAGGGATGAGAGGTTGAGAGGAATATAACAGGATATTAGGATTAGAGGAATGGTTGAATGAGGATTAGGTTTAGCCGTGCAAATTGAAATGGAATTGGAAGTTGGAACCGGCTAGTGACTAGGTATGGTAATGGTTATGATATTATAATGGTGAATTCTATGGTACCTATCATAATTTTGGGGTAATTTTTACCCTTCTTAGGTGGACCAATCATAAAGTGCCAACTCAATTAAAATTACCATCTCAGCAACACATAGGATACAATTACTCATATTATGGTCAAACCCTCATTTAACTATTGTTTTTAAACATTTGCCCCGAGGGACCATGTTGCAAAAATAAAAATTTTAAAGCCCTCATAAGTTTTGCCTTTTACTGTTAGATCCAGAAGCCTCATTTGGCAAATCTAAAACATTAAACCCTTTCCCTTCATACTTGCTTTTCCCTTTGGAACGTGAACCCTAATCGAGCATCTCCACCATTGAAGCTTCATTAAGCATAAATCTGTAAAACATAATCGAGCATCGTGGTTATCTTCGACCAAACGCTGCTCAACATCGCATCCTCACACGTATGTAGGTTCAATTTTTTGTGGTTATCGTCGAGGAAACGCCACTCAAACCACATACGCCGCTCAACGTCGTGGTTATCTTGCGAAATCGTAGGGCCTTCGTAACGAAAGTCTGAAGTAGACGAAGTCCAACCTCGTACCTGAGCATCCTTGCACCTAGGGTTGAACTCCTCCAATATTCTGTGTTTAGAACCTCTAAAAGACCCTGAAATTCTTCAAAGGTATTTACCATGTTCTTTATGTGTATGATGTTTCTTTATACCACTATATAAATATTAATTATATCTATCTTTCTTTTCTTCAATATTCTGTGTTGTGCTTCGATTTGTTTGCAATCGTTATAATTAAGTTTGTTTTATGAATGAAGAAGAAATATATGTATTTTGTGAATTGATTTGAATTTTAGGTTTTTTTGTTGTAATCTGATGAATCTATGGTTCACTTTAGAGTACAGGAACCAAATAAGTAGAGACTGCTTCATGGATAAAGATCCTCTTATATTTTAATTTGTCGTGATCATGTGTTCCTTGGTTAGAAGTGTTTGACATCTTTTTTAGCTTTGCTAATTAGGTAGTGAATATTTTATAATTTCTACACATTGTATTGGGCTTGTGGAAGATGGTATTTATAATTGTCATATTATATTAGTTTACTTAGTGGAGGGTAATGAATCTGTATGGATCTCCATAGTGTTCCAGGTCTGGTTTTTGATAAGAAAATGGTAATAAATCTTATTGTCTCATTTGGAACCACTCTTTGATGCTTTGTCTTGATGAAATTGCAGGATGGAAGAATAAGTTATGAGGATTTTTGTTGCAATGATGTAGCCTTAAAGGAAGATGAAACTGAGAAAATTATACTCATTTGTTGTTGGAAGGATATAGGCACAGGGATCTTTTGTGGGAGAATTGGTAAAGGAGAAGGAGCCTCAAAGTAAAAAAAATACTTGCCTTACAAAGGTCCTGGATTTGCAATCTGGATTAGCACACCAAAGGCCAGCAACTAGTAAACATTCCATTGTTCTTGATGAAATTGTAAGAAGGAAGAATAAGTTTTGAGGAATTTGTTGAAATGATGAATGCTGGCACAGGCCGGAGAAAGTCATGAAGGCATTATTCGAGACAGAGGCTTACTAGTCTAAGTCTCAAATTGATGAAGGATGGGTTGTTGCAACTAAACAATGACAATGACAGTAGATGACTTTAGATATGGCCAATTTTTCTTATGGAAAGGCAAATGTGTTCATGGGAGAAATGGCAACAGTGTATTCCTTTTTATTTTTCCTTGATTGTAATTCTTTTTTTCTAATTTTTCTTATATCCTTTCAAGAAACCCCATTTTGGGATGAAAAGGGATATAGGCATTAGCAGTGATGTGCCGTTTGAAACATGTTTCTTTGGTTTGATGATTTGGAACATGTAATCTTAGGTGACAATGAAATATTGATTGTAACGCCCCGATTTTCACGTTTTCTAATTCTTCAGTATTTTAATGTCTTTATTTTATTCGAGGTCTTAGGAATGGAAATAAAATATTCCGAGACCGTAGTCATGCTCGACGATATCGTAGGAAGCTACGATTAAGTTTTGAGTTAAAAACTCAAACGGAGTCCGGTCTGCGTTTTTACACTGACAGTATGATTTTACTGCTCATAAGACCTAAGATGGACCCGTGAACGAGACAGTAAGTCTTAGAATTCGATCCTCTACGTTTTGGTTAAATTTCGTAAAAATTTCAGAAAAATCACTTCCTGACCTTCGTTCGGGCGGAATTCTCAATCGGGTGACGAACGGAGCCACATATGGACTTACCGAGACTCGCCAACAGATAATCTTGATATCACAACATCCCAGGACACTTGGGAGAGTATGCCAGAGTCGTCATGACGATCGGGAAAATCTAGACGCAAAATGACCAAAATGCCCCTAACCTTAGTCTTTTGCACTTTTACCATTTTACCCTTTTGGCAAATGACCTTTTTGCCCTTAAGTGACTTGTTTTAAGGCTGAACTCAGCCCTCACACCCTCTCATTCACGCAGCCCAGCCCTTCTTGAAGAGCCAAGAACACCATCTTCAACTTTAGAGAGAAAACACCATTGTTGTCTTGAGAAAAGCTTGAGTTCTTGTTGGAATCACTTGATTCCTTGAGCAATCTTCCATCATTTCAAGGTAAGATCACTTCTATGAGCTCTTAGCTTCTTGAATATCTCTTTATTTCAAGATCAAGATCCATTTTCATGAAAATTATTTCTTAGATCCAAAACTTTGAAAATCCATAGGAAATTGTAGAAAAATCCTTTTGAGGTAAGACCAAGTTCTTTGAACTCACATCATTAATCTCTACCTAAACCCAAGAGCTTATGATTCAACTCTCATCATAGCTCAAAAAGCACATTAGGGCCGAACCCTTCTTGATGATGATGAATAGTGTTTTCATCAATTTTTGATTTTTAACACTTGATTTCATCCTTAGCTTTCCTAATGCTTTTGAATCCATGAAATGGAAAACCAAGATCAATTCCTAGCTTTATTCTCTTTAGGGTGGCCGAAACCCTCTTTGTGAGAATTGTTGAGTTTGGTTTGATTGTTGTTTAATGTTTAATTGTTTGGTTGTTTGTAGTTGGTGTCAATTATCAGAAGATTCACAAACCGATCAACCGACTTTGATCTGGGAATCTGCTCTTCAACAGGTATGGGGAGAAGAACCTCATCACACCAAGATGGTGGTGGTGAAGATGGTTGTTTACTTTATGTGTGGGTGAAACCCTTTAGTTTGGGTTCACTTTTAATTGTTATGTTTTGTTAAGTTCTTTTCAAGAACAACGAGTGTATGCTTTAGTATGTTGTGGTGTGTTTTAGCATATGTTGATGATGAGATGATTGAATGAAAAACCATTTTCATATATGTTGGAAAACCTACTTTGATCACTAGATCAAGTATGGACTTTTATTGTTGATTATGAGACCATGATGTGTGATGGACTTGGATATGTTGATTATGATGTAGTAATGTGTATTATTGTTATCATGATTGTGTAAGTGTTGTGAGCTATACTTTGATTGGTTGATGAAGTAAAACTTCACATTGATTCCTAGTTGGCTATTAGCCATGACCTTGAGGAAAGGAAGGATATGAATAGTTGTTGGACAAGTCAAGTTTTGATGTAAAGAATGTGTTTTCAATAACTTGTGTTTTTCAAAGAAAAACCCTAAGTGACTTTAAATGGAATTAAATCTCAAAGTGCTTTCACCAAAGTGAAACATGTTTTATACCTTATCCTTAGTTCATCTAGCTAATCAAGTAACTCAAAATGATAAAAGAAGTGTTTTCATGAAGAGAATCAAAATGGTTCCATAAGGTTGATGTCTTGTTTTAAGGCAACATTTCGCTAAGCGAAATTACTTTCGCTACGCGAAAAACAGGGAAAGTCTTAGTTGGGCATCACTGCCTCACTTTCGCTAAGCGAATTCATATTCGCTAAGCGAACCCAGCAAATTTTGCTACGCGAATTACATCTCGCTAAGCAATCCAGAGAAGTCTCCAATAGAGGTGTAACCGTCTGAACTTTCGCTAAGCGAAATCATTCTCGCTAAGCGAATAAAGTGAAGTTTCGCTACGCGAATTCTGTCTCGCCGAGCGATCCAGAGGTGTTTCTAAAGAGGTGCAACCGTCTGAACTTGCGCTAAGCGAATTCATATTCGCTAAGCGAATACAATATATTTCGCTACGCGATTTATGTCTCGCCGAGCGAACCAGAGGAGTTCCAAAGGAGGCATTACTGTCTCATTTTCGCTAAGCGAATGGAATTCCGCTAAGCGAATTTCATGTTTCAGAAAATGCTAGAAATGAAGTAAGTAGTTCAAATGTTGTTTTAAATCAAATGAGTTTTCAACTGTAAAAGTTGTTTGGTTTACAAAAGGAGTTTTCTAACTCAATCTTAAAGTTTTACGGGTGAAAAAACCTAAGTTAAGTAATTAACTTAGAGTTGAAGACAAGGGTTAATTAAGTATGGTATGTGGTGGAACAAGACCATGTACTATACCATTGATGACTTAGTACATCAATGACTTCATAAGACTTAAGTGAAATCAACACTTGTTTCCTTAATTGAAAGACAAGGGATTAATATCTTAGAAAGGCTTAAAGACTTATCTAAGAGGATTCTCAATCCTTATTCATAATGCTTAGGACTTGAGACATAATTCATAAGACGTAAACACAAACACGAAACGTTTTGGTTTTCGAAACAGTAGTTCGATGACGGACCAATGATTCGGATCTAGGTTAATCGTTCAATTGTTTCTGTCTTGTGATAACTGGAATGAGAGAGATCCTGAGGCTGTGCAGGTATGGGACTGTACAGTGGAAGGAATCCTGAGGCTATGCAGGTATGGGACTGTATAGTTAAGGGAAGGCATATAAGAATTGATTGGTATTACCCATACTAACAAGATTTATCTTCTTTTCGGGAGCTTAGAACATAAGTACTTTATAGTTAAGCGTGCTTGACTTAGAGTAATTATGGGATGGGTGACCTTCTGGGAAGTTTCCTAGAAAGCGTGTGAGTGAGGACAAAACACGCTGAAAAGACTTGTGTTGGTTTGTGGGGACAGTCGGCGATTCTGAAAGCAGTCTGGATCATTCCAAAGGAATCACGAGATATTTATCCGATGGATAATTGTTTTATCCAATGGATAAATGTTTTATAAAACAAAGATGTGTGTAGTTCCTAGGGAAGAGAACCTTAGTGAACCTTGAGGTCTATCTAATGGATAGACATTGCTTTATCGCATCTGCTTTGTGTAAGCATTGGCATTTCATGTGCATAGTTGTAAGGCCTTGAGCCTAGGAGTTGAGCTTAAACCTTGATGTGGGTGCGAATCTTACGGTGACGATCTTCAATGGTCTTTTTGGAGGTATCAGGGTTGGAAGGGCTGACATGTGACCAGTTGGTGATTCTTCTGTGTCGTGGCGAATCCGTGCAATACACTGATATCCTCTACTAGATGCCGTACTTTTCATGTTTGGTCTAGAGTGTTACCGTAAAGCCAGATACGTGCACGTTACGAATGTTGTAGCATCTTGCTCATGGCTGGCAGAAACCGGAACATGTCCTCCCATTCACTCTCTCCGAATGTTTTGTTAGCTCCATGGAGTAGGGGTCAGAGTAGTACCCAGTGACATTGACATTGAGTCATATACATTGCATTGCATTGCATGGCTATTGATGTTTATGGCTATTGATGTTTACATTTACTGTTATACATCGCTGTATTGTTTAAGGATGCCTTATATTATGCTGTTAAATGTTTAGCATGCTATTATGTTGTTAACTGCCTAACATGATTTATATTGAGAACCTTGTAAGCATGTTGGGTATACTGTTACCCGGTGAGTCGTCCCTTTTTTGCTACTGCTGTTTTGTTGTGTTGATGAACGGGAATCTCACCCATATCTATATGTTTTTTTTGCTGGTACTTGCTGTTGATGCTTGAACAGATGGACGCGACGATGGTTCGGTTCCGCAGTCCTTTTGAGTTTGGAGGTGGACTCTTTTGCTGTTTTAGTTTTGTTGTCGGCCAGACTATGTCAGTTTTTGTAGTACCTTTTGAGAGCTATGACTCCTAGTACTTATTGTATTTTCTTATGTCAGTCATACATTAGACTTATGTCTGTATATAGTAATGTTGATGTTTCTGTTTTTTCATTTTCTGTTTCTGTATTTATAATACTGTATGTATGTCCTAGTAATGCATGGTGAACCTAAGTTCACTTATTAGTATTATTTATTACTTTTACTAATCCCATTACATCTTTATGAAAAGAAAAGAAAAAGAAAAATCGTATTTTCCGCATTAATAAATATTTTCGGCCTTATAAACGTTCGGGAATGTGACACTCGGGAAAGGGTGTTGCATTATTTGGTATCAGAGCTGGCCGAGTCTTTTTGGGGTTTGTAGGTTATGGTCTGTCTTGTTTGTGTTGTGTTTTCTCTGATTGTCTTTCTATGTTATTGTTTCCGAGAGAAAACAATGTTGGAGAGGATGATGACTTCGGTCTATCCTTTTGTATTGTTTGTTCTCTGTGTTGTGTTTCTGTGAAGAAGACAACGATTGTTTGTTACTCTCTGCATTATTGTTTCTGAAAGGGAATGGTATTGGGTAGGAGAGTAATGTTTTTAATTTATTGTAAGTTGTCGCTAGCAGAGTTCTTCAGAACGAGTGTTTTCCGACGGGTGCAAGACAAGTTGAAAGACATGGAGTTCCTGCAGCTACGTCAAGGAGGAATGTCTGTCAAAGAATATGCTGATCGTTTTGAGTTCCTGCTGAAGTCTTCAAGGTATTTCCATCTTCATCCCGATGAGGAGTGGAAGTGCACAAAGTTCGAAGAAGGTTTAAGGGACGAGATTCGAGGAGAGGTGCTACCTCTTGAGGTCAAAGAGTTCTCGATTTTGGTAGATGAATGCTTCATAATCGAAGATCTGATGAAGACTCGTGGAGGAAGGCAACGTAACTCTGGACCGACTAGGTTCCATAAAGGCACCAATGGTCGTGATGATAGGTCTCGATGGAAACCATATTCAAAACAGCAAGGTCAACAACAACGTTCTGTAGGAGGAAGCAGTGGGAGTATTAGTCAATCTGGAAGCGCCCCTAAGAAGTGCATGAAGTGTGGCAAGAACAATCATGTCACCAGGGGATGCTTAATCAAGGGGATCATATGCTTCAAGTGTGGGAAGCCAGGACATACTTCACGCAATTGTGTGCAATCAAAAGCTAGACATTCTGTCAACGATGTGCAATCACCGAAGCCTAAGGCAATGAGTAGAGTTTATACTGGGGATGATGCTGAGACTTCTCAAAGGGAAGATTTGATTCACGGTCAGATCGTCGTGGAAGGTAGAACCTTATCTGTATCTTTCCTTACCCTTAGATTTGGTAATTTTTGCACTTTCTGCAAAGCCTGTTATAACTGCGAAAGTCTGTTTGAACTGTTCTATTTTCCGTAATGGATAGAACATTTTTGATTGATTTGATCTGTTTGCCTCTTTCGCAAATGGATTTGATCATAGGGATGGATTGGTTATCTTGTAACTATATCCTATTAGACGGTGCAAACAAAACCTTAGTTTTCCCTGATTCGGATAATTCTGGATTTGGATTGCCAACCAAGGAAACGTTTCTTTGAGAGGAGGAGCTCAACGAATACATGTTACTAACGAGTTTCTGGAAGTCTTTCTTGAAGACGTACCAGGTGTACCGCCAGTTCGAGACTTCGAGTCGTGATCGAACTTGTGCCAGGAATAGGACTAGCGTCTATGACACCTTATCATATGGCACTTGTTGAGTTGGAAACCTTGAAGGAACAGTTGGTGGACTTATGGGGAAAAATAGTTCGTTAGGCCAGTGTGTCGCTGTAGGGAAACGCCTGTGCTGTTGGTGAGAAGGAAAGACGAAACATCTTGCTTATGTGTGGATTAGCGCCAGTTGAACAAAGTTACCATTAAGAACAAGTATTATCTTCCGAGGATAAATGACTTGATGGATTAGTTGAGGAGAGCGACAGTTTTCTCCGAGATTGATTTGCGATCGGGTTATCACCAGATTCGTGTGAAGACAGAAGATGTACCAAGAACAGCGTTTCAAACATGCTATGGGCACTACGAGTACCTTGTAATGTCGTTTGGTATGACGAATACTCCTCTATATTCATGGATTACATGAATAGGATCTTTCATCCATACCTAGATAAGTTTGTCGTTGTTTCACAGACGACATACTCATCTATTCGCGAAACCAAGAAGTACATGCTGAATATCTTAGTGTGATTCTTCAGGTTCTGAAGGAGAAACAGCTATATGCAAAGTTGTCCAAGTGTGAGTTTTGGCTCGACGAAATAAAGTTTTTGGGTCATGTGATTTCAAAGGAAGGATAAAGCGTTTGAATGGACTGAAGCCTGTGAGGAAAGTTTGCAAGGATTAGAGAGAAGGTTGACTGCTTCACCTGTGTTAATGCTGCCTGATCTCAAGGGAACATTTGTGTTCACACTTCTACATATTCCTCAATGTATTGGACAATTGAGTGAATTGGTAATATGGTGTCCATTGGTCTGGACATTTTCGTATTAGTTCACTGAAAGTTTTGTTATGACTATTTCTTGAGTTATAACATAAACAACTTCTTGATACTGAAAGTTTCTTGATGAAACTTAGTCTAATCACTTTTACTTTTGGTGAAGGTGATCCAGTCTGATTTTTGCCAAACTGTTTATCTTTTGATTCCAAAGTTTATTGGAAGGTTCTTATGAAAGAAGGAACTTTATTAGAGTCATGGATGTAAACATGTATTAGCTATGCATTTTTACACTCACGAACCTACTGAAGAGTCTTTTTGCATACCGGATATTCCTATATTCATTTCAGATGGGTAAAATTCTTTTGTATACTTTCTTTTGAGACCAAGACCAGGAAAAATTTCCTTTGTTGAAAATTTCTTTCCTTAATCTTCAGCGACCGAGTAGGTTTAGTTTTAAGTCACGGAATTTCGAGGACGAAATTCTTTTAAGAGGGGTAGGAATGTAACGCCCCGATTTTCACGTTTTCTAATTCTTCAGTATTTTAATGTCTTTATTTTATTCGAGGTCTTAGGAATGGAAATAAAATATTCCGAGACCGTAGTCATGCTCGACGATATCGTAGGAAGCTATGATTAAGTTTTGAGTTAAAAACTCAAACGGAGTCCGGTCTGCGTTTTTACACTGACAGTATGATTTTACTGCTCATAAGACCTGAGATGGACCCGTGAACGAGACAGTAAGTCTTAGAATTCGATCCTCTACGTTTTGGTTAAATTTCGTAAAAATTTCAGAAAAATCACTTCCTGACCTTCGTTCGGGCGGAATTCTCAATCGGGTGACGAACGGAGCCACATATGGACTTACCGAGACTCGCCAACGGATAATCTTGATATCACAACATCCCAGGACACTTGGGAGAGTATGCCAGAGTCGTCATGACGATCGGGAAAATCTAGACGCAAAATGACCAAAATGCCCCTAACCTTAGTCTTTTGCACTTTTACCATTTTACCCTTTTGGCAAATGACCTTTTTGCCCTTAAGTGACTTGTTTTAAGGCTGAACTCAGCCCTCACACCCTCTCATTCACGCAGCCCAGCCCTTCTTGAAGAGCCAAGAACACCATCTTCAACTTTAGAGAGAAAACACCATTGTTGTCTTGAGAAAAGCTTGAGTTCTTGTTGGAATCACTTGATTCCTTGAGCAATCTTCCATCATTTCAAGGTAAGATCACTTCTATGAGCTCTTAGCTTCTTGAATATCTCTTTATTTCAAGATCAAGATCCATTTTCATGAAAATTATTTCTTAGATCCAAAACTTTGAAAATCCATAGGAAATTGTAGAAAAATCCTTTTGAGGTAAGACCAAGTTCTTTGAACTCACATCATTAATCTCTACCTAAACCCAAGAGCTTATGATTCAACTCTCATCATAGCTCAAAAAGCACATTAGGGCCGAACCCTTCTTGATGATGATGAATAGTGTTTTCATCAATTTTTGATTTTTAACACTTGATTTCATCCTTAGCTTTCCTAATGCTTTTGAATCCATGAAATGGAAAACCAAGATCAATTCCTAGCTTTATTCTCTTTAGGGTGGCCGAAACCCTCTTTGTGAGAATTGTTGAGTTTGGTTTGATTGTTGTTTAATGTTTAATTGTTTGGTTGTTTGTAGTTGGTGTCAATTATCAGAAGATTCACAAACCGATCAACCGACTTTGATCTGAGAATCTGCTCTTCAACAGGTATGGGGAGAAGAACCTCATCACACCAAGATGGTGGTGGTGAAGATGGTTGTTTACTTTATGTGTGGGTGAAACCCTTTAGTTTGGGTTCACTTTTAATTGTTATGTTTTGTTAAGTTCTTTTCAAGAACAACGAGTGTATGCTTTAGTATGTTGTGGTGTGTTTTAGCATATGTTGATGATGAGATGATTGAATGAAAAACCATTTTCATATATGTTGGAAAACCTACTTTGATCACTAGATCAAGTATGGACTTTTATTGTTTATTATGAGACCATGATGTGTGATGGACTTGGATATGTTGATTATGATGTAGTAATGTGTATTATTGTTATCATGATTGTGTAAGTGTTGTGAGCTATACTTTGATTGGTTGATGAAGTAAAACATCACATTGATTCCTAGTTGGCTATTAGCCATGACCTTGAGGAAAGGAAGGATATGAATAGTTGTTGGACAAGTCAAGTTTTGATGTAAAGAAAGTGTTTTCAATAACTTGTGTTTTTCAAAGAAAAACCCTAAGTGACTTTAAATGGAATTAAATCTCAAAGTGCTTTCACCAAAGTGAAACATGTTTTATACCTTATCCTTAGTTCATCTAGCTAATCAAGTAACTCAAAATGATAAAAGAAGTGTTTTCATGAAGAGAATCAAAATGGTTCCATAAGGTTGATGTCTTGTTTTAAGGCAACATTTCGCTAAGCGAAATTACTTTCGCTACGCGAAAAACAGGGAAAGTCTTAGTTGGGCATCACTGCCTCACTTTCGCTAAGCGAATTCATATTCGCTAAGCGAACCCAGCAAATTTCGCTACGCGAATTACATCTCGCTAAGCAATCCAGAGAAGTCTCCAATAGAGGTGTAACCGTCTGAACTTTCGCTAAGCGAAATCATTCTCGCTAAGCGAATAAAGTGAAGTTTCGCTACGCGAATTCTGTCTCGCCGAGCGATCCAGAGGTGTTTCTAAAGAGGTGCAACCGTCTGAACTTGCGCTAAGCGAATTCATATTCGCTAAGCGAATACAATATATTTCGCTACGCGATTTATGTCTCGCCGAGCGAACCAGAGGAGTTCCAAAGGAGGCATTACTGCCTCATTTTCGCTAAGCGAATGGAATTCCGCTAAGCGAATTTCATGTTTCAGAAAATGCTAGAAATGAAGTAAGTAGTTCAAATGTTGTTTTAAATCAAATGAGTTTTCAACTGTAAAAGTTGTTTGGTTTACAAAAGGAGTTTTCTAACTCAATCTTAAAGTTTTACGGGTGAAAAACCTAAGTTAAGTAATTAACTTAGAGTTGAAGACAAGGGTTAATTAAGTATGGTATGTGGTGGAACAAGACCATGTACTATACCATTGATGACTTAGTACATCAATGACTTCATAAGACTTAAGTGAAATCAACACTTGTTTCCTTAATTGAAAGACAAGGGATTAATATCTTAGAAAGGCTTAAAGACTTATCTAAGAGGATTCTCAATCCTTATTCATAATGCTTAGGACTTGAGACATAATTCATAAGACGTAAACACAAACACGAAACGTTTTGGTTTTCGAAACAGTAGTTCGATGACGGACCAATGATTCGGATCTAGGTTAATCGTTCAATTGTTTCTGTCTTGTGATAACTGGAATGAGAGAGATCCTGAGGCTGTGCAGGTATGGGACTGTACAGTGGAAGGAATCCTGAGGCTATGCAGGTATGGGACTGTATAGTTAAGGGAAGGCATATAAGAATTGATTGGTACTACCCATACCAACAAGATTTATCTTCTTTTCGGGAGCTTAGAACATAAGTACTTTATAGTTAAGCGTGCTTGACTTAGAGTAATTATGGGATGGGTGACCTTCTGGGAAGTTTCCTAGAAAGCGTGTGAGTGAGGACAAAACACGCTGAAAAGACTTGTGTTGGTTTGTGGGGACAGTCGGCGATTCTGAAAGCAGTCTGGATCATTCCAAAGGAATCACGAGATATTTATCCGATGGATAATTGTTTTATCCAATGGATAAATGTTTTATAAAACAAAGATGTGTGTAGTTCCTAGGGAAGAGAACCTTAGTGAACCTTGAGGTCTATCTAATGGATAGACATTGCTTTATCGCATCTGCTTTGTGTAAGCATTGGCATTTCATGTGCATAGTTGTAAGGCCTTGAGCCTAGGAGTTGAGCTTACACCTTGATGCGGGTGCGAATCTTACGGTGACGATCTTCAATGGTCTTTTTGGAGGTATCAGGGTTGGAAGGGCTGACATGTGACCAGTTGGTGATTCTTCTGTGTCGTGGCGAATCCGTGCAATACACTGATATCCTCTACTAGATGCCGTACTTTTCATGTTTGGTCGGGAGTGTTACCGTAAAGCCAGATACGTGCACGTTACGAATGTTGTAGCATCTTGCTCATGGCTGGCAGAAACCGGAACATGTCCTCCCATTCACTCTCTCCGAATGTTTTGTTAGCTCCATGGAGTAGGGGTCAGAGTAGTACCCAGTGACATTGACATTGAGTCATATACATTGCATTGCATTGCATGGCTATTGATGTTTATGGCTATTGATGTTTACATTTACTGTTATACATCGCTGTATTGTTTAAGGATGCCTTATATTATGCTGTTAAATGTTTAGCATGCTATTATGTTGTTAACTGCCTAACATGATTTATATTGAGAACCTTGTAAGCATGTTGGGTATACTGTTACCCGGTGAGTCGTCCCGTTTTTGCTACTGCTGTTTTGTTGTGTTGATGAACGGGAATCTCACCCATATCTATATGTTTTTTTTGCTGGTACTTGCTGTTGATGCTTGAACAGATGGACGCGACGATGGTTCGGTTCCGCAGTCCTTTTGAGTTTGGAGGTGGACTCTTTTGCTGTTTTAGTTTTGTTGTCGGCCAGACTATGTCAGTTTTTGTAGTACCTTTTGAGAGCTATGACTCCTAGTACTTATTGTATTTTCTTATGTCAGTCATACATTAGACTTATGTCTGTATATAGTAATGTTGATGTTTCTGTTTTTTCATTTTCTGTTTCTGTATTTATAATACTGTATGTATGTCCTAGTAATGCATGGTGAACCTAAGTTCACTTATTAGTATTATTTATTACTTTTACTAATCCCATTACATCTTTATGAAAAGAAAAGAAAAAGAAAAATCGTATTTTCCGCATTAATAAATATTTTCGGCCTTATAAACGTTCGGGAATGTGACACTCGGGAAAGGGTGTTGCATTGATCTGGCCGTCTTTTGTTATCAGTATATGGTCTATGTTGGTTTTGCGTTTCCCTTTGGTTCAAATGCATGGTAATACTAACACCATTCACAAATTGTGAAAACTCAGATGGAATTTTGGAGAAGCTTCATGGAAGGAAAAATCATAAATAAGGGCCAACTCAATTATAAGCAACATCAACAACAATTGGAAACATTCTGCATATTAAGCTATTCCCGTTATTGGACGTATTAGAAAATCAATGGGGGGCAGCAGCTCAAATCCTCGACAAGGTTGAGCCAATATTTAACATGTGCAAACTAAAAAAGGCTTGCTTTTTGGGGCAATTTGATGCTCGATGTGCAAACTAACTGTGTTGGTTAATATATCATTGTTCTTTTATCAAAGAAAATAAGTAAAATAAAGTGCAATTTGTATTTGTAGGTTACTGGATGTTCATGACAGCATATCAAAGAAACAAACTCAAATCTATCAGTCAATTGAATTATCTACTAATTGGGTCATGGAAGCTAAATACATTATTTTTGGTTGAAGAATCAACACAACATGTTCACCCGAATCACAAAATTAGGTCTTCAAAATTAATTACAAAGCTCAATGAATGTAGCTAAGATAGCTTTTGCTGTTATGAGGGGAAAAATTTACAAGGAACCTAGCTCTATTTTTTATTGTTATAAAACATAAATAATGCAGTTGAATGCTCCAAAATTGACTATCTTGGACATTCTTATACCCAGTGCCCTTATGTCTCCTTAATTCCAAATCATACTAGATCTTTTAGTTCTGCTCCTTCAAATAGTTGAATGTATGAAACCTGTAAAATATAGCAAATGTCAAGTTAGAATATTTAATAGTATAATGATAAACAAATCCTTGTTAAAATAGAAGATAACTTCCCTGAAGGAACCAAAAAAGTAAACCACATAACCTGGTGCATATGAAATGAAGCTGCAATCGTGGACATAGTAAACAAAATGTAGTGAATGAAGTAGAGATCTTTAAGACAGTACTTAATCCATCAAGAACTTGTCCAAAAGTTACAAGCTAGTCAACATTGTAATGAAGCTGTCCCATAATCGGTGTCCAATCCAAACAACTAAGAACTTAAATATGTTCGAACTTTAAACGACAAAACTTCTAAAAACTCATTACAATCCAAAATCCATTCTAAACAAAAAATGCAATATCAGTGAATCATCTCATGTGTTCTGCAGCCCTGGCCTTGATTTCATCACGTAATTCATTGTGGCTCTTCATCACCATGTCCAACGCAGTTCGAAGTCTCATTCCATCATCAACCTGAGATAGTAATTCACTGTGAGTTTGAATGTTAAATATAATACAACTAATGAAGATGAAATTACATTATCAAAAGAGCCATCTCACTTCCATATTATAGCCTTCATGGGTGTGGTTTATCATCCACTGTGTCACAAAAACACCACAGTCATTGGAATAATCCCTTTGAAGTTGCAGTCCTGGGGCTGTACAATTGGGAACTTGATTATCGGCAAAAAGGCTGGTGTTACCACATCATGGAAAAAAGGTTGCCGCAGCATGTCTCCCACAAATAGGGCCTATAAAATCATAGTTGTGAATCATTATTGGGGAATTTTTGAGTAAATTTCTACTGCAAAACCAAAGGTCCAAACCATAACAAAGAGGGCGTTGCCACTTTGAAGACTTGTATAAGTCTATCTTCATAGTGAGAAGGAGAAGGGAATGAATCAAGCATCATAATTTTCCTTCAGGACAAATCAATTACCATCAAAAACCAATGCATATTGCCATCATTAATCGGGATGTATATCTGTCAAACCATAAACATGTGTATTAGTAAATAAAGCTTGAGACAATTAATAAAAATATTGTTACCTTCTTAATGGATTCTATCTTTCCCATAAATCTGGTCCCATAAATGTTGACCAGATCTTCTGGAGTCAGGCTCCATCCATCAATGTATTGCTATTACAAATAATATCAAGTATTAGTAAATTAAAAAACTTCGACTGTAAATGTTACAACAGGGTAGTTAACATACCGCAACCAAAGTGGGTAGGAACCAGTACTCTGGAGTATTAGTACGAATTCTCTCTTCTTCTGTTAGTATGCAAGCAACTATATTTATAACCTATTGTTAGGTGCAATGTTTAGGTTACTATTTTGAAACTACATTGGGAGTAAGTAAATAGAACTTAATTTTTAAAAAAATATGCTCACTTCCTCGTCTAACATCCTGCCAGGAATCAAACCCTTGATGCATTTTCTAGTAGCGCTCTCTAATCCGGACCTTGTTAAAATCTCATATCTGGAATAATAGTAGAGTGACTAAGTAATTTAACACAACAAAATAAAGATGTACGCAGTTTTAACACTTACGGGTCCAAGTTGTCGCACTCAGATCTTCCAAAAATATATGCTGCAACTGCAACTTCTTCATTGCTTAAGCACATCTGAATCGCAGACTGAAACAATGAAGCCAACCACTACATTCATTTGAAATATAAATGTCAGCGTACACAAATTTATACTTATGAACTGTACGTAAAATTGAAAGTAAGAGGAGAAATAACTTACCCAAGGACATTGCTTCGAGTTACCAACAACCTTGGCTGGAGAAAGTGCCTCCCCAATATAGAATCCACTTCGACTCTGGACAGTGTGCAGCACCTTTGAAGATCCAGTGTTCTTCAAAGATGGTGGTGTGAAGAGCTTCTTAATTATGTTATCTGTATCCTGTGGAAAAATTGAGTGCCTTGAATATTGTGGACTTTGAGAAACCATTATTTTCGCCATCACTTCAACAGTCTGTTTGAGTTGATCAAAGGAAGAGCCGAGCTTATCCACCTTGTCGACCACATACTAAAAAAAATAGATATGAAAAAGCAAAACTAAGTTGCACAATCAATATATTAAACATATGGAGTGCAGTTGATAAATTATACACATAAATAATACTATGCGAGTGTCACCTGATTTTTGGTAGGAGAACAACCCATCGCCATGGATTCCCCCCATTCCTCCTGGACTCCACCCTTCTTTTTCTTACTTTCATTAAGGCTGTTCCTTGTCATTACAAAATTATTAAGATTGGGAAATTAGAGTTAGCAATTTCTTGCTTGACATAGAAAAAGCAAAAAAGCTTAATTGTAAAAGACACCTTAACTTAAACGTTAATAACTGCATTCACCTTGATGATATGAGTATTATTGGCGAAATTTCCTCTTGCTCATCTCCCCTTTTAGCCCTTTTGGTTGTCCCCCTGCCCCTTGTTGCTCTGCCTCTTCCTCTCATCCTGGTTGGTGACGGTTCAGGGAGAGTGCTAATTGAAAATGTTGCACTTTGTTAAAGGAGGATACTGTTTGGGGTCAGTATGTGGTGGTATATATAAAGTAGGCGTGCAATGGTGGGAGTAGGAGGTCAATTCCTCATTGAACTGTTCCTGCATCGATAGTTTCATCTCCAAACAGTTATTACAAGTTATTGGGCACCCAAAACGTCGTGTGGGGAAGGGGAAATGAGCTCTCTAATTCCAGTGACCTTCTGCAAAGTTCAATGTAAAAACGGCGCTGGGAGGGCAAAGGAAAGGTTGCAAAGGCGGTTTAAAAACTTGTTAGGCGCCTGAATTTTGATATTTTTGGGCAATTTGGCTGATGAATAATTTAGAGTTTTATAATAATAGAACCAAAAAAAGAAAAATAATATAAATAAATAATATATTAATTAAATTAAGTACATAATACTAGGAACTAGATCGATGGATGATATGGGAAGAAAGCCTAATTGGGAAATTAGGAACTGGAACGATGGATGATCTGGGAAGAAATCTTTATTATACTTAGGGCATAGATCATTTGATGATCTGACAAGAAAGCTTAATTGGGAAATTAGGAACTAGATCCTTAGATGATCTGTGGAGAAATCTTAATTGTACTTAGGATGTAGATCATTTGATGATCTAGCAAGAAAGCTTAATTGGGAAATTAGGAACTGGATTGATGGATGATCTAGGAAGAAATCTTTATTGTACTTAGGCCATATATCATTTGATGATTTCGCAAGAAAGCTTAATTGGGAAGTTAGGAAATGATCCGTGAAGAAATCTTAATTGTACGTAGGGTGTAGATCATTTGATGATCTGACAAGAAAGCTTAATTGGGAAATTAGGAACTAGATCCTTGGATGATCTGTGGAGAAATCTTAATTGTACTTAGGAGCTAGATCACTAGCTGATCTGGCAAGAAAGCTTAATTAGGAAATTAAGAACTAGATCACTGGATGATCTGGGAAGAAATCTTTATTGCACTTAGGATGCAGATCATCAAATGATCTGCCAAGAAAGCTTAATTGGGAAATTAGGAACTGGATTGATGGATGATCTAGGAAGAAATCTTTATTGTATTTAGGCCATATATCATTTGATGATTTCGCAAGAAAGCTTAATTGGGAAATTAGGAAATGATCCGTGAAGAAATCTTAATTGTACTTAGGGTGTAGATCATTTGATGATCTGACAATAAAGCTTAATTGGGAAATTAGGAATTGGAACGATGGATGATCTGGAAAGAAATCTTTATTGTACTTACGAGCCGGATCACTGGTTGATCTGGCAAGAAAGCGAAATTTCTCCAGCTTTAGCTCTTAAGACTCTTCAAAATCTTCTAATCTCTCATTTCTTCACTTATATGCACAAAATAGGGATTTAAGATACAATCTTCGAGATAATTCCACAATATATTTACTATTGATCAAACTATTAAATACCTTGAATTTCTAATCTTTTTAAGTAAATATGGTACTTATCAATGTATTTTACATTTTTTATATTTAAAAACCTTTTTCATGGAATGGATTTCAAATTTGCTTGGTTTGGTTAGTGACAAATTGAATTAGAAGGATCTGCAAGCTCTCCATAGAAGGATCTTTACACGCTTTGGGACATTAAGGCTCCATAATAAATTCCAACGTCCTGCTACATGTAAATGTGAGGAATCAATCAACTGTGACATGTAGAATAAGAACTCCATATTTGCTGTTATTATTTGGCAACTAATGAATTTAACATATATTGTACAGAAACCATATAATCTAAAATGGTAACCTCTGTTATAGTGTGGTTGTTCCCACTTCACTTGACATATTCTAAGAAAAAAGAATGGTTCATTGAAGGCTATAGTGTGAAGCAAAAAAACTCCACTAAGAAACGATTGACCAGCAGCATAGGAATTGCTTCGATAATAAACCACACCAGCATAGGAATTGTACAAAACACTTCCATTCATTTAAGATATATCCATGATTAAGTACAAAAGAATCCATTGCAACTATTGCAGGCGTACATCCATTGCATCCTCGGATCACATATAAAATAAAATCTATAGATCTTGTATTTGGACCACCATCATCTTGTCCATCAAGTAGGCAGTCAAGTAGAATTTCTCTATGACAACCTTCGATTCTTTGGTATATCTCCTGCCATATCTATCTCTTCATTCAACAAATCTTCACTTTCTTTACATTGCATTTTTTCTTGATAAATAAAGAAAGATTAGAAATAATATTACAGAGCCTGCAAAAAGAAATATAATGTATCAACAACTTAAAATTATTAGAGATTGCAAGTATCACAGAAATATAATCACAGCAGGTGTATCTATACCACAGAAATATAATCACAGCAAGTAATAATACTTATTTTTTAGCCGATGTTCCCACAAATATGAACCTTAATTGCTTTTAACATTACAAATTAGAATGCCAATTCACCTGTGCAAAAACCATATTGAGGAGAGAAATGGTCACTTTCTTTGTGCGTGAGGATGCTCAGTCATATAACCAAAATACTGTTACATATGATTAGCCATCAGAATACACAAAAATTAAAAATGGAAAAGGTAACCATGTGGGATATACCTGTGGATAGAGTGGAAAAGGCTGATTATGAGGGTGGTAAATTGGAACAGGAGGTATGCCACTAGGGTACATAGAAACTACAGGGTACTGTGGGAACATTACCAAACTTTGGCTATTATTTTGGTGTACACTTCTATTACATTGAACACCATCAACAGGCACTTCACTTTGAACCTTGTCCATTGTTTCCTGTTTCACCGAATTTTGCGTTGAACACATCGGCTTTTGCTTCTTCTTCCGCGAACAGCCAGCCTTTTCATTACGAGTTGACGCTTGCGCCGAAGTTGTTTGTTGCATACCGAACCCCTCATGAGAAACATTTACCTGGAAATTACACAATTAAATACAAAAAATATTGTTAATATTAAACATAATGCTAACCAGGTCTGATGGTAATTATGGGTGATTTATATTGCAATTACATTATCAAATTTCTGAAGGTTACCATCAGTTTCGGATTGCGAAACGTCTTCGTCAATGCTGCACAAACCATCCCCTTGAGATAACAATGGACATGTACATTTATTGTGTCCAGTTCTCTTGCAATGAGAACAACGTCTCTTTTTAGTAGAATATTTTTTTCTTTCGTGGTGCACCCTTTGTTTTAACCATAGATGGATCACGAATCACATTCGCATCTTTATCATGTTGGGTCAAGTCAGTTGAACGATTCTATAACTTTAATGTACGCTTATGGATTTCAGATCTTAAATCCAAAAACTCATTCCTGTCTCTTGAAGCTAGATTACACAATCTATTAAAGGCAGCTGATAATGCACCTGAACGCAACAAAACTTGTTTTTCTTTATCAGATTCGTCGATAGGTATAGCTGTCATATAATCAAGCTTAGCATTTTTCGTCCAGCGCTTGCAAATTAAGCTATCTGGAATAACATCCATATGATCATGCCTCATTGCACAAAATATGTGACTGCAAGGAATACCCCGTGAATCAAACAATCGGCAACCACAAAGAAACTTTTTCTCCCTGCTATCTAAAACAACCACGTACTCGCTGCTAGGGCTGCCAAATCTATTCATCTTGAATTGCACAGAATCTCCAATAACTACCCGACTAGTCACATTTAAAACAACACAATCCTCAATCTCTTTCTTGACTTCTCTAAACTTATTCCTTGTAAAAATTTTAGAAGCACAATGTTCAAATTTATGTAGTGCAGTAGTAAGCACTGGCTATGCATATGAAGACTTAAAGTCAGACATCAACTCATTATGTCTGTATTCCTTTACAGCACGCTCAAAATTATGAATAAAGTCAACAAGGTTGTTCCTTTGTTGCACATACCTCTTGATGAAGGAGTTAATTCCTTCACAAATGGATGTTGTTCTAATCCCACAAAATAATTTATCGCGCAAATACGCAGCTGCCCACAACTCCTTCATCTTGTACATCTTATTTGCCCAATTGTTCTCATGCAGTTGATATTTCGCAATCACCTCCTTCCATTGAAGTTCAAACTCCTTTGGTGATAAGTTGCCATAGATCAACCTCCTAAACTCTTCTAGGAATTCAGGATTCTTCACGTTTTCAATAGCATTTTTTTGTAGGTGCCATGAACACAACCAATGAGTAGCATGTGGAAACACTATTTTTATCGCTTCCCTCATAGCATTGTCACCATCAGTGACAATAGCCTTAGGGTGTTTATTACACATAGTTTCACAAAAAGTCTCTAAAACCCATTTATATGTCTCCGTCTTCTCGTCATCGACAAGCGCACAACCAAAAATTGTGCTTTGTCCATGGTGATTGTAACCACAAAAAACCACCAATGGCTTGTTGTATTTGTTCTTCTTGTAAGTGGTGTCAAATGCCAATACATCTCCAAAGCATTCAAAATCAATGTGGCTAGCACCATCCGCCCAAAATAAATTTTGCAACCTACCATCACTTGTAGTGGTGAACTTGGCAAAAGACATAGGATCGTTATCAGCCTTCGCTTGCAAGTAGCACAGTGCAGCAAACGCATCACCATCTGCGATCTTAGCACGGTTCTGTCGATCTATGTGGTTGTAAAGATCCTTCTTGCAAAACCCTAAATCAGCATGCCCACCCTTCTGTCCTAACATCAAACCCATTATATGGCATGTCCTAACTAAATGGAGGCTGTCCACTTGTGCCTTGTCTACATTGCTCAATGAGCGATATGAAGGAATCAAGTGAACATGCTCAGGCGGAGTGAGATCATGATTATGTGAATCTACAAAGCTAGCAACAATCCACTTTGACATATTGCCGTCAATATGAACACGAAACCTAGCTGGGCAATTGGTACGGGTGATCGGCTTGTGTTCTCTTACTCTGTCCAACCTCGTCAAGTGGGTTGTACTTCTTGACCGCTCCCTATTGCAAACTAATTGTCGCATGTTAATTTCTCCCCTAGCGTCTCGCCGAATTTCATCTTTTCTAGCCACAAAACCATGACTTCTAGCATATGCAAAGTAGAACTCACAAGCTTCAGCCTCAGAACCGAATGCCAAGCCAAAAACATCATCAGAGGTCAAATCAGTTATCCTTTTCAAACCTTCATCTACATCATCATTATTTCGGTCTTTCAACTCAACATCAACCTTACTTGGACAGTCAACATTATTATCATCTGAATCACAACTGAGATTTATGCAATATTCATCGCTATCATTACCCATCTGGAATCAAACTAAAAAAGAGAGTAACACATTACATATTTATCATAACATCTACAGTTCAACGGAAAAGACACACCATTGTATTCGATTTTTTTGTATAAATTTCTAGATAAATATCTGGGCAAACAGAACTTCCATACAATAATACAGGTCATCAGAACCCTAAATTAATATATAAACAGACGGGTAATTACATTTGATTTTAAAAAAATTGGAAACTCAAATTCCAGCTTTATGTTAACCCATTATAGACAATCAGTAAAGGGGGGACACAAGTACATGATCGATGTTGTTTTTCTATGCTAAATCTGAAAGCTCCGCCAACAATGAGTACGCATCCACCGTGATTGCCTTCCAAACAGTGAACAAGTGGTAGCAATAAGCTTCAAAAGGTTTTCTGAAGGTTGAATGCATACAATCAATGGTTAATCTTGTTCGACGAATACATAAAAGAGGAAGTGTTGATTGAGCTTTGAAAGTTTCATCCACCGTCGAACTGCTGCGTAGATATAGGGGATAGGCTGCTGTATGGAGATGCTCCACCGTGCGCAACCCAGAAAGGGGATATTTGTTGCCGTGAAATCAAACAATGAGCAAACAAGAAAGGGGATAAGGTTTATGTTTTACAGATTTATGCTTAATGAAGCTTCAATGGTGGAGATGCTCGATTAGGGTTCACGTTCCAAAGGGAAAAGCAAGTATGAAGGGAAAGGGTTTAATGTTTTAGATTTGCCAAATGAGGCTTCTGGATCTAACAATAAAAGGCAAAACTTATGAGGGCTTTAAAATTTTTATTTTTGCAACATGGTCCCTCGGGGCAAATGTTTAAAAACAATAGTTAAATGAGGGTTTGACCATAATATGAGTAATTGTATCATATGTGTTGCTGAGATGGTAATTTTATTTGAGTTGGCACTATATGATTGGTCCACCTAAGAAGGGTAAAAATTACCCCAAAATTATGATAGGTACCATAGAATTCACCTATTATAATACCCGTTCTCATATACGCGTTTAAAAAAATACTCATATTTGTATATATATTTGTGTGGATAGTAATTTTAGTACTCGTACTCATACTTAAAGCTGGGTATATGGACCTGAGTCCGCGGACAATCCATTGGACTAGGTAAAATTCATGTCTATTTAAATGTGGGTTTTTAAAGTCCAGTCCGTTTAACTCGTGGACTCAACGAACTTAGATCGCAGACTCGCGAACCAGTCTGCGGACTTACATAATATAAAAAAAATCCTGAATTAGGAGGACTTACGCGCCCAAAGAATTTAGGGTCCAATTTGTGACCCACCAAATTGTATTGGATTGTGTTTGATGTACTTCAGTCAAATATTACTTGCTTTGGAGAATTTTTAGATAAAATTGCATAAAAATGGTGCAGGCTATTAAAGCAAGTCATATTCAAACTTTGTATTTACCAATTTCAATCTTTGTAGCATAAAAAAGGTTTTAACTAAAGAAAATAAACAAATAAATAAAATTTAGAACTGAACTACAAAATTTACTCATGTATTTTTCTAAGTCCGCGGACCAGTCCGTTTAACCCGTGGACTATGTGGACTGCACGCGAACTTGATAAATACAAGTCCATTTATTTTGCGGACTATTCCGATCTGGTTCGTCTAAGTGCGGACTAATGCAGAACGGATTGGACTGGACTGGACCGGTCCGTATACCCAGCTCTACCCGTACTCTCTCGGTACCTAAGTGTCCATACCCGCACCCGTTACCCGCACTTTAACTAAAAAAAACAATCAATAACAAAAAGATCATTATAACTCAATTAAAAAAATCCAAAGATCTTTCAAATCTACTAATAAAATATTACAAACCAAAGTATTTAACCAAATAAAAACATCTAAAACATTTAAAACGAGTAAATATTACAATAAACATCCAAAACTGTGTTGGCTCAAGGATGAATGATTGAAGAGTCAAACCAAAAAGAAAAAAACACTAATGAACTATCTAAGTTTAGTACTTTTAGATTAATTCTATTCATAAAATTTATATTTCATATATAATAATATATATATATATATATATATATATATATATATATATATATATATATATATATATATATATATATGTTGGTGCAGGGCGGGGTGGGTACTAGAGTACCCGTACCCGCACCCATATCCATTCAAATTTGCGGGTAATTATCCATACCCGGACCCATACCCATAAAGCGGGTATTTACCCTACTCATCGTGGATATTTTTTGTGGGTATCCAATAGATAGGGTCCAAATTGTCATCGCTACTGATGACTAAGTTGGCCAAATGTGTGTGTGTGTGTATATATATATATATATATATATATATATATATATATATATATATATATTTAAAAAAATAAAAAGTGGTCCGCGGGCCAACGGCCAACCTGCTACCCAGTGGACCAAATCCGTCTAACCCGATGGTTAAACGAGTCGGGCTGAAAAGGCCGTATTTAAACGAGCCTACATTTTGTCTAGTCCTAACCCGTACGAATCGCGAGTTAAACGGACCGTCCACGGGTCCAAGTCTATATACCCAACTCTATATAAAAGTAAGATAGTCTAGAGTTAACTAGGGGTAATTTTGTATAGGTTAAACTAATATTTTGGTCCCTATACGTGAGACTGATTTTCAATTTAGTCCCTATATGTAAAAACTTTTAAAATCAGTCCCTATATGTAAAATTATTTTTAATTTGGTCCTCACCATTTATTGGCGTTATAATGCTGTCACATGACAGGGACCAAATTGAAAATGATTGTCACATGTAGGGACGAAATTGAAAATGATTGTCATGTATAGAGACCGAATTCAAATCTTTTTTATTCAATTCAGTCCTTATATATAACAATCATTTTCAATAAGGTCTCTATACTTTAACTCCAACAAACGATGTTATGACACTAAGAAACGATAAGGACCAAATTAAAAATAATTGTACATATAGGGACTGATTTGAAAAGTTTCTACGTATATGGACCAAATTGAAAATCAGTGTCACGTTTAGGGACCAAATAATTAGTTTAACCTTTTGTATATTGTCTTAGGGATAACTTGATAAATTCAATAATAATTATCTTTATATATAAAAGTAAGGTAGTCTTGGGTTAACTAGGGTTAATTTTGTAGATTATCTTGGGGGCAACTTGATAAATTCAATAATAATTATTATTTAGGGGCAATTTGGTTAATTCAATAATAATTATTATTAATCTTTTTTTAAAATTTTAAAATAGCCAAATAAAACCAATATAAAAGTAAGGTATATTTTTTTAGGAATTCAGGTGGGTTTTTTGCAATTAAATTTATTGATGTTTGAAGTTAAATTTAGAAAATATTTCGTTATATCACATTAATGGTTAATTTTCTTAACACTTTCTATTATAACAAAATATTACATTGTAGGTAGTTTTTTATTTTGTTATTATTTTAAATTTGCAAACATAATTTATTTTTCCAAATAATATATAATTATATTCTTTAAACATTAAATAAAGCGAAATTACTTCGATGACTCATTACACGCTAGAGTTGATCATGAACGAATGGGCTTCAACCGATGTGCATGGCCCAAAAGAAACACGATCCTATTGTAGGCTTGATGTTTCTAAACTCTGATCTGAATTCTGAAGTCTTAGCCCGTTTTATTTACTACTCCACGAACCCTGCCTGCGAGTGCTTTTTTCTCAGCGCGAAGCTTGTGCAGCTGCCGCACCCCCACCCCACCCCCACCCCACAGTTTCTCTGAGCCTTGGGTATGGTCTGCTTCGCAACCCTCTTGTCTGGCTTCCTAGAAAATTTTATAGGGTTTCCTAGCTTCTCTTTATTTTCCTGTTATCTTCCATTTTATGATGGGAAACTACACTAATATCTGTTAAGGTTTAGCTTCATTATTTCAAAACTTACCCTCACCTAGCTCAGTATAATTTCAATATCACCATTTAGGGAGATTCGTGTAATTTGGAAAAATTACATTGACTTCAAGCTTATCTTAATTATATCTGGTACCTCTCTTATTTCAAAAGCTAAAGGAGGTCAGTGTAATTTTAATCATGATCACTTTAGTGGAGGCAAATGTAATCATAACATAAATCTCCAAGGAGAGATTGGTATAATTTCTAAAATAAGAGAGGTGTCAAGTGTAATTAAGCTAAATAGTGGAGGTCAGTGTATTTTCCCCTATAATTTTTTAAAGAAGAGGGGTATTCAGTGTAATTTAGTGAAACCTTTAGGAAGGTACGTGTAATTTCCCTATTTATGATTGGAAATAGATCCAGAATAAGCCCCTTTGAGATTTAGATTGGTGTTACACTCTCTGGGTATTGTACTGTATTTTTAGTACCTAACTAGAAGAACTAATGTTTTAAATAGTTTATGAAAATAGTTTGTGGTCTTTTCATAAGCTCTTCTTAGCTTATTTCCGTAAGTTTGTCAGAGAAATTTATGAAAATAAGCTGTTTTTAGCTTATTTGAAAAGAGCTTATTGAATAAACACTTTATTAAACTGTTTATCCAAACACACTCGTAGTAGTAGTAGTATAGTAATAGCTAAGATTGACTTGAGGAATGTTAACGGCCTCTCATGGCCTTTCATCAAAATTGGTCTCATGCTTCTTTTCTCCCAACTCTGCTACTGCTTCTGCTCACAAGTCACAACTTACAATTAAGGTTCAGGTGAGAAACTAGATAACATGAAATAGCCGAACATAAGTGAAATAGGCAGATGCAAACACTAGAAGGGGGCTTGAATGGTATTTGACAAATTTATGCGGAATTTAGAAACTTTTTCGCAAGCACAGATGGGTGATAGTAGACGAGTAAACTTAGACAGGTCAATCAGACTAATAACTCGTCTGAAGGTTTTCACAGAAAACACACAATCATGCAAGATGAAAAAAGGTTTGATAAAAACAATTATAAACCCCTTTAGTTAGATGATAGTTAAGATAAATAATCAAACTAAAGAGTTAAGGGAAAGAGAGATCACTCCGCAGGTTTTATCCTGGTTCACCCCTTAACAATGAGGCTACATCCAGTCCTTGGCAGCACCAATTTTTCTCACTATAACTGATTTAGGTTACAGGACAGACAAGATTTATTTTCACACCTAGCCTCTTCAGGCTCCAGACGAGTATTGTTTTCACACTTAGTCTCTCCAGGCTCCAGACAAGTATTATTTGCACACCTAGCCTCTTTAGGCTCAGACGGGTTTGTTTGAGAGAAGTTGTAAAATAAATTACAATTTGCAAGTCTTTCACAAGCACTCAGATGAGTGTATTAAATGTGAAGTTCTAAAAGACTGCGTAATAACTTAAAATGATTGAAGAATAAATAATGAAAGAATGAAAATATAAATGCATAGAGTAATTGCTCTTTGATTGCTTTGATCGTTCTCTTCTCTGCTTGAATCTTCAAAGTCTTCTTCATTAAATAGGCTTCAAGATTTTAAAGCCGTTAGACACAAAGTTTGAAGGCTTGGCTTCTTGTAGATCTTCAATAAATGCAATAGAGTCGTTCTGGTCAGCCATTAAAGCATAGGGAACTTCGCTAGTTCTCTTTCATCAGAGTGATACAGACTTCTGATATACCTTTGGTCTCAGCAGGTCTGTATACGTGCTTTTTGTTTGCAGAGGGAAGACTTTCCCTCTTGGTGTAAGATGCAGTTGTGTTCAGGCAAAGCACTTTGTTGAAGTTCCTTATCAGAGACGAGACAGCTTTCATCCAATGTATTCTTTAAAGTTAGTCACTAGACGGGTGAGTAACTTCATTAGACAAGTTGACTCTTTAACAAAGAGAAGACGTCAGTTGCAAAGTCTTTTAGACGGGTGAGTCTTGCTTTGATCAGACGGTTGAAGACTTCATTAGACGGGTGAACTTCTCTTAGTTCAGACGAGTGAACCTTAGCTAGTTCAGATGAGTGAACTTATGTCAGTTCAGACGAGTGAACTTTAGTTAGTTCAGACGTGTGAACTTAAGTTAGTTCAGATGGGTGAACTTATCTAAGTTCAGACGAGTGAACAGTTCATATAGACGCTTAATGTTTTAATCTGTACACAAGTAGACGAGTTAAATACCACAGATGGGTCAATTAAATCATTGAATAACTATTTTAATCTCATCAAAACTATGGTAAATGCACATCAGACATTTGGAGACTCAACAATCTCCCCCTTTTTGATGATGACAAAACATGTTAAATGATTTAATGAACTTAAGAAAATTCACATAAAGCAATCATGTATATGTATCAGACAATTGTAACAGAATCAGACAGATTAAAACATTGTTCCATTATTAGAACTTACTCAGACAGATAAGCATTGAACTTTTTATCTTAGTCTTATCTTAGTATTTTCTCCCCCTTTTGACATTATCAAAAGCAATTGAACATAGACAGAGAGAAAAGAAAAGATGCATCATATTTCCATATCAAACAGATAAATAATTGTTCATATCAGACAGTTGTAACATTAAAACATTTTTCATTTAACTTTCTCCCCCTTTTGTCATAATCAAAAAGGAGAAACAGAGGAGGTAATTGTATTTAACCATCATTAGCTATGTACAAGGTACTTTAAAAAGAAAAAATTACCAATAAGGTATTAAGAGAACAAAAAGAGTTAATAGCAAGTTTGTCCTTTGGTTTTGCCTAAAGGCTTCTTCAACTGCTCCCCCTGAGCAGATGCATCCTCTTAAGGGTTTTAAAAACGAAGCGAAAGAGTTTGAAAAATGTAAGAACGAAATACCTTTTTTTAAAAAAAGGTTTCCCTTTTTTAAAGACCAAAGACGGTTTTATTTTAAATGAAAACAACAAAAAGATGGAGGTTAAAAAAAGGTTTAGATTTAAAATAAAAATAGTCTTGTACACATTTTGCCTTAGAGAAAGAAATGGCATTAAAGATAATAACCATTTAAAAGAAAATATTTCAAATAAAGAGTATGATTCAAAGAGTCAGATGGTTAAACACAGAGAGGTAACGTAAACACTCATCAGACATGTTATTCAGCAAAGCAATGTATATTCAAGTTGGCTCTTATAAACTTAAACTTATCCTCAGCTAATGGTTTTGTAAAGATATCAGCCCATTGATTTTCAGTTTTAACAAACTTAACATCAAATACACCTTTTTGAACATAATCTCTTATGAAGTGATGTTTGATTTCTATGTGCTTAGCCTTAGAATGTTGTATGGGATTCTTAGTTAGGCAAATAGCACTTGAATTATCACACCAGGCAGGTATATTATGCTCAAATATAGAGTAATCTTCTAGTTGATGTTTTACCCATAATAGTTGTGAGCAGCAACTTGCCGCAGAGACATATTCTACTTCTGTAGTTGAAAGTGCGATAGTCGTCTGTCTTTTGCTTGACCAGGAGACTCAGTTTAGTCCAATGAAGTGACATCCTCCACTGGTGCTTTTCCTTTCAAGTCTATCTCCAGCAAAGTTAGCATCACAAAAACCAACTAATCTGTAATCTTGTGTTCTCAAATACATTAAACCAAGATTAGTGGTTCCAAGCAAATATCTAAAGATTCTTTTAACAGCCTTAAGATGAGATTCTTTTGGATCAGATTGGAATCTAGCACTCATACAGACACTAAATTGAATATCAGGTCTGCTAGATGTTAAGTAAAGAAGAGATCCAATCATACATCTGTAGACAGTTTGGTCTACCTTTTTAACTTCATCTTTGCTTAGATTAGCATTGGTTTGCATGGCAGTTTTCATAACCTTTGAGCTATCCATTTTGTACTTCTTTAGAATCTCCTTGATGTACTTTTGTTGATGGATGTAGATTCCATCACACGTCTGCTTGATTTGCAGTCCAAGGAAGAACTTCAATTCTCCCATCATGCTCATTTCAAATTCTGCTTGCATCAACTTAGAGAATTCTTTGCATAATTTTTCATTAGTAGCTCCAAAAATAATATCATCAACATATATTTGAACTACTATGAAGTTATCTTTTGAGCATTTCGTAAACAAAGTTGTATAAACTTTTCCTCTTATAAAGCCATTATTCATAAGAAAAGAACTAAGTCTATCATACCATGCTCTAGGCGCTTGTTTTAAACCATATAAAGCCTTTTTAAATTTGAAAACATGATCTGGTTTCTCATTATCTTCAAAACCAGGAGGTTGTTTAACATAGACTTCTTCTTCAATTATTCCATTTAAAAAAGCACTTTTTACATCAATTTGAAATAAAGTGATTTGATGTTGTGCAGCATATGACATGAATATGCAAATAGCTTCTATTCTAGCTACAGGTGCAAAAGTCTCAGTATAGTCAATACCTTCTTGTTGGTTGTAGCCTTGAGCTACTAACCTTGCTTTATTTCTGACGACTTTGCCATCTTCATCTAGCTTGTTTCTGAAAACCCATCTTGTTCCAATAACAGACTTGTCTGTTGGTTTGGAGACAAGTTTCCAGACATCATTCCTTTTGAACTGATTAAGTTCCTCTTGCATGTCAAGAATCCGGCTTTCATCTTCAAGAGCTTCCTCAAGATGATTTGGTTCAATTTCAGATAAAAAAGCCATATTGCTTGGTTCTCTTGAGACAGATCTGGTTCTAACACCTTCAGAGGGACTTCCAATGATAAGATCTTCATGATGATGAGCTTCGAACTTCCAGTCTCTTCTGAGATCATCATTTTGATGTTGATTTGTCTGATGACTCGTCTGCTCCACTTGTCTGGCAGATTCCTTAGCAGATTCAATTTTTGATACGTCTGGCAGTTGACTCGTCTACTGGGTAAGGTCAAGTCCTGCAAGATCATCTTCTAGATCTGATAGTTCCCTATCAGTCTTTAGATTATCATTGAATTTTACATGAATGGATTCCTCCACAACAGATGTTCTAGAGTTAAAAACTCTAGATACCTTAGACACTTCAGAATATCCAATGAAGATACCTTTGTCTACCTTGGAATCAAACTTTCCAAGTTGATCCTTGGTATTTAGGATGAAGCATTCACATCCAAATGCATGGAAATAAGATATGTTGGGTTTTCTACCTTTCCACAATTCATAAGGAGTCTTCTTTATGATAGACCTTATAAGTATTCTATTTTGCACATAACATGCAGTGTTTACTGCTTCAGCCCAGAAGTACTTAGGGAGATTATTTTCATTGAGTATTGAGCTAGCCATCTCTTGCAGAGATCTGTTCTTTCTCTCAACCACTCCATTTTGCTGTGGAGTTCAAGGTGCAGAGAAGTTGTGAGAGATTCCATTCTCTTCACAGAACAGTTTGAATTGCTCATTTTCAAATTCTCCCCCATGATCACTTCTAAGGGTAGAAATACAGAAACCTTGCTCATTTTGTACTTTCTACAGAATATAGAGAAGGCCTTAAAAGACTCATCCTTGTGGGTTAAGAAAAGTACCCAAATAAATCAAGAATAGTCATCACCAATGACAAATCCATATTTCCTTCCAGCTGAACTGGCAACACTAACTGGTCCAAACAGATCCATGTGTAACAAGTGAAGAGGTCTAGAGGTTGATACAAGGTTTTTTGATTTGAAACTTGATTTTACTTGTTTACCTCTCTGACATGCATCACATAAAACATCTTTCTTGAAACTAATATCAGGCAACACTCTCACAAGGTTATCCTTTTTCAATTTCGAAATAAGTTTCATACTAGCATGTTCTAGTTTCTTATGCCATAACCATCTTTCATCCTCTTTAGACATCAGACAGGTTACCCTTTGATCTGAGAGTTTAGTTAACTCAATCTTATAAAGATTTTACTGTCTATTAGCTGAAAAGAGGGTCTTGCCACTCTTGTCTTTGAATATGCATTCATTCTTAGTGAAGGAGACATCAAATCCACTATCACATAATTGACTTATGCTAAGTAAATTGTGTCTTAGTCCTTCAACCATAAGCACATTTGAGATAGAGGGAAGAAGGGGTTTACCACCAATTGTCCCAACATCAATTACTCTTCCTTTTTGATTGCCTCCAAAGGCAACAAATCCACCATTTTTAGACTGGAGGTCTTGAAACATAAACCTTTCTCCTGTCATATGTCGCGAGCAGCCACTGTCCAGGTACCAGTAGAGGCTTCTGCTTTGTCCTATTAAGGATGTCTGCAACAGAAATTATTTTATCTTTAGGTACCCATATTTTTCTGGGTCCTTTTCTGTTAGTTCTAGGAGTCTGTGAAGACTTCATCTTCTTCTTGTGAAAACACTTAGACATAACATGTCCAGCTTTTCCACAGAAGTTACAGACGGGTCTAATTCTAACTGGAATGAGTTTAACATAGACAATTGAAGATTTTGTTAATACTTTATGATCAGCTTGATGATCATATCCAATGCCTTCTTTGTTAAGAGAGTGTCTCTGACATCTTAGCAGTTTTGTCAGATTATCTCTGCCATTAACAAATCTAGCAAGATCAGAAGTGAGCTCCTTCACTTTCTGTTGAAGTGTGACCACTTCTTCAGAATGTGATGTTTCACTTGAGATCGAAGCTTCATCAGACTTTTCAGTCCTCAGCTGGCTATTCTCTTTGGCCAGCATCTCACACTCTTGAGATTTTTGTTTATGCTCACTGAGGAGTTTAACATAATCTCTCTTGAGGGATTTGAAGGCCTTAGATAAGCCTTTGGATTCCTCTACCAGCTCATCATAAGCATCATGCAATTCCTCAAGTTCAGAATGTACGTCAGTTTCAGGTTCTGAATCTATGTTGGCCATCAGACAGAGATTGGCTTCTTCTTCTGTCTCTTCTCCTTCAGAAGAAGAACATTCAAGATCCTCCCATGTGGCCATCATTCCTTTCTTATTCTTTCTGAAGAACTTCTTTTTGGAAACTTTCTTCAAAAGAGGGCATTCAGGTTTGATGTGACCAGGCTTCTTGCACTCATAGCAGACAACAGGACTCTTGCCTATTGATGTGGATTCTTTGTGGGATTTTCTGAAAGGCTTCTCCTTTCTGAACTTCTTCTTTCTCCAGAGCTTTTTCATCTTTTTGGTCATGAGAGAAGTCTCTTCATCATCATCAGAATCCTCATCATCAAACTCGTCTATGTCACAGTCAGACTCGTATGCCTTTGAAGCTTTTAAGGCTTTAGCTGCCTTTAGATCAACTTTTAGAGCAATGGCTTTGCTCTTTTTGATTGACACATCTTCATTGAGCTCTTGCTCATGAACAGTGAGTGTGCCAAGGAGTTCATCCATAGTAAAGGAGGTGAGATCCTCAGCTTGAGAAATAACAGTGACAAGAGGTCTCCACTGTCTTGGAAGACTTCTGAGAATCTTAGCAACTTTCTCAGCATTAGTATATATTTTACCAAGAGATTTTAAACCATTAGTAATAGTTTGGAATCTACCAATCATTTGAGCAACAGATTCATCTTCATCCATGGTGAACAGTTCATATTTTCTAACAAGAATAGAAATTTTAGATTCTTTTACCTTTGTAGTTCCTTCATGTGTGACAGATAAGGAGTCCCACATTTCTTTAGCAGAATCACCAGCACATACCTTTTCGAACTCTTCTGGACTGAGAGCACAGATTATAACATATCTGGCTTTATGGTTTAGATCCCATCTTGTCTTTTCTGTAGGTGTCCACTGAGCCTTTGGCTTGTCAGAGCCATCATCATTTCAAGGAGTGTAAGGACCATCAGTGATGACATCCCATACATCAGATTTTGTTGACAAGATGAACCAGTGAAACCTTTCTTTCCAATAGTTATAATTTGAACCATTGAAAAAGGGAGGTTTGGTCATGAAGCCTCCTTTAGATTGGGGGTTCCCACTTGAGCTTGCTCTATAATTCATTTTCTATACTTCAGGATCTTTTCTCTACACTGAAGAGGCTGAGCTCTGATACCAACTGAAATAGACAGATGCAAACACTAGAAGGGGGTTGGATGGTGTTTGACAAATTTATGCAGAATTTAGAAACTTTTTCGCAAGCACAGACGGGTGATAGTAGACGAGTAAACTTAGACAGGTCAATCAGACTAATAACTTGTCTGAAGGTTTTCATAGAAAACACACAATCATGCAAGATGAAAAAAGGTTTGATAAACACAATTATAAACCCCTTTAGTTAGATGATAGTTAAGATAAATAATCAAACTAAAGAGTTAAGGGAAAGAGAGAGATCACTTAGCAGATTTTATCCTGGTTCACCCCTTAACAATGAGGCTACGTCTAGTCCTTGGCAGTACTAAGTTTTCTCACTATAACTGATTTAGGTTACAGGACAGACAAGTATTATTTTCAGACCTAGCCTCTTCAGGCTCCAGACGAGTATTGTTTTCACACTTAGCCTCTCCAGGCTCCAGACGAGTATTATTTACACACCTAGCCTCTTCAGGCTCAGACGGGTTTGTTTGAGAGAAGTTGTAAAATAAATTACAATTTGCAATTCTTTCACAAACACTCAGACGAGTGTATTAAATGTGAAGTTCTAAAAGACTGCGTAATAACTTAAAATGATTGAAGAATAAATAATGAAAGAATGAAGATATAAATGCACAGAGTAATTGCTCTTTGATTGCTTTGATCGTTCTCTTCTTTGCTTGAATCTTCAAAGTCTTCTTCATTAAATAGGCTTCAAGATTTTAAAGCCGTTAGACACAAAGTTTGAAGGCTTTGCTTCTTGCAGATCTTCAATAAATGCAATAGAGTCGTTCTGGTCAGCCATTAAAGCATAGGGAACTTCGCTTGTTCTCTTTCATCAAAGTGATACAGACTTCTGATATACCTTTGGTCTCAGCTGGTCTGTATACATGCTTTTTGTTTGCAGAGGGAAGACTTTCCCTTTTGGTGTAAGATGCAGTTGTATTCAAGCAAAGCACTTTGTTGAAGTTCCTTATCAGAGACTAGACAGCTTTCATCCAATGTATTCTTTAACGTTAGTCACTAGACGGGTGAGTAACTTCATTAGACGGGTTGACTATTTAACAAAGAGAAGACGTCAGTTGCAAAGTCTTTTAGACAGGTGAGTCTTCCTTTGATCAGACGGTTGAAGACTTCATTAGACGGGTGAACTTCTCTTAGTTCAGAGGGTGAATCTTAGCTAGTTCAGACGAGTGAACTTATCTCAGTTCAGATGAGTGAATTTTAGTTAGTTCAGACGTGTGAACTTAAGTTAGTTCAGACGGGTGAACTTATCTAAGTTCAGACAAGTGAACAGTTGATATAGACGCTTAATGTTTTAATCTGCACACTAAGTAGACGAGTTAAATACCACAGACGGGTTCAATTAAATAATTGAATAACTGTTTTAATCTCATCAAAACTATGGTAAATACACATCAGACATTTGAAGACTCAACAATAAGATTTGAGTAGCACAGCTAACACGTTGGCCTAATTCAAAACAAGATAGTTGCTTAGATTCAGAAAAACATCTCTCTATCATTCCAGTCACCCTTGGTACCATCAGTTGCTACACCCCACTCCACCAAAGTGGCTTTCCTTCATTCCAATTGCAAACGTGACTTCTAAAACCAAGTTTTATAACAGTTCCTATGCTTATACAGAAGAAAAGCAAAGTGCAGTTTGTTTTCTTCAGGCAAATCTGCATCACAAACAGATTAAAGAAATTCACCAAAGTGCTGGATGTTCCAAGATAAACACCAACATGGAAATTTTGTTTTTTTGCCTCCAAGTAATCTCCTTAACCAGCTCTTTCATTTATTTGACACATAAGAAAATTATAACCCATGTTTTTTATCATGCAGGAACTGTTTTGGTCAAAATGAATATTATGAAACCATTAGAACCATTTAAACAATCATCGTTCCAAAATAACAAAGGAGACATACAACAAATTTAAGAAAGCAAATTACGGTGGGTGCAAGCATTTGTTCATACAGCTTGTGTACAACAAAAACACTATCTATCACAAGACTCCCAACCAACACAAACAAACTCACAACGAAATCAGACGAACCTTTGACGCTACATTTACATGCAGCCCACTATTAAAATAAAAGGAACTCGGTTACTCTACAAGCGATTTACCACTCAGGTTTTTCATCAAGCAAGTTGGGTGCATCAAAATTAGTATGTAGGATTATGCCATAGAAGAGTTTCCACATTCAATGGTTAAAAACTGTTCTCCAAGGTATAATCCAATCATATATACAGCCCAAATATTTTTCTACCTTATTTACCTCATATAGGAGACACATCGTTTAACCAATAATGATAATTTGAATGGAAACGACAGCAAGTGAATCTCAGCTATTACTATACTACTAGATATACCCAAAGACAAGATTTTGAAACATTATTAGTTCTTCTAGTTAGGTACTAAAAATACACTACAATACCTAGGGAGTGTAAAACCAATCTAAACTTCAAAGGGGCATATTTTGGATCTGTTTCCAATCATAAATAGGGAAATTACACTGACCTTCCTAAAGGTTTCACTAAATTACACCGAATACCCCTCTTCTTTAAAAAATTATAGGGGAAAATACACTGACCTCCACTATTTAGCTTAATTACACTTGACACCTCTCTTATTTTAGAAATTATACCAATCTCTCCTTGGAGATTTATGTTATGATTACATTTGCCTCTACTAAAGGGATGGTGATTAAAATTATACTGACCTCCTTTAGCTTTTGAAATAAGAGATGTACCAAAAATGATTAAGATAAGCTTGAAGTCAGTGTAATTTTTTCAAACTGCACTAATCCCCCAAAATGGTGATATTGAAATTACACTGACCTAGGTGAGGGTAATTTTTGAAATAATTAAGCTAAACCTTAACAGATATCAGTGTAGTTTCCCATCATAAACTAGAAGATAACAGGAAAATAAAGAGAAGCTAGGAAACCCTATAAAATTTTCTAGGAAGCTAGACGAGGGTTGCGAAGCAGACCTTACCCAAGGCTCAGAGAAACTATGGGGTGGGGTGGGGGGGGGGTGCAGCAGCTACACAAGCTTCCCGATGAGAAAAAAGCACTCGTAGGCAGAGTTCGTGAAGTAGTAAATAAAACAGGTTTAGATTTCATAATTTAGATCAGAGTTTAGAAACATCAAGCCTACAATAGGATCGTGTTTCTTTTGGGCCATGCACATCGGTTGAAGCCCGTTCGTTCATGATCCACTCTAGCGTGTAATGAGTCATCGAAGTAATTTCGCTTTATTTAATGTTTAAAGAATATGATTATGTATTATTTGGAGAAATAAATTTTGTTTGCAAATTTAAAATAATAACAAAATAAAAAACTACTGACAATTTAATATTTTGTTATAATAGAAAGTGCTAAGAAAATTAACCATTAATGTGACATAAAGAACATTTTCTAAATTTAACTTCAAACATCAATAAATTTAATTGCAAAAAACCCACCTGAATTCCTAAAAAAATATACCTTACTTTTATATTGGTTTTATTTGTCTATTTTAAAATTTTTAAAAAAAGATTAACAATAATTATTATTGAATTAACCAAATTGCCTTTAAATAATAAGTATTAGTGACTTTATCAAGTTGCCCCTAAGATAATATACAAAATTAACCCTAGTTAACCCTAGACTACCTTACTTTTATAAATAAAGATAATTATTATTGAATTTATCAAGTTACCCCTAAGACAATATACAAAATTACCCCTAGTTAACATTATACTACCTTACTTTTATATATAAAGATACCTTACTTTTATATTGTTTTTATTTACCTACATTAAAATTTTTTTAAAAATGATTAATAATAATTATTATTGAATTAACCAAATTGCCCATAAATAATAATTATTATAAAATTTATCAAGTTGTCCCTAAGACAATCTACTAAATTACCCATAGTTAACCTTAGACTACCTTACTTTTATATATAAAGATAATTATTATTGAATTTATCAAGTTACTCCTAAGACAATCTACAAAATTATCTCTAATTAACGCGAGACTACCTTACTTTTATATATAAAGATATCTTACTTTTATATTGCTTTTATTTACCTGCTTTAAGATTTTTTTTAAAAATATTAATAATAATTATTGAATTTACAAAATTACCCTTAGTTTTTTTTTTTGGTGGATAAAAGGCTAAAGCCCAAACAGAACAGATAAAAATAAAAACCATGCAGGAACCGCGTAGAAGACATATCCGCTAACACCGGAAGAGAAATAACAGAAGGCAAAACATCAAAAATTCTGACCGAAGTATTCAAGGAGAGACCAAGCTTAGCAAGCTCGTCAGCGACTTGATTAGCTTCATGTAGCGTGTGGCTACAAGAGATGGTAACCCCTTCCAGAACAAAAGCTAGAATCGTCTTTATCAGAGGAGAGCAAGTGTGAGTCTCAGGGATCCCATTGGTTAAGGACTAAACTGCAAACTCAGAATCCGATTCAACAATCAAATTCCCAAACCCGCTCCTTCTAGCAAGTTGCACTGCATAGAAAAGGGCCTAAAGTTCAGCCTCAGCTACTAGACAAGCACCCTACATCCGCGAAAAAGCCACTAAAACAACCCCATTGTGGTCTCGAATAACACCACCACAAGTCGCACGATTTGTATTCTAATGGACAGCCCCATCACAGTTAACCTTAACTCATTTGAACGGGGAGGGGGAGGGGACTAGAAAATAAAAGGGTGAGGGCTCCGGAGATCCTCCTTATTAACCACTTGTCCTTTCATTATCTTGGCATTCACAATATCCAACGCTGCCTTCTTTCCTATTGCGCTACCTGATGTTAAGTCTCCGTTTTTCCTTAAGTTATGTTAAGGTTCTGATGAAACTAAACAAGACAAATATGATTAAAGTGAATCTTATGAACATCACTAATGATCTTTTATAAGTGTGCAGTATTATGAATTTTATCTAAGCACTTGATTCCTTATAATAAGGTAAAGCATCTATATTATGAATCGTCTGTCTCTTAGAATAAATATTCAAAAAGATCAAAGACTCGTCTTGTAACACCCCCTCTCGATGTTACAGTTCGTACCCCAAATTTTCTTTTTCGGTTAATTGAAACTTTTTCGAAAATACTCATTAGACTAGTTGCAGAAATCTGATACCAATTGAAAATTTTAATAACAGCTGAAAAAACAAATTCAAACTCATCATCTATAAAACTCATTCAACTTCGCCATAAGGCTTACATCACTTCAGTCTCTTAATACATATCATACTAAGTCACGGTCAAAAGACCTGACTTAAACGTCAAAAATCCCAAGAACTGGTCTAATAAAACTCCAAGAGCAATAAAGCATACTACCTAGCATGCATCGCCCCAATGAGACTGGGCCTCGTCATCAACAGTCCACCCGTCTTCGTTGTCGACACCAAGTAACTCGGCTACAGGGTCCCGCAGTGACCCAGAGGATCATTGGAAAATATCTGTACATGTATCCAAAAACACAACAGGGTGTCCAACATGTACAGGCAAGGGTGAGATACTTGTTCACAAGTTTATCGTAATAGCCACACAAGTAAAGCAGCATACAATAATGCATCGATATACAACACAGTCATGCTATAGAATATCAATATTCAACATCATATCATAACAATATAATCTCACTCTATGGGATCACACCCATTCATCAAGATAAGTCAAAAGAATGCATGAGACTTCAATTCAACTTTCTAATTCATGTTCTCTGGAGATTCCTAATTTCCCTTCATCGAGCGATAGGCCGCAAATACTCCTGTAACACAATTGTTCTCATGAGTCGGCCTCTCAATTTAGGTCCGAACTCCAATTGTTCAGGGGTATCACGTCACATCCATATCATGAATAGTCCAGTCTCTGACCGAGTTCATCCGTGTTGGGCAATCGATTACCACTGCACGGGGTTGTGATGCCCTCGGCCTCTTGTTGAGTCTCGAACACAGGATGTCCCTATAGACCTAGTGGTCTTAATTGGCTCATATTCTCAACTACCTGAGTTGTAGCTCGTTTCAAATGGCACGTTGGCCAACTCATGCATGTATGCAGAAGGTTTTCTGTTTTCTTTTTCGTTCATTCTTTCTTTTTCTGTCAAGGCACACAGGTCATGACTCGTTTTAAAGGGCATATAGCCTGTTTATTCAAATTTTAGGACATGTAGTCCAAGTTCTTAATTCACAAAGTACTAGGTCGACGTCGCGGACGATAGACTCGCATATAGGACACAAAGTCTGTTCTTTTTCAAAACACATGACACGTAGTCTGAGTGCTCAATTCACGAAGTACTAGGCCGACGTCGCGGACACTAGACTCGCATATAGGACACAAAGTCCGTTTGTCCATTCTTTTTCAAAACACAGAACACGTAGTCCGAGTGCTCAATCCACGAAGTACTAGGCCGACGTTGCGGACACTAGACTCGCATATAGGACACAAAGTCCGTTCTTTTTCAAAACACAAGACACGTAGTCCGAGTGCTCAATTCACAGAACACTAGCCCGACGTCCCGGTCACTAGGTTCATGTACTTCACATGCGTGAAGGGTTAATCACCAGTTTTATCAAATTTCATTTTCGTAGTTCAAATCTTGAAAACAAAACTCAGAATCTCTTTGGTATAAACCAAAACTCATTTTCACTCTAAAACTTGTTTTCCACAAAAGCTTCTCTTTACAAACCATTCTCGAAGGCTTAAGTCCTAAAGATTATTTTCAAAGGATTTTGGCTTTAAATGCCTTTTCTAAAAGTTTCATCATTTTAAAACATTTTTCTAAAGATTGTTATCGGAGCAAACTTTCATGAAGAAACTTTTTCGTTTTGGAAAGTTAAATACTTTCAGAAGGTTCTTTCTTTGACAAACTAGATATTTTCAAGGTTTTCTTTCTTGTACAACATGTTTAGATAATAATAATAAAACAACTTTTCACTATTCTCCTCACTAACTTTCAATTTCTTAAGTCTTATTTGAAATTCCTCTTGAGTTCTTAGCTTAGTGGCTTTTTAGTAAAATTGGCCATTATGCCATTTAACTTAAAAGCTTCTCATATTTCAAACCACAACATTTCCAAATCGTTGATTAAGACTTTTAGGTAGCTTAATCTTCATTATTGAGCTATAACCGATGCTATGCTCTTAACCTATCTAGGATATATATATATATATATATATATATATATATATATATATATATATACACACACACACACATATATCAAGTCTCCATTCAACATCACAAGTCTATATCATCGAGGGCATCCATGTCACAATTCATATTCAAATATCCAAGTATATACTTCATAAAATAAATCAAGTACATACACCACTCATAACATATCTTCAAGCATCAATCACTTAATCACTAGATCAATCAAGCTTATGTGCCACATAATGCATTAACCAGGAAAATCATCAATATCACATCATAGTTACAATCATTCAACAAAAATCCTATGAGGCTATCAAACTTATTGGATTTAATCTCCCCTTACCTCTTGAAGTATCCTCCGGATGAAAAGTCGCCCGATTGATCTAAGAACTCTCCCGATTTCCCGTCCGAATACCCGACAACAACTACGAACACACAACCAATCCAAACATCAACATATAACAACATAGTTTCCCTAATCCCTTAGAGGCTAGGTTCGGCCATAAGGTCCCAAAAATACCTAGGGATGTCTAAAAATTCGTATCTCTTGGAGGAAGGCTCCCTAGGTAACCTTAACACCAAATCAAGTCTCCATTTTGAAACTTGAATCAAAATTTCAGGTTTTCTCCAATTTGGTGGTTCAGCCATCCTATGATTAAATAGGCTAGGAAAGTTTTTTTGATCACATACTTTTGGATTCTAAGTGTGATAGAACCTAATCACTAGTTCTTCGACACAAATTGGAACAAAACTCCATTGATTCAAAAAGAGGAGGATTCGGCCATCTATACCCATATGGGTTAGATAGCTCCTTTGGTTACAAGCTCTTGGATTATGGAAGAGGATGATGCAACTAGCTCTTAGAAATTGGTTTGACATTAAAAGGATTTTTCTACAATTTTCTAGAGATTTTTGAAGTTTGAACCTAGAACTTGAAATCTACTTGAATCATGGTTTTCAAACATGAATTAAGAGAAGATTCATGAGGTTTAAGGATCAAAGAAGTGATCTTACCTCTTGGAGTGATGAAAATAAGTAGGAATCCACACTTGATTCACCAAAAATGGTTAGAAATCAAGCTTGAAAATGGAGAGAAAGTTGAGAAGAAAATGGTGCTAGGAGGAAAAAATGGTGGATGGGGCTGCCAAGGTTGGTCTATTTCGTGGGGGAGGAAGGGCATAAAGGTCCAAGATTTGTCCACTTAAGGGCAAAATAGTCTTTTCATCTTAGGACAAAAATGTCATTAAGAAAAAGGTCAGGGGCATTTTCGTCATTTTGCGTCCAAATATTTTCTAAAACCATCATGACTTCGGCACGCTTTCCAATGTGATTTGACTTAATGTAACATCAAGTTTATCCGTTAGCGGGTTCCGGTAAATCCATCTACAGCTCTGTTTGTCTCCCAGTTCGAGTTTTCGCCCGAATAGTTTATATTATTATCACTTTTTAAGGTCAAGAAACAATTTTAGCAAAATTGTAGGGAATTTAATTCTAAGCCTAACTGTCTCATTCGCGAGTCAAAGTTAGTTCTTTTGAGTAGTAAAATACTACTATCAGTGAAAAATGCAGACCGGGATCCGTCTGAGTTTTTAGTCCAAAATTTAATCATAGCTCCCTACAATAGCGTTGAGCATGAATATGGTCTCGGTTTATTTTATTTCATTTTCTAAAACCTCGACTAAAATACAAACTTAATTATACAACTTACTGATTTATAAAGGTAGTGAAAATTGGGATGTTACACATCTCTGAGACTACACATCTTATCAAAGCCAAAAGTCAAAGTGTCTAAATGGCAGTCAAAGCTCCCTTGAAACCAAGGCAAAAGCGTCTGTGTTCTGTACTTAAGTCAAGATAAAGATCCAAGTTTTGGAGACCTCAGACAACTACAAATATCTTTGAAAGATCCTCTTTTAATTGCTCGTCTGATCTAATCAAGTCATGTTGCATCTTCAAAAATCATCTTAGTGAGAACCCCGCAAAAACAATCTATGTTTAAGACACTTTGTCTTATCCAACATCAAGCGTTGGTCCTATCAAGTTACACCGTCTGATCATGAAGATGCCATCTTAAAGTAAAAAGTTTTTCAGAACAAATCCATTTATCAAGTCTAAAGGAAATGCGTTATAAGAATCATTGTTCAGCTTACAGATGCATCTTTAAAGAGTATCTTGAGAAAAAGATTTAAGGAGAAAAATGTCTTTATCTAAAGGAAAGAATCTCAAAGCTCAAAGCCAAATATCTGGTGAAATTTGCTTTTTAATATTCAAAAATGAAGTTAGCTCGTTTAAGAAGTCTGCAAGGAGACTTTCTCTGAGGCACCTATGACTTACACTAAAATGACAAAGAGTCTTGACAATTAGAAACAAAAGGTATCTACTACAAGATATTCCCTCTGTTTAAAATGAGACCAACGTTTCTCTCCATTAAATGGCTCATCGGAATGGATATATTTCTTCTCACAACAAGTTAGTTCTCTAAAGAAAAGAAATCTCAACAGTTGGAATGCTTCACAGCGGATCTATTGCTGAGAAGAGTATAAATAGAAGACCTGAAGATGAAGATGTAGAGATGATGAACACATGTGTATGTGACACATCAAGGCAAAAAAGGGAGAGAATGAAAAAGGAAAAAGCATGGTAGATGAGAAAATTGAGAGACTGAAAATGCATAAGTTAGCAACTATCACTACCATTGCAGTAAGTGAGAAATGAAGATATTATGATCTTCATCTCAATAGAAATTCTCTTCAACATATTTATTCTACATCCACTCAAGTGAGTGTTATGAGAGATTTTCCTCAGTTCTTATGAACCTCATTATATATCCACTCTTGTGAGTGTAAGAAGAACTTTGCTCTGTACTTCGTTGTAAATATACTCTGAGTGTTGTGAGATTATTTCTATGTAACCTTCATCAAAATTCAGTAAACCTGAAGAGGCGACACGAAAATAATACTGGCAACAGTCTGGAGAGACTAGTTAAGAAAAATATGTTGGGAATTCACGGGAGATAAACAATTTATGACCCGTTGGCGGAAAACAAAATTCCCTTTTATAAGATCTCAATGAATGATCATGACCATTGTTATAGGGGTTTACCTTTATAGCGAAGGTTTACCACGAACACTGTGAGCGCGTCAGGAAAATTGGTTAATCACGAACACTGCGACAGAGAGGTAGCAACTTGATCAACACAGCTACAGCGCAGCACATTCGAAACACTGTGGCTGCAACCACCAAAAGGACAGGCTCCTCTATCACCAGTATTGCAAGGTAGCAATACCTATACTCAGTCCACGCGAGCAAACCATTGTCAGAGATAGCGTAGTGCTAGCTATCACGAAAGGAGAAAGGGCGCTGCACACACAAGGAGAGCGGCTACCAAGATTAGCAACTGCGTTATGTGACTTGTGTTAGTTCAGCCGTGTGCTTAAGTGACATGCATAGCTTTATATAAGATACCACTAACTAAACCTTTCCCTAATGGGCTCCTATACTTTATAGGCTCATTATTTAATTATTAACTAAATCACATTTAATTAATTAATTAAATTACTTCTCTGACCATTTGCTCTATGCATGTGACCCTATAGGTTCCCATTAAGTTGGCAATAATATTAAATCCCATTTAATATTATAAACAATGAGCAGCATCTAACAATACATAATTGCTACCCAATTAATGAGAATATCGGTGATACGATACTACCTTAACTGTGACCATATTTATAGTGTAGCCAATGTTCCTTCGTCACAATGTCTTAATTGAACACAAGACATAAATGTTTCATTTTTATTAAGTCCAATCCTATGTTTCTCGATCAAGAAGTAGACGTGTAATCATTTTGTGCCCAATATCTCATATTGTCCCAACTTAGCATGACCATGCATTTCCATGTCTCACACCATCAAGTGGCCATAGACATTACTCTTGTTATGTAGGAGGGACGAATCCTATCTACGTCACTCAATTCCCTCTGCATGACTCATTGGAGGCCCAATTACTATTTTTATGATTATCCTGTTATAGATAACGTTTGATAGTATTAAAGCCTACAACTCCTCATGTAGGAATCGTAGTGACTTCAAGTCGAAGGACTACTTCAATATGGTCACCATGAGAAACGCTTTGACACTTACATAACTATTATGAAGCGTTCTCATAGAGGGTCAATCCAGTATAAATATTTCACCAATAATTTTACCTATGTGAATACATGATATCATATATCCATGACCCGTGAGATGTGGTCATCATGTCACTCACATTATAGTCTCGATGTATTATTATTATCCTAATTAATATTAATGCTTGACTACGGATACTTTAAGAATAACGTTCTATAGTTTAATGGGTCTCACGATCAAGTCACACTTAATGTTCCATTAAACTAACTGTCTATTCTAAGGACTTTATTATGCTATATATGTGATCATAACAATAACATAATAAATAAATGTCTTGTGCATATATCAAATATATAATCAAAGTCATGATACAAATGATTATCTATTCAAAATAAATTGACCACTAGGGCTTACACTAACAATCTTCCACTAGCACTAGAGCCAATTGGGCATTAATCTAATACCCATCAATCTAGTGTGAGTGTCATGCTACCACTGAGCAAGAAACTCCATTAGCGGATCGTTCAGTGTTGTCATTCTGCACATCTTCACATCTCCTCTATCGATCATCTATCAAATGAGATGGAAGCGCTTAAGTATATGTTCGGGTCATTAGTGAGATCAAGTTTCCTTAACTTACGCGATTCATCCATCATCATCGCAACGAGATCAATGGAGTTCGCAAAGTTTAGAAACTACAATTAGATCATAAATGAACTTCCTGATCCAAATGACTTTCTAAATCTGCATTTAAGGCAAGTGTATACTCAACCTCTGTAATTAAATCAACAATTGTCTCACACTTAGAACCTTTTTCAAGCTCACAGTGTCACCGTTGAGGCAAAACACGAATCCTGACTGTGATCTGGAATCATCCTTATCAATTTGGAAGCTAACATCGGTGTAACCTTTTACAATGAGCTCTTCCTTACCTCCATAAATGTTGCATTTTGAACACACTCATGGGCAAGTCCACCTGTCGCAAAAGTAATATAGGACGGAAGTCCAAATATCGAACCTAAAGGATTAATGAGCAATATGTAAGCGATTACCGGTATAGAGAAATCCTTATGTTATTTAGACCTATCGAAATAATAAGAAAATTGTTATGTATGCAATAGTAAAAAGATGAATAAAAGAGAAAACAGTTTTGAAATCAAGAGTGTGAAGCCTAGAGTCGTGGTTTCACTTGTACGTTCGATACCCCCTAAATCCTAGTTCTATTCAATTTCACAGTTACTTTCTGAATATCAATCCCTCTATTAAAACTATTAACTGTTTGTCAGGAAATTAATATTCTTTTTCCCAGATGAACCCAATGTTTGTCAGGCAAAAAGTTTAAATGATTAGAAAGCATAAAGAGTAAAGAGGTTGAATGATTGAAAGGAATAAATCAAGTTTGGTCATGCAATAATTTAAACCCCGTTTATCCTATAGGTCTACAAATTAATTGCAGTACGATCGTTGATCAACCAATTGATTATTAGCATGCAAAGGACGCGCAATCCTAGCATGGAATGAAGAACAATAGAATAAAGCTATTCAAATTGCAACCTTGAAATCAAATTGAATTCGAATTAAAGCTAAGACATAGCAAAAAGGGTTTCTACTAATACAAGATTAACCACAACTCTAGTGATGAAATTAGCTACCCATAGACATAGATAAAACCAAAATCAACATGGGGAGATGCATCTTGAAGAATTACGAAGAAGAAGAAGAAGAAAAGTCTCCAACTTAACCCCCAAGCACAAATCCTACTCTAGAAATCTAAACCAAATGAAAACAAACTGCTGAAAGCTAATGATAAAAGCTATGACTAAGGACTGATAACTGATGAAAAGAGTGGTACAGAGGGCCTCTATTTATAGGAAAAAAAGGAGGAAAAGCCCTAAAATTATTCTGACACCGCCGCCAGCACGGGCGTGCTTCACGGTGCACGGTCGTGCTTACTTCATACGCTGCCGGGCTTGATTCAATATGGGCTATAGACTTCGTAAATCAACGTCACTAAGGCACGGGATTGAGCACGGGCGTGCTTCATGTAACACCTTTTCTGGGGGCATCACATTTAAGGACATTTTATAAAACTCTAAGGGCGAAAAACGGGTTAATTAAAATCATTTAAGAAAGATAGAGTAAAATTTTCCTTTTATTAAGACATGAATATAAAAGCTTGTAACATTTATGCCTGTGAGGTAAAACGTTTCATCATATAAGTTCATAAGTTCATACAGGTTTACATAAGAACCCAAGCCGACTACGGAAATAAAACAGAAAGATACAGACTCAACATAAAGGATTGGAGACGCAACTCCTAAACACAAGATACTTAGAGACGTAGCTCCACAAAAGATAAAAAGAAGGTATAAGCACTTTGACATCCTACACTGGCCGACAACAGACTACACGGGAAGACATCCCTTGGATCAACCGCGGAATGACTCCACTGACTCCTCCTTTTATGGAGAGACAAGCGAAAGGAATAGGATGGCGTAAATAGATCACCTCCCTCCTAATCTCCTCACTTCTTCCCTTCCAACCAGGACCCGTCAAACGAGGCCTAACAAAAATCCTAGCAGGGAGTACTGTTGGCATTCCTCGGGAAGGCATCGCAAAAGTTGACCTAGAAGCAACTTTGCTAACAAGCAGCCTATTCCTAACAGAGGGAGAAGGCACTGAAAACTCTGGTGAAAAAGCCCACCTAGCGTTCCACTTATGACCACAGCTTTGGCAGTAAACGACATGAAGACAAGTGGTGGAGCGGTTAAGAATCCTTCCTCTGCGACCCATGCGGATGGTGAGTCTGGCTCTTCACATGTATGTTGCTAGAAGCCCATCATGACTAGGTATCCAAATGCCGAAACCACTGGGAAGCTCAACAGAGGAATGCATCTAGAGCGTTGAGTGGAGTCTCGGTATCACGACCTTCTCGGGAGACCACCAGAGAAGCACACAACGATGCAATACAAAGTAAAGAGGTGAGATTCCCATTCATCAACACAACACATAGCAGAAGCAGAAACGGTACGACACGCAAGATAACAACATACTAATCATGCATATCATACATCTCAATATCTCACATTATTCAATCAACAACATAAGACATCATCAACACAGTATAATAATGTATAACATGTAAATGTATCCATCAACAGTTATGCAATGCGATGTACATGACTCAATGTCATATACCACAAGGGTAAGACTCTGACCCCTACTCCATGGAGCTAAACATAACTGGAGTGAGTGTTTGGGAGAACATTGTCTGCGTTATCTCTGCCCCACAGTGCCACATCAAAGATCGCAATTGCTATAATGGCTCACGCCAGACGTTCTTTACCCAAATCAGGATTTGCCCGGTATTAAGTAAGGACGTCAGTGTTTTCGATGGGTAACCACGACACAGAGCAGCGACTCTTTGGCCACATGTGTCCTCCCCAACCCCCAATATCCTCAAGATTACAACCTCAGACAATCGCACCTGCACCATGTAGCACCCTTCATTACATTAGCAACCCAAAATAATAATTTAAATAAAACAAGGAAAATAAAAAATTTCTTAAATATATACTGAATAAATACTTAATATAATATTAATCCAAAATAATTGTTATCATCACTTCAAAAACCAAAATAACATAATAAGTTTCAAACCCTCAAAACTGACCGTCTATAACATCTCGCATAAGAAAATAACTAAACAATAATAAAGGTCATTCTGGCATATGCCGTACAATACTAACCAAGCTCTAAAACTAAAGAGATGGTCTTCAAAGTGTCTGATTGCTCAACAGGGACGTCCTCAGGCTCTGAAAACAATACTACTAATGAGATATAAAATCCCAGTTAACAGAAATAAAGTTTTAAATGTTTTCACAAAAGCATTGTTCTCAGTCGGTGCGGTAACCGGAAAAACTGTCGATGATACCCGCTATTTTCAAAATAATGTATAAGAAGATGATGATGATGATGATGATGATGATAATAATAATAATAATAATAATAATAATAATAATAATAATAATAATAATAATAATAAAAATTATTATTGACAATAATCATTCATCATCAACACTTCATAATTCAAGCATATCAAAGTCTCATATATCAAATAATCCAAACATCCTCATATGTCATATGACTTTCAAAATGCACATGACAATGACGTCCCACTGCCTACCTTACTCATGAAGGTATTTCGATGTCACCTTCTCTTTAATGACATTACTCATTTCGATACCAACTATTGTACACTGGTGGTATTACTCATTTCGACATCCCAACGTGTGGCGATGTTGCTTTCGATACCCCATTATGGCGGTATTTCATATTTCGACACCCCAATTCATTGGCATTGTTACTTTTGATACCGCTATCATAGGCGGTATTGCAACAAACATCATTCATCACATTTAACAGTTATTGAATCATGCCAATATCACCAATATCATCATATAATCCAAATATAGCATGTCAATCAACCAAATCATGTAAAATACACATAATATAGCATCAATCTCAGGAATATACATTTAATTCATGACAGAAATGCCATGGCAGAAACACCTTAGAAGGAAAACCCCCAAATTTAAAAAATCAGGATTTGATTAAACACAAGATTATTTTCCAAAAAAACATATTTTGAAAGCATAACCCAAACCCAAGACAATTTGCACCATGTAAAGGGTGAGAAAGAGTATTTCTACTCACCTCTTGAAGACTTCCAAGAATCTCCAAGCGTATCCCATGGTGAATCCTAGATGTCGCCTTCCTCAACCATGAATCTCCTTCCTTCTTCTTCATCTTCTTTTTCTACCTCTTGTTGTTGTTGTTGTTGTTATTCTCCTTCCAAACTCATTGTTTGTTGTCACCCCATCTCCCAAGCATGAGGATGCTCCACAGCCGTTACTAAGGTGTTTTCGGGTGCAAAAAGGGTGAAGATTGCTCCATCTATTAAGAAATGACGCGGAGGGCCTTTGGGAGTACTCTCTTCTCTGATGTGCGTTCTATTATTGCCTCCTATTCCTGAGGGAGTGATCGGGATTAAGCCGCGTGGCGATACCCGTGAAAAAGAAAGGACTATTCGCTCTTTGGGTGGGCCTTTCGTACTCAAATCCATATGGGGAGAATTATTCAGCGGACTAACTTTTTCGAAAATATAGGAAACGTGATTCTAAGACTAACTGTCTCGTTCATGGGTCCAGTGGGTCTCGATAGTAGTGAAGCACTACTGTCAAGGAAAAACGCAGACCGGGCTCCGTCTGAGTTTTCGACCCAAAACTTAACCATAGCTTCCTACAATAGCGTAGAGCGTGACTATGGTCTCGAAATAATTTATTTAATTTTATAGACCCTCTAATAAAATACAATAACTTAAATACTGATTAATTAAAAGAATAAGAAAATTGGGGTGTTACATTACTACCCCCTTAAAAAGAATTTCGTCTCGAAATTCGACGTACTTTCTTAAAATAGGCTTGGATATTGCCGTTGCATATCCTCTTCGCGTTCCCAGGTAGCATCTCTGGTAACTTCATCCCATATGATCTTGACCAACGGAATACGTTTACCTCGGAGTTCCTTTATCCTTATATCCGTGATCCTTACAGGTAGAGCCTCATACTCAAGGTTATCTCTTAATTGTACTGACTCTGGTTCTAGGACGTGTGATGGATCGGGGTAGTATTTTCTCAACTGAGAGACATGAAAGACGTCATGAAGGTTGGATAAGTTTGGGGGTAAAGCGATGTGATAGGCCACAGGACCAATTCGGCGAAGAATTTGAAAAGGTCCAATGAACCTAGGAGTAAGCTTTCTAGATTTTATTTCCCTACCAATTCTAGTTCTTGGAGTCACTCTCAGAAAAACATGGTCTCCTTCCTGGAATTCTAACGGTCTTCTCCTCTTATTGTTGTAACTCTTTTGCCTGTCCTGTGCGATTTTCATCTTTTCCCGTATCCTCTTGATTTGTTCCGTCATTTGCTGCACTACCTCCAGTCCCAGTACTTGACTTTCTCCATTCTCATACCAACACAAACGTGTTCTACACTTCCTGTAGTACAATGCTTCATAAGGTGCCATACCTATACTTGAATGAAAACCATTGTTATAGGTGAACTCAATCAATGGTAAGAACTCCTCCCAATTTCCTATGTGTTCCAAAACACAAGCTCTTAAGAGGTCTTCCAATGACTGAATCGTTCGTTCAGACTGACCATCCGTTTGAGGATGATAAGCAGAACTCAACCTTAACTTAGTTCCCAAAGCCTCATGTAACTGCTTTCAGAATCTAGATGTAAATCTAGGATCTTTATCGGAAACAATACTAGAAGGCACTCATGCAACCTTACTACTTCCTTGATGTAGATGTGGGTTAACTTTTCCAACGTATAACTTTCGCCAATAGGTAAGAAGTGAGCACACTTCGTCAACCTATCAACGATTACCCAAATGGCATCATGCCTCTTGTTAGTCCTTGGCAATCCAACCACGAAATCCATAGATATATCATCTCACTTCCATTCTGGGATATCTAAAGATTGTAGCAGTCCCGCTGGCTTTGGTGTTCTATCTTCACCGTCTGACACACCAAGCAGGCTAACACATATTCGGCTACCTCCTTCTTCATTTTGGGCCACCATAACATTTTCTTTAAGTCTTGGTACATCTTGGTAGCTCCTGGATGAAAACTCAACCTACTCTTGTGCCCTTCCTCTAAGATCATTCTTCTTAGTTCTATATCCATTGGCACACAAATCCTATCACCATACCTCAAGACTCCATCTTGATTCAACCTAAACTCAGAAGTTTTGCCTTCTGTTACTTGTTCCTTTACTTTCTAAAGATACTAATCAACCTCCTGCTTGTCCTTGATCGTCTTCAAAAAGTCCCTCGTTACTGTGACCATTCCTAGGTGTATCTTATCCCTAGATAATTCCATACCCAGATTCAAATCTCTAAACTGTTCAACTGGTTCCAGTTCTTTTACCATCATAGCAGATACGTGCAAGGATTTCCTACTTAACGCATCCGCTACCACATTCGCTTTTCCTGGATGATATTATAGATCGAATTCATAATCCTTTATGAATTCCATCCATCTCCTTTACCTCATATTTAACTCTTTCTGATCAAATAGACACCTTAAACTCTTATGGTCACTGTACACTATAAACTTAGCTCCATATAAACAATGTCGCCATATCTTTAAGGCAAACACTATAGCTGCTAGCTCCAAATCATGAGTCGGGTAGTTCCTCTCATGAATTCTTAGATGTCGTGAAGCATACGCTACTACTATCCGATCTTGCATTAGGACACAACCTAACCCTTGGTACGATGCATCACAGTATACATCAAATCGTCCTGAAGAATCTGGTAACGTCAATACTGGTGACGTGGTCAACCTTCTTTTCAGTTCCTGAAAACTCTTTTCGCACCCATTCGTCCATTCAAAGGATATCCCCTTCCTTGTTAGTTGCGTCATTGGCAATGCGATTTTTGAGAATCCTTCGATGAACCTTCGATAATATCCAGCTAGTCCTAGGAAACTTCATATCTCACTTACCGACTTAGGACTTTCCTATTGGACCACAGCTTCAACCATTGCTGGATCTACCGCTATCCCATCACGATTAATCACATGAACTAAGAATTGTACTTCCTCCAACCAGAATTCACACTTGGACAATCCATGAACACTGCTGGAAAATCCGGTTCGTGTAATCCATGAACACTGCTGGAGCATTAGTTACACCAAAGGGCATAACCAGATACTCGTAGTGTCCATACTAGCTCCTGAACGCCGTCTTCGGTATATCCTCTCTCTTGACTCGACTCTGGTGATAACCATCGAAAATACTACCGCTCCTTTCAACTGGTCCATCAAATCGTCAATCCTAGGCAACGAATACTTATTCTTGACTGTCGCCTTGTTCAGCTGTCGATAATCCACACACAGCCTTGAACTTCCATCCTTCATTTTGACGAACAGCACTGGCGCTCCCCACGGTGAAGCACTCGGTCTTATAAACTCCTTATCCAACATATCGTCCAATTGCTTTTTCAGCTCCACTAACTCCGCTGGAGCCATTCGATAAGGTGCTATCGAAATCGGTCCAGTTCCTGGTACGATATCTCTAGCAAACTCTATTTCTCTCCCCATCAATCTGGGGAAATATTTTCTAGAAACATTTCCGAAATAGTCCTCGATTAATCACTCTTCCTTCTGCTCCAAGCATACTTTGTTTGCCTTTCGACCATAGCTCTGCACCTCCCATAGGCATGAAGGATGCATAGGTCAACTTCCTGTCCTCACGATAGTGCATTGCTGTAAAGATTTTCTCCAGCTCATGTATCCAGAGTTCTGTTCCCTTCGGATTGAAGTCACCATTAAACGGTGGCAGCTTCCCTTTCACAAAAGTACTCAATCCAGCATCTTCTGTCTCTACCTTGTCCGCAAGTCATTTAATTTCCCGTAGCAGAAATTGTCAGCTCACATTTTTAAGACATACACATTGTATTATCCCATACATGCATTATATGCCTTACCATGCTTCGATCCATAAGACATACGATAAGTCTACAGCTTATCCAATTTTTTTTTTGTTGTAAGAAAAGGCTAGAAAAGGGAAAAACAAAAGAAAAGTCACTCGCCTCGCGACACAATGCTCGCCTCGCGAGCCAGAGGGTCAGACCGAGCAGTAAAATACAGTCCCTCGGCTTCGCGACGCGAAACAATGCTCGCCACGCGAGACAAAAGGCCAGACTTGATATGTAAGGTACAACCTCTCGGCCTCGCGACGCGAACCAACTCTCGCCACGCGAGCCAGAAGGTCTGTCCGAGAAATAAAATACAGCTTTTCGGCCTCGCCTCGCGAAACCAAGTCTTGCCTCGCGAGACAGCAGGCCAGGCATATATATATATATATATATCATATTTCTTAAAGCAGTTATCACACTCGATAACTTGCACATCGGACGCTCTACCCAACTTTTAAGCATAGTCAATACCCAATGCGGGTTCAACTAGACACGGCCAGAAATCACAAACTAACCCAAGCAGTCCTTGATTAAGAATCAAACTGCTCTGATACCACAAAATGAGACAACCCCTTCCTTAGAGGTCCCATTGGTAACCCCACTTATACTTATTAGCGTTACAGCGTAACGTAGCGGTATAAAGTTGCGGAATTATTAAAACATTAAATACATACTGATACCATAATAAAAGTATACCTACATAATAGTACTGGCTCCATCAGTAGAGCCTATAACAACTGATACCAAATAAACAAACTTCAGAGTAAGCAGTAAATAAAACTGAAAGCACAGTAGCGGAAATAAAAATACAGACGAATCAGTCTCCCGTACTAGCCATAAACAACTACAACCACCAACCCCCGACGTCTAAGGTCCTCCAGCACCGGGAACCAGGGCTCTCCCGCCAGCATCTGGTTCCACGGGTATATCATCAATCTCCTTTGGTAAATCCTCAACGGGATCTTCTCGTACAGTCGAGAGTAAAGAGAATATGACATAGAAAATACAGGAGATAAGAAACAGTAATATGTCATACATGGGAAAAATAGCAATATAAATAATGTATATGGATAGCAACACACCAAATCACAACAGTGACAACCAAACAACTTTCGGATAATTTTTCCTTTAACCACTATCTCTCACACTCATGCAACTAACGACTATATGGACGCGATCACAACGCGACATCCCCAACGGATCAAGGTGTCCCAATCATCACTATGCCACCCCCATAAAGTAGGGTTCGGTCTAAAGCCCGCAGGCCCAAATCGTCTCATGGGTATGACATATTCCCCCGCCCGCAGGCCAGGTCGGAATATTCGGCCGCTTGGAGGCTAGGTCGAAACATTCGTCCGTCCGTTAACAACTCAACTCTCGGTAACGACATATCCCCCGCCCGCAGGCTAGGTCGAGATATTCGCCCGTCCGTCTACAATTCGACTAACGAGTACGACCACCTCCCTGCAGGTAAGATCGAAATCGCCCCTACGCCAAACTAATCGATACGACCATCTCCCCGCAGGTAAGATCGAAATCGCCCGTATGCCAACACAGTGATGAATAACAACTATGCAACATGAATTCTCACTGACTCATCACAGGATTAACATTAGTGCCTCAACCACGACTTATATACAACTATGACCAACTTTAATCCGGCTTAACCGGGTATCAACTCACATCACAACAGCAACAGATCAACTGTATCTCTAGGTTGAGCATTACGACATATATATAACCTCGACTTTATCACCACACATTCATCACCCGATTTATCAGAAATCACTGCCTAGTTCTACTCAGACATCAGCAGTCACAACATATATCAACAACAGCCAGAATATATATTCAACAGTAAAATCAACTTACAAATAAATAACATTTAATCAATGATAGCATATAATAGACATCATACACATATCACATATAATATATCAAATATACAATCACAGCACAGACAACCTTAATATGCAATAAAATCAACCTAACGGTCAAACGACCTCTAGTAGGGTTTAGGTCGCCCTATGCATATCAATATATATTATTTAAATCTTGCCTCCCCGATGATATTGCGGTTCTTTCCCCCACCTTAGTGATTTTCCCGAGAGATTCCGAATGCGGCTCCGCAGCAGTCAATCCAGTGCGCGATTGAGCCTTCGAGTCCTGTCAGGTTCTATACAGTAAAACACAACCAGAAATTAAAATAATGAAATCATAAACTACCTAATCTTTAGGATTAGCTACTGCCCTTAATTAATTAAATAGGCTAGGGATATTGAAATTCTACCAACTCTTGGATCAATGATCCTTAAGCATACCTAATACATAATCAATGATCAGTTATCAAAGATTTGAACCAAAACCCCTTAAACCAACAAAGTAGGGTTTCGGCCATCACCATGAAAAATAGGTGAGAGTTTGATTTGGCCTCCTAATCCCTTGGATTACGTGATTAAGGGATGGAATAGGTGAAATCAAGAACAAAGAACAACCCACATACACATACATTCGGCCCCTTTTTGATAAATAGGCTAGAGAGCTTATTTCATTACAAGCTCTTGGATTATGATAGTAGGGGATGATACTAGTTCATAGGAATTGGTTTGGCATCAAAATGATTTTTCTACAATTTTCTAGAAATATTCTAAGTTTAGATCTAGAAATTGAAACTCATGAAAATCAATGGAGAAAAATAAAGATTGAGAGCTCAAGGATGAAATCTATACCTCTTAGGTGATAGAGGAGGATGAGAGGAGCAACTTTTCTTCATAAATCTCCTTGAAAAAGCTTTTGGAAGTTGAGTGAAATGGAGATGAAAAATGGAGGAAGAAAATGGAAATGGAGGAAGAAGAAGAAAGAAGAAGAAGAAAGTGAGGAGGGAAAGAGAGGGGGCTGCGTAGAATGAGGAGAGAGAGAGAGAGAGTGAGTTTTAGATATTTCTTAAGCTTTCTTAAGAGTTAAGAAAGGTAAAAAGGGTAAAAAGGTAATTTAGTAAAAATAACCAAGGGCAATTTGGTCATTTCACGTTCCGACATTTTGAAATTATCACGACACTAGTAGGAGTCCCCAAATAATTTATCATAGCCCTGGTATGAAAATTATTTGCTCAAGGTTCTCGAAAAACCCTAAGACAGCTCGAATCGTCTCTTAGAACGGTTATCGGTCCGAATATAATATATTATTTTCATTTTCGAACATTAAGATGAACTTTTTTGAAAATATAGGAAACGTGATTCTAAGACTAACTGTCTGGTTCACGGGTCCAAATTGGGTCTCGATAGTAGTAAAGCACTACTGTCAAGGAAAAACGCAGACCGGGCTCCGTTTGAGTTTTCGACCCAAAACTTAACCATAGCTTCCTACGATAGAGTAGAGCGTGACTATGGTCTCGGAATAATTTATTTAATTTTCTAGACCCTCTAGTAAAATGCAATAACTTAAATACTGATTAATTAAAAGAATAAGAAAATTGGGGTGTTACACAACTGGACCAATTCGGCGAAGAATTTGAAATGGTCCAATGAATCTGGTTGTAAGCTTTCTGGATTTTATTGCCCAGCCAATTCCAGTTCTTGGAGTGACTCTCATAAAGATATGATCACCTTCTTGGCACTCCAAGGGTCTTCTCCTCTTGTCACTGTAGCTCTTCTGTCGATCCTGTGCCACTTTCATCCTTTCCTGCATTTTCTAAACTTGTTCCGTTGTTCGCTGCACTATCTCTGGTCCTATCAACTGATTCTCCCCGGGTTCATACCAACAGATCGGTGTTCTACACTTTCGTCCATACAGTGCCGCGTATGGCGCCATGCCAATACTTGAGTGGAAACTATTGTTATACGTGAATTCAATCAATGGAAGGAATTCGTCCCAACTTCTTGTGTTTTCCAAAACCCATGCTCTTAAAAGATCCTCCAAAGATTGAATTGTCCTTTCAGATTGACCATCCGTCTGCGAATGATAGGCTGAACTCATCCTTAGCCTCGTTCCCAACGCATATTTAAACTCTGCTAAAACCTGGAAGTAAATCTCAGATCCCTATCTGAAATTATACTCGAAGGTACTCCATGCAATCTTACCACTTTCTTGATGTAAATCTGGATTAATCTTTCCAAAGAATACCTCTGGTTGATCGACAAGAAATGAGCACATTTCGTAAGCCTATCAACGATTACCCAAATTGCATCGCACTTCCTTTGCATCCTTGGTAGTCCGGAAGCAAAATCCATTGCAATGCTATCCCATTTCCATTCTGGGATGTCCAGTGATTGCAATAACCCTGTTGGTTTCTAGTGTTCAATGTTTGCCTTTTGACACACTAGACAGGATTGGGCATACTCCGCTACTTCCTTCTTCATCCTAGGCCATCAAAACATTCCCTTTAGGTCCTGGTACATCTTTATAGATCCGGGATGAAAACATAGCTTGCTCTTATGTGCCTCTTCCAAGATCATGTTCCTAACTTCGCTATCCTTAGGCACACATATCTTGTCTCCAAACTTCAGAATTCCGTCAGCACCTTTCTTAAATTCTGAAAGTCCTTCCTTCTTCTACCATCTGGATCCTTTCCTGCAGATACTGATCTTCTCCTTTCTTCTTCCAGATCAAGTTCAGAAAATCATTAGTGATAGTGACCATTCCTAAACTTATCTTATCCATAAACTTATCTTAATCCAAGTTTAGATATCTGAACTGCTCTAACAATTCCAACTCTTTCACCATCAGAGCTGACATATGCAAAGATTTCCGACTCATTGCATCTGCTACCACGTTGGCCTTTCCTAGGTGGTACTGTAGATCGAATTCATAATCCTTTATGAATTCCATCCATCTCCTCTACCGCATGTTCAACTCCTTTTGGTCGAATAGATACTTTAAACTTTTATGGTCGCTAAACACACTGAATTTAGCATCCTAAAGATAGTGTCTCCATATCTTCAATGTAAACACTATTGCGGCCAACTCTAGGTCATGGGTTGGGTAATTCCATTCATACACTTTTAGCTGCCTGGAAGCATAGGCTACCACTTTCCTTTCTTGCATGAGTACACAACCTAAACCTTGATACGATGCGTCACAGTACACATTGAATGACGTAGATGGATCTAGTAAGACTAGTGTTGGAGATGTAGTTAGGCTCCTTTTTAGCTCTTGGAAACTAGCCTCGCACTCTTCTGTCCATTCATATGCTTTTCCTTTCCTCGTTAATTGCGCCAGAGGTAACGCAATGTTCGAGAATCCCTCGATAAACCTCCTATAGTATCCTGCTAGCCCAAGAAAGCTTCTGATCTCGCTTACCGTCTTTGGGCTTTACCACTTAACCACAGCTTCTACTTTTGTAGGATCTACTGTTATACCATCCTTGTTGATCACATGTCCAAAGAATTGTACCTCCTCTAACCAGAACTCGCACTTCGACAACTTGGCATAGAGTTGTCTGTCCTTAAGAACTTGAAGTACAAATCTCAAATGCTCTTGATGCTCTTCCTTGTCTAAGGTGTAGATAAGGATGTCATCAATAAAAACAACGACAAATTTATCAAGGTACGGTCTAAAGATTCTATTCATATAGTCCATGAACAGTGCAGGAGCATTAGTCACACTAAAAGGCATAACTAGATACTCGTAGTGTCCGTACCGACTCCTGAAAGTTGTCTTCGATGTATTATCTTCCTTTACTCTTATCTGATGATATCCAGATCTCAGATCGATCTTCAAGAACATCGTTGCTCCCCTCAACTGGCCCATAAGATCGTCAATCCTTAGCAACAAGTATTTATTCTTGATCGTTACCTTGTTGAGTTGTTGATAGTCCATACACAACCTTGAACTACCGTCCTTCTTCTTGACGAAGAACGCAGGTGCTCCCCACGGTAAAACACTTGGTCTTATAAACTGCTTCTTCAGCATGTCATCCAGTTGCTTCTTCAGATTTTCCAATGCTGTTAGAAACATTCGATAGGGCGCTATTGAAATCAGTCCGGCTCCAGGTGCAAGATCGATCGCGAACTCTATCTCCCTCTTGGGCGATAATCCTGGCACATCATCCGGGAAAACTTCTAGAAACTCGTGCACTACCGGCAAAACATCTAGACTCGGAGTCTCCTTGGCTTCCAAAGAAAACAGCACCATGCCCTCTCCTGATTATACGCCTCCCGACACACCATCACTGGCAGGCAATGATCCAGATTGCTCGAAAAAGCGGAAGGTTTTATTTGAACAGTCTAGTACCACATGGTTGACCAAAAGTGTGAGATTCGTCCCTATTACAAGGGGTAATATGAATTTAACTTCTTTTACCTAGTTAAATTAAAATTAGGAAAATATAATGAGATAATTTTTAATTTGAAGTCGAAGGAATTTTTATTAAAAAAAAAGTAATTGAGGGGAAGAAGGAACAAATACATATTAGTTTAGGAACCCTTGTGAAATAACCCAAGAGTTTAAAATGAAAAAAAAAAATTATTGAAGGAGTGCTCTTATCCCTCCTTTGTGCATGAAGTCAGGGAGACAAAAAAAGGGGGGGAAAGGAGAGTGTTAGGGTTCTTGGGTAGAAGCAAAGTTGGGTAATTAGTCTCTCACTTTGTTCACTTCATCTTCTATCTTGAGAATCTCAATTCTCACTCTCTTTCTCCATTCTAGGGTAGAGAAACAAGAAGCTAAGAAAGGAGCTTGAAGCACATTAAGGTAAGGGATTAAATCGCTAACTTGTTAATTTCTTGGATTTTCCTTTTTGAGTTGGATTATTTTAATAATGTATACTTGTTGTTGCAAAATTTTTTTTTTTTTGGGGCTTTGTTCGGTAGTTTTGGTTAAACCATATTGTTTCTCTGTTTTGGCAAAACACGAAATTGTCAATTGGGAAGATGAAGTTTTCGAACTCAAAACTCCAAGCACTGTTTGCAATATATATATATATATATATATATATATATATATATATATATATATATATATATATATATATATATATATATATATATTATAATATAGGAATTACAGCATATTTATTAGATGAGGAGTTAAGTATAGATATAATGCAATGTAAGTATTATGCTTTATACTTGGATGAGTAGTTTACCTATGACGTATAAATGTAAAGATGAACATCTATGATAAATGTTAATTATGCATTCTATTGTTTCGGAATATTGATGTTGGAATCACAAAAATGATGTTGTTGATGTTATGAGTTGTTGAAGAAAGTATTGAGTTTCATGGATGTAATTGTTGTTGTTGCTATTATAAATAATACAATGTAATATGATGGATTTCCCATGTGAGTCAAGCGGTTGGATTGAAAGCGTCGACGTATGCATTCATGGGGACCTAAGAGATATGAGATTTGGGTGAGATGAATTATTCGGAATATATTGTGTAAGTAATGTATGGTATAGTGACGGGACCCACTATAAGGTCCTTAGGCATATCCTAATCAAATTATGTAATATTGTTATATATTCATATTTTGTGTTCTCTTATGTCATGCTTTTATTTCACACCCTTACTGAGTTTATGAACCTCACTCTGTTAGTTTCTCAGATGCAGGTATAGGAGCTACTGGACCATCCCGAGCCGTCCCGACACCTTGAATGGGGTTTCTAGTGTTATGCCTCGACGACACAAAATGTCTTAAAAATATCTTTTTGGACCAACTTGGTTTTGAATAACTCTTTTATTTAGGTTAGACCTATTACTTGATATGGACTTGGTCTCTAAGAGTTGCCTTTTGAATATTGTTGCAAACATTTTTTTATGTGTTTTGTTTGAAGACCGTTAGATAATGATGATGATGGTTTTATTGATTTTGGGAAGGATATGTTTGATTTGTTATGCGAGCCTTGTAGGCTTCAAAGATGGGACTTTGTCCCTCCCTCTGGTCGGACACAACTCTGGTTTTGGGTTGTGACAAAAAGTCAGTCCATGCCTAGGATAACATCAATCTGCTGTATAGGTAGACAGACTGGGTCTACAAGAAAAGATTGGTTCTTTATCACAACTGGACATTGTAAACAACCAAATAGGGTTTTCAGGAAATCACCCATAGGTGTAGAAACAGTCAATTCACACGGTAAGGATGAAACAGGCAAATTCAAATGATCCATAAACGCTAATGATATAAAAGAGTGTGTAGGTCCTGAATCAAATAAAACAGATAAGAGTCTCCCAGCAACTAGGCACTTACCTTGTATCAGATCGGGACATTGAGAAGCTTCAGATCCTCTCACGGCGAACACTATTCCCGTCGTCTGTGGCCTGTTCTGCTGGCCTACCACGGTTTGCCTTGTCCCCGCATCTTGAGTTCTTCTGCCTTGTTGTTGAATTTGACCCCTACCAGTATCTTCTGGTGGACACTCATTGGCATAGTGGCTCCACTTGCCATAATAGAAACAGTTGACATTCGGTGCTTGAGGACAATCCTTAACTAGATGCGGTCCACCGCATTAAAAACACGTGGAAAATCCTGGTTGTCTCTGACTGGTATTCCCCCTTCCAGAAGCTGTTGTTTGTTGACCTGGGCGACTGTAAGGCTTTGCCCTTGATTGGAACTTTCCTCCGTGACCTTTCTGATCGAAACTTCTGACTGTTCCACTACTTATCACTTGAGCTTGTGTAACTCTCTTGATCGTGCCCTTCTAGCACTGTACATTTCTGTATCAATTTTGGGAATGATCGGATGCTCAACGGTAGTATAGCCCTCTTCAGTTCGGGCCTCAGCCCGTCTTCGAACCTTCTGCACACCCAGTGTTCATCTGGGTACACTTGGTAGAACTGAGGGAATTTCAGCAGCGCCTCGAACCTCATGGCGTATTCTCCCACAGAATTCTGTTCCTGCTTCAGGTTCAAGTACTCTTTTTATTTCTCTTGACAGACACTCCTTGGGAAATACTTTTCCAAGAAACTCTCACAGATCACTTCCCAGGTCGACAAACTCCCCTCCGTCTCTAGTAGTCTCTGCTTGTTCTTCCATCATGCTTCTGCTGCTCCGACTAGCACGAAAGCAGCGTAAGTGACTTTCCTATCCTCTCTGCATTGGATAGCGACAAAGACTTTCTTGATCTCTTGCAGCCATAGCTCAACAGCTTTCGAATTGTATTCTCCATGGAATTGGGGAGGATTCCCCTTCATAAAAGCATTCAGTCCGATGTTTACCACTTCACCTCCTCTTGCTGGATGCTGTTGTTGTCTAGCATCTCTCTCTTCCTGTCGCTGCATAAACTGGGCATTCTATTGCGTTTGTTGCAGCATTGTAGCGGCTAAATCCCTCATGGCTCTCATCGCTTCATTATGATCTCTGCCACCTTCGGTTCCCGAGGTATCATCATTACGGTCGAAGCCCCCGGTTTCAACTAGTGTTCCCTTTCCTCTACCATGTCCTCTAGCCATTCCTTCCTGGAAAAGGAAACTTTAGCTTCGATCCATAGAGACATATAATATCAATCAACAGATATACATATCATATGCCTTACGAATAAAACAGTTATCACACTCGATAACTTGCACATCGTACACTCTACCCCTTTTTCTAATATAGTTGGTACCCAATGTGGATCCAACAATGAAAGCCAGTACACTTCCTAGACCAGCAGTAATGGTTCCAGACTCCACTATTCCCGGCTCCAACCCGGATTGTGTGGTCTCAACGACCCTCAAGGCCCGTTGTAGAACCAAACTGCTCAGATACCACTAAATGAGATGACCCGACGTCCCATCAAAGAACCTAAGATATTAACTAACCTAATCGTATTATAATCGTTAGCGCGCCTTATTAATACGTACGAAGCGAAGCGGAAAGATTAAATGTGGAAACACAACTAAATTAAGGCAAGCAGCATATCAGAGTATATAGCTATGAAATATAGGATATATATATATATATATATATATATATATATATGCGTCGGTTGTCCCGTCAGTAGGGCTACAGTAGTAATACATATATACAGAGTACATCAGTACTGACTATAAGTAAATTTCATCAAAAGATAAGAGAAACTCTCATGCTAGCCACTCTTATGGTACAACACTAAAAACCCCTCGGGATTAGAGTTCGTGGCTCGTCCACCGGCATCAGGCTCGTAAGGAGTGTCATCCAACTCCTCAATAACTGGTTCCCCCACAGGGTTTTTCCATAAAATAAAAGAGACACATAGAGAAAAGACAGGGAGATAACAAACATGCATCATCAAACATGGAAGAGGGGCAATAGTACAACATATAAACATGTAGCACACAACACATAGAAAACATACAACACACCAACAACCATCCCTTGAGTCATACACCATAATCATCTCAAAAGTCATTCTCTCAGATCAAACCTCTACGAAGGATACTAATCCCTATATGCATGTCATCATCCCTATATGCATGCCGGCCAATTTCATCACGTCCCCAGTTGGAAATCCCCGTCAGGATTAATAACATCAAGTCCCTAATTAGACATCCTCGTAAGGATCAAAAACATCACGTCCCTAATTGAACATACCGCCTCGGGATTAAAAACATCACGTCCCCAATTGGACATCTCCCATTGGGACCAAATATGCTAGGGTATGAAATGCTATGATATGCAACAAACATCCATTACAGATTGACACTGGAACCTCACACCTAAGCACTCGGCCACAGGCATGATGCACTGCACCCACATCAACATCAACATCAACATCACGACGCTTTGCGTCCACGAGCCACAATTCTATGGTCAGGACTAAGATGATTATCAGCCCGAACAACATCACAATCTCACCATACTCTCATCAACAATCATCCAGCCAATCACAAGAATAAAATATCACAACAATAAGCATGCCAATATAGATATCATCATGTTGACAGGCAAACAGATAATCACATAGGCAGTTCAACATAACAGATAAACAGATAATCACATAGGCAGTTCAACATATCGGATAAACAGATAATCACATAGGCAGTTCAACATATCAACCTCAACAATCACATCGTCTAGAGCATCATCTTACCGGTGATAGCCCAATGGTACCTACACCTAGGGTTCAGGTACTTTGTCCAATGCTCAACCTTTAGTAGGGTTTAAGGTTTCCTTACACATGTATACATTCTATACTAAGCTTGCCTTCCCAACGATAACAGTTTTTTCTCCCCACCAGAAACTGCTACGCACGCTCGCCTTCCCGTACAAGCTCCCGAACACAGCTCCGTAATCGGCACTTTAGCACACTTTAAGACGATAGAACACAGTCTGATCCTTCACAACAAATCAAAGTCTAACATTAACAAACTACACTTCCTTGCACCACAAGGTATAGGTTCGGCCTTCTCTAAGTAAATTAGGCTAAGGTTGTTAAAACTCTACTATCTCTTGGATTAATGATCCTTAAGCATGATAAAGACATAATCACTACTCATTTGTCAAAAACTTGAACCAAAACCCATTCAACCAAATAGGTGAGGGTTCGGCCTCTTCATGGAAAAATAGGCTAGGAATGTCATTTGATTACATGCTCTTGGATAGTGATAGAGAAGGATGAAACTAGATCATAGAAATTGATTTCACATTAAAAGGATTTTTCTATGATTTTCTAGAGATTTATGAAGATTGAAGTTAGAAATTGAAACTCATGGAATCATGACTTAAAAACAAGAAATAAGAGAAGAATCATGAAGCTTATGGATCAAGGGAAGTAAGCATACCTCTTGGATGATGAAAAATGGCAAGGAATCAACACTTTCTTCACCAAAAAGGTCTTCACTTAGAGAAAATGAGAAAGTTAAGAAAAATGAAGTTATGAAAGAAAATGGTGATTGGCCTCCATGAAGATGAAGGAGGCGTGGGAAATGAAGGAGGGATAGGATGGTCCAACAATTTTTCACTTAAGGGCAAAATGGTCTTTTCACCTAGGGACAAAAAGGTCATTTAGGAAATAGTCCAAGGGCATTTTGGTCTTTTCACAGTATGAATGCGTTCAGATATTTTAGAATGTCATCATAGCATTGGCACGCCTTCCCATGTAATTTGACTTGATGTGACTTCAAGTTTATCTGTTAGCGGGTCCCGGTAAATCTGTACTTAGCTCTGGTAATTACACGATTTAATGTTTCGCCCGCATAACGTATATTGATTAACTTTTTAGTGCGAAAAAACCTATTTTATCAAAATTGTTGGAAATTCGATTCTAAACCTAACTGTTTCATTCACGAGTCAAAATTAAGTCTTCTGATCAATAAAATCTTACTGTCAGTGAAAACTTAGACTGGGTTCCGTCTGAGTTTTCAGCCTAAAATTTAATCGTAGCTCTCTACGATAGAGTATAAATATGACTTTGGTTTATCCAAAATCATTTTTTAAACCTCAGATAAAATATAAACATCTTTTATATAAATTACTGATATTAAAGTAGTGAAAATCGAGGTGTTACATAGTGCACTTTGGATCAAAAGAAATAAAAATTCCTTATAAGCTGAAAACGGAAGCCCTTTGTGAAGTCAGTAAGCCAGTGCTATGGTATAACCTACAACTTCCATCTCAAAGGATATCATGTTGAGATATCATGCTAAGGCCTCTGGCACTTCGATGGTTCAGTATTTTTAAAATCTTCACTTCAGAAAATATAATGCAAATATACTATTGGAATTCCATATCTGACTTGAAGGTTAAAGTTAAGCCTTAAAGCTATTGGAATTCCAATCACTCTTCTTCATGATTTACGTGTTACAGTGGAAACCTCTGGGTAGTTCAATGAGATATACTAAATATTATATATAGTAATCAATTGTGACAAATGATGCTGTGGAACACTTGAACAATGATAATATCCAAAAGATAGTGGTGTCAAACACATATTTTTATATATAAAAGTAAGGTGGTGGTTAGGGTAAAATTGTAAAATCACCTCATAATGGCTGGGACATATTTGGTATTTTTTTTTTTTGCTTAATAGAGGGTATTTATGTATATATGTTTATGTATTATATTTTTTTTTAATTCTCTTAAAAATTAGTCTCCTTAAATCACTACTTAATGAGTCTTTATTGTTGTGAGCACTCATTTTTTAGTCTTATTTATTCTCAATATGTAATTTTAATTTAATTTTAAATTTATTTTTTAATTTTAATTTCAATTTAAATTACGAATTTTCATTTCATTCTAACGTTCATTTTTAAATTTATTTCCAATTTAAATTTTATTTTCATTGTTATTTTTAGATTTTAAATTTAATTCCATTTTTTAACCATAAATTTTACTTTTTATTTTTACATTTTATTTTATGAAATTTTTGTTTTATTTTAATTTCATTTTATTTATTCAAAAAATACAATTTCATTTTTATATTTTATTTTAGGTCATTTTCGTTTTATTTTAATTGCATTTTATTTATTCAAAAAAAAAAGACTTGAATGTTTCATCTTTCATATTAATAATTTTTTTATTTGTGATTCCATAGTGAGGTGAGTTAGTGGGTTATTTCCGTTTGCATATTAACACACATATATAAAGATGCTAGAATTGTAAAACCAAAATGATTTAATAAATATACATTACGAAATAGCCACTACTTGTGAGTAGTTTCACTTTGTAGTCTCTTCACTTGCATGGCCTTTAATTTTCTTGCATCAACATATAATTTGTTTTAGTTTTCACTATTGTCACCTAGCACTATATAAGGTCAACAAGCTTACCTCAAACTTGTAACACCCCGATTTTCGCTGCTTTCTAAGGTCGGAAATGAATATAAATAAACTTACATTTTATCCGAGATTTAGAAAATAATTTTGACTAAACCAAAGTCATATTCATACTCTACGACATCATAGGGAGTTACGGTTAGATTTTGGGTTGAAAATTCAGACGAAGCCCAGTCTGCGTTTTCACTGACTGTAACATTTTACTGATCAAAAGACCTAATTTTGACTCGTGAACAAAACAGTTAGGTTTAGAATCAAATTTCTAACAATTTTGATAAATTTGATTTTTCGCACTAAAAAGTGAAATAATATAAGTTATTCGAGCGAAATCTTAAATCGAGTGAAGAACGGGGTTGAATATGGATTTACCGGGACCTGCTAACGGATAAACTTGAAATCACGTCAGGTCAAATCACCCAGGAAAGCGTGCAAGTGTCATGATGACGTTTGAAAATATCCGAACGCGATTACATTGTGAAAAGACCAAAATACCCCTAACCTTTTTCTTAATTACCATTTACCCTTGGATGAAAAGACCATTTTGCCCCTTAAGTGAATTTTTTTGGACATCCTTGCCCCTCCCTTTACCTCTCCCATGCCCCACCTTCATGAGAAGCAATCCACCATTTCTCTCCATAACTCATTTTCCTTTCTTTCTTTCTCTCATTTTCTTAAGAAGCTTTCAAGGATTTTTGTGAAGAAAAGTTGGTAACCTTGCTCATCTTCATCCTCCAAGAGGTATGAACACTTCCTTTGATCTCATAATCTTCATGTTCTTCCATTGATACCTTGTTTTTCAAGCTTTGTTCAAGATTAAGCTTCAAACTTCATAAATATATAGAAAATTGTAGAAAAATCCTTTTAATGTAAAACCAATTTCTATGAGCTAGTTTCATCATCCTCTTTCATTGTCCAAGAGCATGTAATCAAAAGAAATTCCTAGCCTATTTACTTATAGAGAGGCCGAAACCTTGAGGAAGAGGAACCATGAGTTTTTGTTCAAAGTTTTTGAGTAAATAGTGTGTTTTAATGTTAGGTACACTTAAGGATTGTTCATCTAAAAGATAGGAAATTTTAGACATAGGGAAATTTGTGTTGTTAAATGTTGATGTTTGAATTGATTGTGTGAATGTAGTTGGTGTTGTGTATTTGGGCGTGTAATCGGAAGATTCGCGAACCAGTCGGACGACGTTTCATTTGGAGGATTACTTCAAGAGGTAAAGGGAGATAACCTGAGGAATTCAATTTCCAATGGCTATGTACTGTCTTTATTGGGTGAAAATGTGTAGTTGTGGTGTATTGTAATTATTTTGTGGAGTGTTTAGTTTATTGCTAAATTATGCTTGCCTATGCTTGATTATGCTTAAATATGGTTGCTTGTGTTTAATTGTGCTCAAGTATGAGGATTATGATATGTATGCTTAGCATCATGCGTTGATTAAAAATGATGGTTGGTATTGCATTGAGGAACCTAACATCGATTGGGATTCAAAATCGAGTAAAGTTAAAAGCTTCAAAAAGCTTGGGATGTAAAGTCAGTAAATAAAAGGCTAAGAGTTTTTAAAGGATTTAGAAAATAAAGTGGATTGACATCTTTTTGGGAATAAGAAAATGAAACATACCTCATTTAGAAATGAGAAGACATAAAGAGGAAAAATACCTTTAATTCGAGAAAAGTAAGTTTTTAAAGCAAAAAGTGCTTTAGAAATCATCAGTCATTTTTAAAGCAATAAAACGAATCATTTCAAGCAAAAAGTATTTTCGAGTAATCCAGTTTTGAAGCAAATTGTTTTATCCAAGAAAAATGGTTTTTCATGAACTGTATTTCAAAATTTTGGTAGTTTACCAAAGTACTTCAAAAAGAAAAGTGATTTCGACCAAGAGTTAGTTTTTATGGAAAACCGATCCCGAAGGCTTTGTGTGTAAGCTTCGGAGATATGGGTTTTGTTTTTGTATTTCAAAAAGAGGAAAAGTTAATTTAGATGTGAACCTAGAAACCGAGACGTCGGGGTTCTAGTGTTTTGCAGAACACGTGGATCGAGGATCCGTGTTAGCAAAGTGGTCCTGTAAGCTTGTGGACAATCTGTGTGGTCCTATAGGCTTGTGGACGTTTTGTATGCTCTAGGATTCAGAATCTGAAACTGGTGCATCGGTTGGGGATTTTTGGGTTTGGGCTGTTCGACTGTGTGTCCTTTTTGGGTTTTGGATGGTTTGTCCTGTTGGATTAATTGGACTGTGTGTCCTTTTTGGAAAAATGTTGAAAAGAATTGAGAGTCTAAAAGTTGTGGTGGTTGATAGCTTTGTGCTTCAACGAGGAAATAAGATACGACAAAGAAAAACTGACGAAAACAGAGGTTTTCTCATGCATATGTTTTTGGCAGACGTGCCGTTTAAATGAGGGGACCTTGATGACAAGGAAACCTGGGATGACTTCAGTGATTGTGTATTATTGTGCCTTGATGGACAATGGTGTCATACATGTTCTGGGAACGTATTGTGCCTTGAGTTGAACAATATAGTATGACCTGATTACAATTTGTTAAGTACCTCTGATTGCGCCCCCATGTGAGAATCGCGTAGTGTCATGGGTTTCATGTACTTGTTTATAGCACAGTGGTGCTAGGCATTGCTGCTTGAGGGCCAATGTATTGCGATCCTGATCCGCTCTTTGAAAGGTGATAGGATTTCCGGAAATTAAGAATCAAAGATTAGATGATATATGTGGAAGTGTCATGCATAAGTTTTGAAAATGACGATGACTGTTGGGCACGAGACTCTTGTGCTTTACCTGTATTATTATGATATTCTGTGATATGTTTATCATGCTTAAGAATGGTGTTTGATACATATATATGAACTTGCTGTTTGTACTTGAGGTATGTAGTTGTCGTATTTTGAGTTCATATATTAGTTTATCACCGTTGCCTGTACATGTTGGACACCCTATTGTATTTTTGGATACATGTACAGATGTTCATTGTTGCGACCGTCCCGTCTGGGTGCCGCAAAAAAAAGATGTTATAGGATTCACAGGAGTCGCCACCAATTTTATTTTAATTAGGGAAAAAAATGGAAAACCCTAAAAAGTTGGTCTTTAACCAGAAATTAGGTTTGGGAGTCGATTACGAATAGGGAAGGTATTAGCACCCTACACGTCCGTTAAAAAACAGTTGCCTCTAACTAATTGTGCAAAATTATAATAACTTATGTTTTATCCCTAAAAGCAAAAGATTTATTACTTAATTAATTTTGAGCTCTACAGTAAGGAAGAAGAATTAAAAAAAAATTGTTTAGCTTGACAATGATGATCCTTGCTCCTACGTAACCGTTGGTGCGATAGGGAATTTAAAGGAACGTAGTTCTGATAGAAAATGATTGTGGTTTGGTTGATTTTATTTATTAAGTTTTTTTTAGAGATTTTGTTGATTTTATTTTTTATTTTTGAAACAGATTTGATTGATTTTATTTTTTGCATTTTTGAAATAGACTTGAGCGATTTTATTTTTTATTTTTGAAAGAGATTTAGTTGATTTTATTTATTGATTTGTTGAAAGAGATTTTAGTTTAGGACTTCTGAGCTGTCGCAACTCATGCATACTTAAAGATGGGATAAATTAGCTGTTACTACTAACTCAATCTCTTTAAATAATTTAATCTTATTATTTTTTTTTCAAAAAAGTGAGGTTATTTAATTTGGTTTATTATATTTTTTTTAAAAAAAGGGTGCTCTAGGATTTCTAAGATGTCTCAACTCATACGTCCTAGACAATAAAATTAATCTAACTGTCACAACTAGTTAACCCTTGAATTTATTTTTATTTTATTGAAATACCTATTTTATTTTATGTTTTTTTGTTAGAAACTTAGATCAAATGACCTAGCCCATTAAGAGTTAAAAGCATGAACCAATCAACTAAAATATATCCTAATTTTAAAAAGCGATGGATTCAGCAAGTACACACAAAAAAAAAAAAATAGCCCTATATACTCACAGAAAGTCGAATAAGATTAAGCCCAAAACAAAAATAAAAATAAAAATAAACAACAGAATTAAATTAAATTATATTAAAATAAATAAATAAATAAAACTAATGGATCTAAAAGAGGCAGAAGTAAAGTTTACTTTTGACATATACCTATGTGAGGCGGCACGAACAGGACCAGGCAAGACACGCACGACGACGCTGTCAGGTGCTCCGATCTAGTACAACGACGGCATGGCGCGACGGAGCAAAGAGGCAGCTGTGGTGCAAGGCGATTTGGATTGGGGTGGTGTCGCTTCTGGGATGGCGGAGTGATGCAGCAGTATGGTGAGGATGCTGGCCTGCAACAGTGGAGTAACACTGCAACGGTGGTGGGGAGCGCTGCGTGGTTGCGGTGGTGCTGCTATGGCGGTGATGGAGAGAGGCTGTGACAGCGGGGGTGACGTTGATATCGTGGAGCTAGTGGTGGTTTGTGCATGAAGAAGAGGAGGTGAAGATGGTGGCGGGGGCTACGTGTGGTGGTGACGATGACGGGACCGCTGGTGGTGGTTTTAAGGACCACTGTGTACGGTGGTGGTGGTATTGTAGTGAAAAGAAGATACTATAGAAAGGTTCAGGGAGCTCATGAAACGTGTCCTCCTCTTGAAAAAAAACTTTTTTCTATTTATAATCATTGTTTAGGGTCTTTTAATTAAGGAAAATATTTTAATTTTAATCACCTAAATCATCTAAATTATTCTGATTTAAATAAAAAAATCAATCAACCCTTTTTCATTTGAAAACTTACCATGTCGGTTCTTTTTAATTATGGAGGGGTTTTTATGAGATTAATTGTATTCCATATTTTAATTAAAAATAAAAAGGGAAAGGAATCAACCTAAGTAATGAGAATCAATTTTTGAAAACTTACCAAACTTGGGCAACTAAAATTATTTATTATTTTTTATTATTTAAAAATTGTTTCTCATCCAATTTGTCCCAAGGCCCAGTGGACCTGTCTATGACGCTTTCTGACCCAAACTCATTTTAATTTTTTATTTTATTTTTTATATTTTAACCGGACAAAATTAGGTGTTCACAGTTGCTCCTCTTTACTTGTTTCTTACTAGATAATAGACATAACCATAGTTAGCATTTTATCTTTGTAAGTGACGAGTAAAGACAAAAACTTCAATTTTGTCTGAGAACATTGGGTGCAGGCACCCGGAAATGCGATGGGTATGGGGACCTGAAAACTTAAAAGTAAAGGGTACAGGGAACCCGAGAAGGCGATGGATACGGGGACCCGAATACTTAAACAATAGGTACGGGGACCCAAAAACTTAAATGCGTACGGGGACCCGAAAACTAAAATGGGTACGGGGACCTGAGAAGGCGATGGGTATGGGGACTCAAAAACTTTAACAATGGGTACGGGAACCCAAAAACTTAAATGATGGGTACGGGGACCCGAAAACTTAAATGGGTGCGGGGACCCTCAAAGTCGATGGGTACGGGGATCCTGAAAAACTTAAATGGGTACGGGGACCCTCAAAGGTGATGGGTACGGGGACCTGAAAACTTAAACAATGGGTACGGGGACCCGAAAACTTAAATGGGAATGGAGACCCTCAAATGCGATGGTTATGGGGACCCGAAAAATTTGAATGGGTACGGGGACCCGAAAATTTAAATGATGGGTACGGGGACCCGAAAACTTAAATGGGTACGGGGACCCAAAAAATTTAAATGGGTATGGGGACCCTCAAATGCGATGGGTACGGGGACCCGAAAACTTAAATGATGGGTACGGGGACCCTCACAGGCGATGGGTACGGGGACCCTGAAAAACTTAAATGGGTACGGGGACCTTCAAAGGTGATGGGTACGGGGACCCGAAAACTTAAACAATGGGTATGGGTACTCGAAAACTTAAACGGGTACGGGGACTCGAAAACTTGAACAATGGGTACGGGGACCCGAAAACTTAAATGGGTGCGGGGACCCTTAAAGGCGATGGGTAAGGGGACCTTGAAAATTTAAATGGGTACGGGGATCCTCAAATGCGATGGGTAAGGGGACCCGAAAACTTAAATGCAATAATGATGCTGATTTTGAATATGCATGTGATGCATGATGCATGAGGTATTTTAAAGCTCTGCTATTTTAGCGAACCACCATTTGTCTTGTACTAGTCACAATCAGTCTCAGGGATGAACTAGAACGAGCTTTGTGCTTACTTGGTGGGTGCTTTGAGTGCATGGATTGGAGGAGCTTCGAGACAAATGCACCTCTTGGTAGCGATTATTCCCACAAATGGATTACCCGATTCCTTTTTTCATTAGTAAAGAAAACATTAGGCTTCTCTTAACCCTTCAATCTTTGTCAAAATGATTTCAAACACTTTTTCTCTCTCCTTTTTTAATAATATCTCACAGATACACGTTTCACATTTCAGTATATGCTTATCATGTAAAATGCATGTTGGATTGACAGAGGATTATAACCAAAGGAAGAATAAGGGGGTAGTGCAAGGCAGTACTATCATACCAACAATGCAAAAGGTACAAGACAAACAAATAATAACCTTGAGGATTAAAACATTTTATCAAAAAGAAAAGGGGAGGGATCACAACTTTTCAAGTGATACTCTTTACAATGACTAGTATCGGTACCCAACACATGGATTTTCCTATCCAATAGTCACCTTCTGAGAACTTGGCGTACCCCAGTCATGAGTATCTCTTCGTCTGCCCTTGTTAAATATGTCCTCATTTATTAACTTGAGGAGACTCTTCGCCCCTTTTTACCCTAACTTTTGCGTAGGTGACTCATCTTGAGTTTTCAACCTACCGGGCTTCTTATTTTTTGCGTAGGTTGCTTTTTTCAAGTTTTCAACCTACCGAGTTGCTCTAACTTTTGCCTAGACTGCCTTTTCAGGTTTTCAACCTAGCAAGCCATTTTCTCTGTTTTTTTTAGGCGAAATATCTCTTTACAGCATCTGAATTCACAGGCAGTGGTAGGTCTTCTCCATCCATATTCGTGAGAATCAGGGCTCCTCCGGAGAAGGCCTTTTTCACAACATAGGATCCTTCGAAGTTCGGAGCCCACTTTCCATGAGGATACCTTTGGATTGGTAGGACCTTTTTTAGCACCAATTCTCCTTCTTGAAATTGTCGAGGGCGCACCTTTTTCCCATAGGCTCTCATCATCCTTTTCTGGTAGAGTCGACCATGACATAAGGCGGTTAATCTTCTTCCCTCAACGAGATTCAGTTGATCGAATCTCTCTTGGATCCATTCAGCTTCTTCTAGTTCTGCTTCCATTAGAACTCTTAATGGTGGAATTTCCACTTCAATTGGGAGTACTGCCTCCATCCCATAAACCAAGGGGAACGGCGTTGCCCTAGTTGAAGTATGGATAGAGGTGCGATAACCATGCAAAGCAAAGGGCAACATCTCATGCCAATCTTTATAAGTCACTACCATTTTCTGAATTATTTTCTTAATATTCTTGTTGGCTGCTTCTACCGCTCCATTCATTTTTGGACGATATGGTGACGAATTATTTTGTTGAATTTTGAAACTCTCACACATCTCCTTCATCATCTTATTGTTTAGATTAGTACCATTATCAGTGATGATCTTGCTTGGCAACCCATAACGACAAATTAACTCTCTTTTAACAAATCTAATCAGTACATTCTTAGTCACATTTGCATAAGAAGCAGCTTCGACCCATTTTGTGAAGTAATCAATTGCGACCAGGATGAAACGATTTCCATTCGAGGCTTTTAGTTCAATTGGTCCTATGACATCCATTCCCCACATTGAAAGATGCCAAGGTGCTGTCAAAACATTCAGAGGTGTAGGTGGCGCATGGAGCTTGTCAGCATATGTCTGGCATTTATGGCATTTCCTCACATGATTAAAACAATCAGTTTCCATCGTTAGCCAATAATAACCAGCCCTCGGGATTTTTCTTGCCATTGCATGACCATTTGCGTGAGTGCCGAAGGATCCTTCGTGTACATCCCTGATTATCTGCTCTGCCTCCTTAGCCTCAACACATCTCAGAAGTAAAATATCATGATTTCTTTTAAAAAGTACCTCCCCGTCTAGGAAGAAACTCATTGCGAGTCTTCTCAGAGTCCTTTTTATCATTTTCTGAAGCACCTGAAGGATATTCTCGATTTTTGAGAAAGAACTTGATATCATGAAACCAAGGCTTCCCATCTAGTTCTTCTTCTACTGCAAGGCAATATGCAGGATGGTCACGACTTTCCATTTTAATTTGAGGCAAGTCTTTCCCATTGCTCACCTTGAACATTGATGACAAGGTAGATAGCGCATCGGCTAATTGATTATCCTCCTGAGGTATATGATGAAAAGTGACTTCTTCAAGTTGTTCAACCAAACCTTTGATGTGTTCAACATAAGGAATTAGTTTGGCATCTCGAGTCTCCCACTCCCCTCTTAATTGATGAATGACCAGGGCAGAGTCCCCGTATACCTCCAGAATTTTTGCTTTTGATTCCACCGCTGCTTGAATCCCCATGGCACAAGCTTCATATTCAGCTATATTATTGGTACAGTTGAAACAAAGTCTGGCCGTAATTGGAATGAAATTATTTTCTGGAGAGATCAGTATGGCTCCGATTCCATGCCCCAGTGCATTGGAAGCTCCGTCAAACAATAGAATCCACTTTTCCTCTCTGACGGTTGTTTGTCTTCAAATAGGGCCATTATTTGTTTGTCTTCATGTGGGAAGTCATACTGCATTGAACCATAATCTTCTACAGGTTGATTAGCTAGATAATCGGTAAGAGCACTTCCTTTTACTGCCTTTTGAGTGACGTAGACAATGTCATATTCTGACAGTAAAACTTGCCATTAGGCAATTCTTCCGGTGAGAGCAGGCTTATCAAATATATACTTGATTCGGTCCATTTTTGAGACCAACCATGTAGTATAACATAACATATACTCTCTTAAACGACGGGTTACCCATGCCAAAGCACAACATGTCCGTTCTAGCAATGAGTATTTGACTTCACAATTGGTGAACTTCTTGCTCAGATAGTATATGGTATGTTCCTTCCTACCCGTTTCATCATGCTGCCCTAACACGCAACCCATAGATTCATCCAGCACAGTCAGATACATAATGAGAGGTCTTCCGGGAACTGGGGGGGACCAAAACCAGGGGGTCCAACAAATATTGCTTGATCTTTTCAAATGCCTTTTGACAATCCTCATTTCACTTTACAGTTTGGTTCTTGCGCAACAACTTAAAGCTTGGTTGACATGTTGCGATTAATTGGGAGATGAATCTAGCGATGTAATTCAACCTTCCCAAAAAACCGCGAACTTCTTTCTCTATTCGAGGGGGCGGCATATCTAGGTGTGCTCGAACTTTGTCGGGGTCAACTTCTATTCCTTTCTGACTGACCCCAAACCCCAATAGCTTGCTGGATTTTACCTCAAAAGTGCATTTGGCAGGATTTAACCTGAGCTTAAATTTTCTCAATCGTTCAAAGAGTTTTCGCAGGTTGTCAACATGGTCTTCTCCGGATTTGGACTTTGCAATCATATCATCCACATATACTTCTATCTCTTTATGCATCGTGTCATGGAACAAAGTCACCATAGCCCTCTGATATGTTGCCCCTACATTTTTCAAACCAAAGGGCATAACTTTGTGGCAAAAAGTTCCCCATAAGGTGATGAATGTAGTTTTATCCATATCTCCAGGAGCCATCTTGATCTGATTGTATCCCGAAAAACCATCCATGAAGGAAAATCGTGCATGCTAGGCAGTGTTATCAACCAGAACATCAATGTGTGGTAGAGGAAAATCATCCTTTGGGCTAGCTCTATTCAAATCTCGATAATCAACACACATCCGGACCTTCCCATCTTTCTTTGGAACAGAGACGATATTAGCAACCCACTGAGGGTACTTCGCAACTGCTAGGAAACCTGCGTCCAATTGCCTTTTGACTTCTTCCTTGATTTTTAAGGACATCTCTGCTTTCATTCTTCGTAACTTTTGCTTGATCGGCAGACATTCGGGCTTCAATGGTAACTTGTGCTATCCTATACTAGGGTCCAGCCCCGGCATATCTAGGTATGACCACGCGAAGACATCCTTGTAATTGAATAACAATTCGATCAACCTATTCTGCTCATTTTCTTTCATGGAGGTCCTAATCTTGATTTCCTTTTTATCATCCTCGGTTCCCAAATTAATTACTTGAGTTGGCTCTTGATGGGGTTGAATTTCTTTAGCCTCATGCTCTACTAATCTCAATAATTCAGGGGGGGTTCCCAGTCATCACCAACATCCTCATCAGTATGATTAATTAGATGATCGAAACTGTATGATGAGTTACCAACATTGTCATTTTCCAAGAGCATAATTTTATATCTGCATTGTGCATTGTTAGGAAGAATGTGAATGAATGAAGGTTTGAAGTAGGAAGTAAGGGACTGAAAAAAAAATTGAAAAAAGAGGTTGAAAACATGCATTTTATTGATAAATTATTCTGAAACGGAAACAATTAAGCCCATTTACAAAAAAGGACCTCCTTAAAGCATTGGGCATAGCTAAAGGAGTAGCATTATGGAATTATATTGAGAAAGCATCTATGGTCTCAGGAAACTCAACGATCTCCCAATTAGTGAGTACCACATCTGGAGAACATGGATACACTAGGTTGCCCCCATGATTAGTAGGATAATCGTCTTCAATGGAGCTCACTTGATCTGGAAAGATGAACCCCGCACTGTAGAAGCTCTGTCGTATGCCACAAATGGGAATCCTCTCCGACTCGTATTCACGATTTTCCAACCGAGCCAACCTCTTTTCCCTCTTCTCTTCCATTACTCTTCTCCTATCAGCTCTGGTGGGCTTGTATCTTAGCCCAAACTGTAACGCCACGATTTTCACGTTTTCTAATTCTTCAGTATTTTAACGTATGTATTTTATTCGAGGTCTTAGGAATAGAAATAAAATATTCCGAGACCATAGTCATGCTCGACGATATCGTAGGAAGCTACGATTAAGTTTTGAGTCGAAAACTCAAACGGAGTCTGGTGTGCGTTTTTACACCGACAGTATGATTTTACTACTCAGGAGACTTCAGATGGACCCGTGAACGAGACAGTAAGTCTTAGAATTCGATTCTCTACGTTTTGGTTAAATTTCACAAAAAGTTCAAAAAAATCACTTCTTGACTTCCGTTCGAGCGGAATACTCAATCGGGTGACGAACGGAGCCACATATGGATTTACCGGGACTCACTGACGGATAATCTTGATATCACATCATCCCAGGACACTTGGGAGAGTATGTCAGAGTCGTCATGACGATCGGAAAAATCTAGATGCAAAATGACCAAAATGCCCGTAACCTTAGTCTTTTGCACTTTTACCATTTTGCCCTTAAGTGAGCTTTTTAAAGGCTGAACTCAGCCCTTCCAGCCCCTCATTCACGAAATTACTGCCCAGAGAAGAACACCATAGTTGCTCTTGAAGAAACACCATTGTTGCTCTTGAAACTCCTTGATTTCTTGTTGGAATCACTTGATTCCTTAAGCAATCTTCCTTCATTTTAAGGTAAGATCACTTCTATGATCTCTTAGCTTCTTGAATCTCTATTTATTTCAAGATCAAACTTCATTTTCATGAAAAGAATTTCTTAGATCCAAAACTTTGAAAAATCCATAGAAAATTGTAGAAAAATCCTTTTGAGGTAAGACCAATTTCTTTGAACTCATCTCATCATTCTCTACCAAAACCCAAGAGCTTATCATTCAACTCTCATCATAGCTCAAAAAGCACAATATGGCTGAACCCTTTTGATGATGATGAATAGTATTTTTCATCAATTTTTGATTTCTAACACTTGATTTCATCCTTAGCTTTCCTATTGCCTTTGAATCCATAAATGGAAAACCAAGATCAATTCCTAACCTTTTTACCCTAGGGTGGCCGAAACCCTCTTTGCTAGGATTGTTGAGTTTGCTTTGATTGTTGTTTAATGTTGGATTGTTGTGTTGTTGTAGTTGTTGACGATTGTCAGGAGGTTCACAAACCGATCAACCGACTTTAATCCGGGAATCTGCTCATCAACAGGTATGGGGGTGAACCTCATCACACCAAGATGGTGATGGTGAAGATGGTTGTTAAAGTTTAAGTGTGGGTGAAACCCTTTAGTTTGGGTTCACTTTTAATTGTTAAGTTTTGTTAAGTTCTCTTGAAGAACAAAGTTGTCTTGATGAGTTTATGCTTTAGGGTATTGCAGTGTGCTCTAGCATATGTTGATGATGATGTGATTGAATGAAGATCATTTCCATGTATGTTGAAAAACCTACTTCGATCACTAGATCAAGTATGGACTTTTATGCTTGATTATGAGGCCATGATGTGTGATGGACCTTTGTGTTTGATTATGATGTAATAATATGTAATTGTTGTTTGTCATAATTAGATGAACATTGTGAGTTATAACTTGTCTTGACGGTGAAGCAATCTTCACATTTGTTCCAACTAGGCTTGTGGCCTTAGTAAGAAGGAACATAAGAACATGTTTTGTTCTTGATCTATCAAAGTCTTGAAGTAAAAAGTTTTGAAGTAAGAAAAGCATGATTTCATAACCTATGTTTCAAAGAACTATGAAAAGTGATTTTGATCCAAAGATCAAATGAAGTTTTAACCTTTAAAGTGTGTCACCAAAATGAAAAATGTCTTTTCTTTAGCCATAGGTCTTTTAATCAAACTATGTGTTTCAAAAAGAGAATTAATGAATGAGTTAAGGAAAAATGAAAACAAGGCACTCGCCAGGCCAACCCTGTCTCACCACACGAGACAGAGGGAAAACAGGGCATTCGCCTGGCGGAACTATTCTCGCCACGCGAGACAGAAGGCTAAACAGAGCAGTAAGAGTTACAGCTCTCTACTTCGCGATGCGAGTATCGCCTCGCGATGCAGAAGGTCGGTATGAAATATAGTTCTCAGCCTCGCGAGGCAAGACAATCTTCGCCTTGCGATACAGAGGATCTGTATAAGGAGCAAATACAGCTCTTAGCTTCGCGACGCGAAACTTCTGTTCTCCCCGTGAGAGAGGAATTTCAAATGGGGTATCACTGCCTTAATTTAGCTAAACAAATGTACCCTCGCTAAGCGACGTTCACGTTTCAGAAAAGGCTAGAAATAAAGTAGGTAGTTCAAATGTTGTTTCAAATCAAATGAGTTTTCAATTGTAAAAGTTGTTTGGTTTACAAAAGGAGTTTTCTAACTCAATCGTAAAAGTTTTACACGTAAAAGCCTAAGTTAAGTAATTAACTGAGAGTTGAAGACAAGGAATAATTTAAGTATGGTATGTGGTGGAACAAGACCATGTACTATACCATTGATGACTTAGTACATCAATGAGTTCATAAGACTTAAGTGAATCAGCACTTATTTCCTTAATTGAAAATCAAGGAGTAATATCTTAGAAACGCTCAAAGACTTATATAAGAGGATTCTCAATCCTCATTCATAATGTTTAGGACTTAAGACTTAATTCATAAGACGTTAACACCGACATGAACCGTTTTGGTTTTGAAACAGTAGTTCGAGGACGGACCGATGATTCGGATCCAGGTTAATCGTTCAATTTTTTCCGTCTTGTGATAACTGGAATGAGAGAGATCCTGAGACTGTGCAGGTATGAGACTGTACAGTGGAAGGAATCCTGAGGCTATGCAGGTATGAGACTGTATAGTAAAGGGAAGGCATATAAGAATTGATTGGTATTATCCATACCAACCAGATTTATCTTCTTTTCCAGAGCTTAGAACATAAGAACTTTATAGTTAAGCGTGCTTGACTTAGAGTAATTATAGGATGGGAGACCTTTTGGGAAGTTTCCTAGAAAGCGTGTGAGTGAGGACAAAACACACTGAAAAGACTTGTGTTGGTTTGTAGGGACAGTCGGCGATTCTGAAAGCAGTCTGGATCATTCCAAAGGAATCACGAGATATTTATCCGATGGATAAATGATTTATCCGATGGATAACTGTTTTATAAAACAAAGACGCGTGTAGTTTCTAAGGAAGAGAACCTTAGTGAAACGTAAGGTTTATCCAATGGATAGACATTGCTTTATCGCATCTGCTTTGTATAAGCATTGGCATTTCATGTGCATAGTTGTAAGGCCTTGAGCCTAGGAGTTGAGCTTATACCTTGATGCGGGTGCGAATCTTACAGTGACGATCTTCAATGGTCTTTTTGGAGGTATCAGGGTTGGAAAGGCTGACATGTGACCAATTGGTGATTCTTCTGTGTTGTGGCGAGTGCGTGCAATACACTGATATCCTCTACTAGATGCCGTACTTTTCATGTTTGGTCGACGGTGTTTCCGTAAAGCCAGATACGTACACGTTATGAATGTTGTAGCATCTTGCTCATGGCTGGCAGAAACCGGAACATGTCCTCCCATTCACTCTCTCCGAATGTTTTGTTAGCTCCATGGAGTAGGGGTCAGAGTTGTACCCAGTGACATTGGCATTGAGTCATATACATTGCACTGCATTGCATGGCTGTTGATGTTTACATTTAATGTTATACATCACTGTTCTGTTTAAGAATGTATTATATTATACTGTTAACTGTTTAACATAATTTATATTGAGAACCTTAGTAAGCATGTTGGGTATGCTGTTACCTGGTGAGTCGTCCCATTTTTACTACTGCTATTTTGTTGTGTTGATGAACGGGAATCTCACCCATATCTGTATGTTTTCTGCTGGTACTTGCTGTTGCTGTTTGAACAGATGGACGCGACAATGGTTCGGTTCAGCAGTCCCTTTGAGTTCGGAGGTGGACTCTTTTGCTGTTTTAGTTTTGTTGTCGGCCAGACTATGTCAGTTTTTGTAGTACCTTTTGGGAGCCACGACTCCTAGTACTTATTTTTTTTCTTATGCCATTATACATTAGTCTTATGTCTGTATACAGTATTATTTTTAATCTGTTTTCTGTTCTGTATTTATAATACAGTATGTTCTAGTAATGCATGGTCAACCGAAGTTCATTTATTAGTATTATTTTCCTTTACTAATCCCATTACATCTTTGTGAAAAGAAAGAAAAAACAAAATCGTATTTTCCCGCATTAATAAATATTTTCGGCTTATAAACGTTCGGGAATGTGACACTCGGGAAAGGGTGTTGCATTATTTGGTATCAGAGCTGGCCGAGTCTTTTTGGGCTTTGTACGTTATGGTCTGTCTTGTTTGTGTTGTGTTTTCTCTGATTGTCTTTCTGTGTTATTGTTTCTGAGAGAAAACAATGTTTGAAAGGATGATGACTTCGGTCTATCCTTTTGTATTGTTGGTTCTCTGTGTTGTGTTTCTCTGAGGAAGACAACAAATGTTTCTTATTCTCCGCATTATTGTTTCTAAAGAGGAATGATATTGGGTAGGAGAGCAATGTTTTTGCTTTCTTGTAAGTTGTCACTCGCAGAGTCCTTCAGAACGAGTATTTTTCCAATGAGTGCCAGACGAGTTGAAAGACATGGAGTTCCTGCAGCTACGTCAAGGAGGAATGTCTGTCAAAGAATATGCTGATCGTTTTGAGTCCCTGCTGGAGTCTTCGAGGTATTTCCATCTTCATCCTGATGAGGAGTGGAAGTGCACAAAGTTCGAACAAGGTTTAAGAGACGAGATTCGAGGAGCAGTGCTACCTCTTGAGGTCAAAGAGTTCTCGGTGTTGGTAGATGAATGCTTCCTAATCGAAGATCTGATGAAGACTCGTGAAGGAAGGCAACGTCACTCTGGACCGACTAGATTCCATAAAGGCACCAATGGTCGTGATGATAGATCTCGATGGAAACCATATTCAAAACAGCAAGATCAACAACAACGTTCTGTAGGAGGAAGCAGTGGGGGTATTAGTCAATCTGGAAGTGCCCCAAAGAAGTGCACGAAGTGTGGCAAGAACAATCATGTCACTAGAGGATGCTTGATCAAGGGGATCATATGCTTCAAGTGTGGGAAGCCGGGGCATACTTCACGCGATTGTGTGCAATCAAAAGCTAGACATTCTGTCAACGATGTGCAAGCAGTGAAGCCTAAGGCAATGAGTAGAGTTCATATTGGGGATGATGCTGAGACTTCTCAAAAGGAAGATTTGATTCACGGTCAGGTCGTCGTGGAAAGTAAAACCTTATCTGTATCTTTCCTTACCCTTAGATTTGGTAATTTTTGCACTTCCTGCAAAGCCTGTTATAACTGCGAAAGTTTGTTTGAACTGTTCTATATCTGTAGAAGATAGAATGTTTTTGATTGATTTGATCTGTTTGCCTCTTTCTCAAATGGATGTGATCATAGGAATGGATTGGTTATCTTATAACCATATCTTGTTAGACGGTGCAAACAAAACCTTAATCTTTCCTAGTTTTGGGAATTCTGGATTTTTGGATTGCCAACCAAGTAAACACTTCTTTGAGAGAAGGAGCTCAAGGAATACATGTTACTAACGAGTTTCCGGAAATCTTTCCTGAAGACGTACCAGGTTTACCGCCAGTTCGGGACATCTTAGAAACCTTGAAGGAACAGTTGGTGGACTTATTAGGGAAAACCTATGCTATTGGTGAAAAAGAAAAATCGAACATCTCACTTATATGTGGATTATCGTCAGTTGAACGACTTCACCAGTAAGAACAAGTATCTTCTTCCGAGGATAAATGACTTGATGGATCAGTTGAAGAGAGCGGCAGTTTTCTCCGAGATTGATTGCGGTCGGGTTGTCACCAGATTCATATGAAGGCAGAAGATGTACCAAGAACAGCGTTTCGAACATGCTACGGGCACTACGAATATCTTGTAATTCCGTTCGGGGTGGCTAATACTCCTCTATATTAGTGGATTACATGAATAGGATCTTTCGTCCATACCTAGATAAGTTTGTCGTTGTCTTTATAGACGACATACTCATCTATTCGCGAAACCAGGAAGTACACGCTGAATATCATAGTGTGATGGAGAAACAGCTATATGCAAAATTATCCAAGTGTGAGTTTTGGCTCGACGAAGTAAAGTTTTTGGGGTCACGTGATTTCAAAGGAAGGATAAAGCGTTTGAATGGACTGAAGCCTGTGAGGAAAGTTTGCAAGGATTAGAGAGAAGGTTGACTACTTCACCTGTGTTAGTGCTGCCTGATCTCAAGGAAACATTTGTGTTCACACTCCTACATATTCCTCAGTGTATTAGACAATTGAGTGAATTGGTAAAATGGTGTCCATTGGTCTGGACATTTTTGTATTATTTCACTGAAAGTTTTGTTATGAATATTTCTTGAGTTATAACATAAACAACTTCTTGATCCAGTCTGATTTTTGGCCAGACTGTTTATCTTTTGATTCCCAAATTTATTGGAAGGTTTTTATGAAAGAAGGGACTTTATTAGAGTCATGGATGTAAACATGTATTAGCTATGCATTTTTACCCTCACGAACCTACTGAAGAATCTTTTTGCATATCGGATATTCCTGTATTGATTTCAGATTGGTAAAATTCTTCTGTCTACTTCTTTTGAGACCAAGACCATAAAAAAAAAATTTCCTTTGTTCAAAAATTTCTATCCTTAATCTTCAGCGACCGAGTAGGTTTACTTTTAAGTCATGGAATTTCGAGGACGAAATTCTTTTAAGAAGGGTAGGAATGCAACGTCCCGATTTTCAGGTTTTCTAATTCTTCAGTATTTTAACGTATGTATTTTATTCGAAGTCTTAGGAATAGAAATAAAATATTCCGAGACCATAGTCATGCTCGACGACATCGTAGGAAGCTACGATTAAGTTTTGAGTCGAAAACTCAAACGGAGTCCGGTCTGCGTTTTTACACTGACAATATGATTTTACTGCTCAGGAGACCTCAGATGGACCCGTGAACGAGACAATAAGTCTTAGAATTCGATTCTCTACGTTTTGGTTAAATTTCACAAAAACTTCAGAAAAATCACTTCCTGACCTCCGTTCGAGCGGAATCCTCAATCGGGTGACTAACGGAGCCACATATGGATTTACCGGGACTCGCCAACGGATAATCTTGATATCACATCATCTCAGGACACTTGGGAGAGTATGTCAGAGTCGTCATGACGATCGGAAAAATCTAGACGCAAAATGACCAAAATGCCCCTAACCTTAGTCTTTTGCACTTTTACCATTTTATCCTTTTGGCAAATGACCATTTTGCCCTTAAGTGAGCTTTTTAAAGGCTGAACTCAGCCCTTCCAGCCCCTCATTCACAAAATTACTGCCCAGAGAAGAACACCATAGTTGCTCATGAAGCTCCTTGATTTCTTGCTGGAATGACTTGATTCCTTGAGCAATCTTCCTTCATTTTAAGGTAAGATCACTTCTATGATCTCTTAGCTTCTTGAATCTCTCTTTATTTCAAGATCAAACTTCATTTTCATGAAAAGAATTTCTTAGATCCAAAACTTTGAAAAATCCATAGAAAATTGTAGAAAAATCCTTTTGAGGTAAGACCAATTTCTTTGAACTCACGTCATCATTCTCTACCTAAACCAAGAGCTTATGATTCAAATCTCATCATAGCTCAAAAATCACAATATGGCTGAACCCTTTTGATGATGATGAATAGTGTTTTTCATCAATTTTTGATTTCTAACACTTGATTTCATCGTTAGCTTTCCAATTGCATTTGAATCCATAAATGGAAAACCAAGATCAATTCCTAAACTCTTTACCCTAGGGTGGCTGAAACCCTTTTTGTTAGGATTGTTGAGTTTGCTTTGATTGTTGTTTAATGTTGGATTGTTGTGTTGTTGTAGTTGTTGACGATTGTCAGGAGGTTCACAAACCGATCAACTGACTTTGATCCGGGAATCTGCTCATCAATAGGTATGGGGGTGAACCTCATCACACCAAGATGGTGGTGGTGAAGATGGTTGTTTAAGTGTATGTGTGGGTGAAACCCTTTAGTTTGGGTTCACTTTTAATTGTTAAGTTTTGTTAAGTTCTCTTGAAGAACAAAGTTGTCTTGATGAGTTTATGCTTTAGGGTATTGCAGTGTGCTCTAGCATATGTTGATGATGATGTGATTGAATGAAGATAATTTTCATGTATGTTCAAAAACCTACTTTGATCACTAGATCAAGTATGGACTTTTATGCTTGATTATGAGGCCATGATGTGTGATGGACCTTTGTGTTTGATTATGATGTAATAATATGTAATTGTTGTTTGTCATAATTAGATGAACATTGTGAGTTATAACTTGTCTTGAGGGTGAAGCAATCTTCACATTTGTTCCAACTAGGCTTGTGGCCTTAGTAAGAAGAAACATAAGAACATGTTTGGTTCTTGATCTATCAAAGTCTTGAAGTAAAAAGTTTTGAAGTAAGAAAAGCATGATTTCATAACCTATGTTTCAAAGAACTATGAAAAGTGATTTTGATCCAAAGATCAAATGAAGTTTTAACCTTTAAAGTGTGTCACCAAAGTGAAAAATGTCTTTTCTTTAGCCATAGGTCTTTTAATCAAACTATGGTTTCAAAAAGAGAATTAAAGAAGGAGTTAAGGAAAAATGAAAACAGGGCACTCGCCATGCGAGATAGAGGGAAAACAGGGCATTCGCCTGGCGGAACTATTCTCGCCACGTGAGACAGAAGGCTAAACAGAGCAGTAAGAGTTACAGCTCTCTGCCTCGCGACACGAGAAAATTATCGCCTCGCGATGTAGAAGGTCGGTATGAAATATAGTTCTCAGCCTCGTGAGGCGAGACAATCTTCGCCTCGCGATACAGAGGATCTGTATAAGGAGCAAATACAGCTCTCAGCCTCGCGACGCGAAACTTCTGTTCGCCCCGCGAGAGAGGAATTTCAAATGGGGTATCACTGCCTTAATTTAGCTAAGCGAATGTACCCTCGCTAAGCAACTTTCACGTTTCAGAAAAGGCTAGAAATAAAGTAAGTAGTTCAAATGTTGTTTCAAATTAAATGAGTTTTCAATTGTAAAAGTTGTTTGGTTTACGAAAGGAGTTTTCTAACTCAATCGTAAAAGTTTTGCACGTAAAAACCTAAGTTAAGTAATTAACTTAGAGTTGAAGACAAGGAATAATTTAAGTATGGTATGTGGTGGAACAAGACCATGTACTATACCATTGATGACTTAGTACATCAATGAGTTCATAAGACTTAAGTGAATCAACACTTATTTCCTTAATTGAAAATCAAGGAGTAATATCATAGAAAGGCTCAAAGACTTATCTAAGAGGATTCTCAATCCTCATTCATAATGTTTAGGACTTGAGACTTAATTCATAAGACATAAACACAGACACGAAAAATTTTGGGTTTTGAAACGGTAGTTCGATGACGGACCGATGATTCGGATCCAGGTTTATCGTTCAATTGTTTCCGTCTTGTGATAACTGGAATGAGAGAGATCCTGGGACTGTGCAGGTATGGGACTGTACAGTGGAAGGAATCCTGAGGCTATGAAGGTATGGGACTGTATAGTTAAGGGAAGGCATATAAGAATTGATTGGTACTACCCATACCAACAAGATTTATCTTCTTTTCGGGAGCTTAGAACATAAGAACTTTATAGTTAAGCGTGCTTGACTTAGAGTAATTATCGGTTGGCTGGCCTTCTGGGAAGTTTCCTAGAAAACGTGTGAGTGAGCACAAAACATGTTGAAAAGACTTGTGTTGGTTTGTAGGGACAGTCGGCGATTTTGAAAGCAGTCTGGATCATTCCAAAGGAATCACGAGATATTTATCCGATGGATAAATGATTTATTCGATGGATAACTGTTTTATAAAACAAAGACGCGTGTAGTTTCTAAGGAAGAGAACCTTAGTGAACCTTAAGGTTTATCCAATGGATAGACATTGCTTTATCGCATCTGCTTTGTGCAAGCATTGGCATTTCATGTGCATAGTTGTAAGGCCTTGAGACTAGGAGTTGAGCTTACACCTTGATGCGGGTGCGAATCTTATGGTGACGATCTTCAATGGTCTTTTTGGAGGTATCAGGGTTGGAAGGGCTGATATGTGACCAATTGGTGATTCTTCTATGTCGTTGCGAATTCGTGCAATACACTGATATCCTCTACTAGATGTCGTACTTTTCATGTTTGGTCGAGAGTGTTTCCGTAAAGCCAGGTACGTACACGTTACGAATGTTGTAGCATCTTGCTCATAGCTGGCAGAAACCGAAACACGTCCTCCCATTCACTCTCTCCGAATGTTTTGTTAGCTCCATGGAGTAGGGGTCAGAGTAGTACCCAGTGACATTGGCATTAAGTCATATACATTGCACTGCATTGCATGGCAGTTGATGTTTACATTTATTGTTATACATCACTATTCTGTTTAAGAATGTATTATATTATACTGTTAACTGTTTAACCTGATTTATATTAAGAACCTTAGTAAGCATGTTGGGTACGCTGTTACCTGGTGAGTCGTCCCGTTTTTACTACTGCTGTTTTGTTGTGTTGATGAGCGGGAATCTCACCCATATCTGTATGTTTTCTGTTGGTACTTGTTGTTGCTGCTTGAACAGATGGACGCGACGATGGTTCGGTTCAGCAGTCCCTTTGAGTTCGGAGGTGGACTCTTTTGCTGTTTTAGTTTTGTTGTCGGTCAGACTATGTCAGTTTTTGTAGTACCTTTTGGGAGCTACGACTCCTAGTACTTATTTTATTTCTTATGCCATTATACGTTAGTCTTATGTCTGTATACAGTATTATTTTTATTTCTGTTTTCTGTTTTCTGTTCTGTATGTATAATACAGTATGTTCTAGTAATGCATGGTCAACCTAAGTTCATTTATTAGTATTATTTACCTTTACTAATCCCATTACATCTTTGTGAAAAGAAAGAAAAAACAAAATCATATTTTCCCGCAATAATAAATATTTTCGGCTTATAAACGTTCGGGAATGTGACACTCGGGAAAGGGTGTTCCACAAACCTACCCTTATTTCTAATGGGTATCATGACATTGACGGTACCTAGGTCTTTTCTTATCAAAGGGCTTCCGGGTTGATATCCTTGTTCGAGCAGGATCTTGGCCACCATAATGGATGCACTAGAGAACCGCGGCTTTGGAAGCAAAGCTCCTACTACGCCAGATTATGCCTTTGCAAGCGCACCTTCAATAGCGTTTTCTAGTGAAACGTTGTGTTTAATGATGCCGAGAATGTGCAATAGCACTTCTCTTGGCAAGCATTGTTAGATGAATGAGAATAGACAGCGCTTTATGAAGGAAGCGCTGTTAAAAGGTTGATAAGAGAATAGACAGCGCTTCCTTAAGAAAGCGTTGTCTAATGTATGGGAATAGACAACGCTTTTTCAAGGAAGCGTTGTCTAAGGTCACATTACGACAGCGCTTCCTTGAGTAAGCGCTGTCTATTCTCCTTTTCCCTTGCATTAAAATTTCATAACGTATACTTCCTCCTCGCGCGCTCACACAAAACACTCAGGTACTGTTCATTCCCTCCTCCACGACCTAAGTTCAGATACCACTCATCCTCATCATTGCCACCATTCTCGAACCTTAACCTCCGCGAGAACCACCGCAAACACCATTAATTCTCAAACCACCGCGAGAACCACCTCTCATCAAGTGCATTGTTCGTGTGGCCTGCTCTCTGCCCAACGTGAGAACCACCGGGAGAACCACCTCTTCACCCAACGCGACAACCACCTTCTCTCTGAAAGCCCTCTTCTTCAATGCAGAGATTTGAAATTTTGGGCCAGTTGGGTTGCATTCCGTACTACTTGCTTGCACCTCCTAAAAAGCATCTTGTTGAAAAGGTAAGGATGGTTTGATTTGGTCTACTTTGTTGTACATTGCTTCTTAGTTGATAGGTTAGTGATCAATTATGAGTTCTAATATGTGTTTATGTGTGTGCTCGTGTTTGCTTGATTTCAGTTTTAGTTTCATTGTTGGTGTTTGCTCGATTGGAGCAAACTTGTTGGTGTGCTCGGTTGCCTCCTTTCTCAGGTAACTTACTTGACTAGCTCTTGGTATTTGCTTTAAAATTTGGTATTTGATTTCGGAAGAAATAAAGAAACTAATAAAACATTGTTTCTCTCGGGCACCTCTGTCAATCAACTCTCTGCTGTTCAAGCTGCTCAGCTTCACTAAGGTACGTGTTATTCCCCTGACTTTTTTTAATCATTTAGTTGTAACATTAGACATGTTTATTTTAGCATCAGTATACACATGCATTAACCTTAGTTTCCTGTTCAAGAACGATTTGTATATTGTTTTGGGCACAATATACAAGTTGTTCTTGAATTGTCCGAAGTGGACAGTCTGAGATTTTAACTTCGCATTCAATCCATATTATTTTATGTCTTATTTCCTTCTTGATCTAAGAATGTCATTGGTTTGTATTTTCTCTTTGTTCTCTGGGCGTATATACCTAATTTGGGTCATAATCACCTGAATTAAGTTGTGTGCTTGGAGAACCAAGGGGAAATGCTGCCAAATTTTTCTTAGAACAAGAAGTATCTAAGATATACAATAATATAATGCGAAATTTACAATCTTGGATAGGATAGGAACCCCACCCTGTAGTATCAAGTAGACATATGCACCATGCATGCATGTCGTACTCATTGAATGTAGACATCAATCTCTCTAAACTTGTGGTAGATTGTGAAAAAATGGATCGGAAGTGGATGTCTGTCAATCGTTTGTCGAAGGAATATAAGGACGGAGTGCAAGATTTTATTAGGTTTGCAGTTGGGCATGCAGAAAACCCTAGTAGAATCGTATGTCCTTGTTTAAGTTGTTGTTATACAAGACGAGTCAGTGTAGCTGAGTTGGAAGGACATTTAGTGTGCTATGGAATTGATCAAAGTTATACCTGTTCGACAAAACATGGTGAGAGGAGAGGTGAATCTAGTGATATGGGTAATAGTGGGAGATATGTGTCAGATGATACAGGTATAAATACATTTCAGGGCGACCGTTTTGAGGAGATGACACACGCGATTGAAGAAGATATCCGTGATTGTCCTCAGATGTTTGAGAAGTTGATAAGTGATGTTGAGAAACCGTTGTATGAGGGTTGTACTAACTTCACAAGATTGTCAGCGATGCTAAAGTTGTATAACTTGAAATCGGGCAATGGATGGACTGACAAGAGCTTTACAGACTTACTCACACTATTGAAAGATATCTTGCCGGAGGATAATGTGCTTCCTAATCGGACATATGAGGCTAAACAAATGTTACGATCTATTGGCATGAGCTATGAGAGGATACACGCTTGTCCTAACGATTGCATTTTATTTCGAAATGACTATGAAAAGTTAAAGACGTGTCCTAAGTGTAATGCCTCAAGGTATAAAAAGAAAGAATCGGCTCCAAAGAAGGTCTTGTGGTATTTTCCCATAATTCCCAGATTTAGGCGCATGTATCGTAGTTCAGAAGATGCAAAAAACTTAACATGGCATGAGGATGAAAGGATTAAAGATGGCAAGCTGCGTCACCCGGCAGATTATCCTCAATGGAAAAGAATTGATCATTATTATCCTGGCAAGAACCAAGAAACCTACGACTTGCATTGTCTACTAACGGATTTAACCCGCATGGTGTTCAAAGTAGCTCTCATAGTACATGGCCTGTGATTTTGGTGATTTATAACCTACCTCCATGGCTATGCATGAAGCGCAAATATATGATGTTGTCTTTGTTAATTTCTGGACCCAAACAACTAGGAAATGATATCGACATATACTTGGCTCCTTTAATTGAAGACTTGAAGCAAATGTGGGAGACAGGTGTAGATGTGTATGATGGGTATAAAGAAGAAAGTTTCACCTTGAAATGTATGATCTTCGGCAAATTAATGATTTTCCGGCATACGGTAATCTGTCAGGATATAGTACCAAAGGTCAGTGTGCATGCCCTATATGTGAAGATGGTACGGATTGGATGCGGGTGGAACATGGTAAGAAGAATGTCTTCCTTGGGCATCGTAGATTTTTGCATTTGAGTCATCATTATAGATTTTGGAGAAAAGCATTCAATGGGAATACAGAAGAACGTAGAGCTCCTTTGCCGTTGACGGGTGCGCAACTATTTGAAAAGGTAGAAGATTTGAATATTGAATTCGGGAAACCTTTTGCGGGAGAGCTTGTTACACGAGGGTGGAAGAAAAGATCTATTTTCTTTGAGCTCCCTTATTGGAAGTCATTATATGTAAGACATTTCATTGATGTGATGCATGTTGAAAAAAATATATTTGACAGTGTCATTGGTACCTTACTCATATGCAAGGGAAGACTAAAGATGGCATCAATGCAAGGCTGGACTTGGTTAGTATGGGATTGAGACGAGAATTGGGACCGGTAAAGAAGGGGAAACGTACATATTTACCTCCGGCCACTTATACTCTATCTAGAAAAGAGAAAATCGTTTTGTGTAAGTTTCTTCATGGAGTTAAGGTTCCAGAGGGATACTCTTCAAGCACTAGGAACCTCGTATCAATGAAAGATCTCAAGTTAAAGGGTCTAAAGTCCCATGATTGCCATGTTATCATGGAGAATTTGCTACCCATCGGTATGCGATCCATTTTACCTAAGAAAGTGCGGGAGACCTTAACTAAACTTTGTTTCTTCTTCAAGGCAATTTGCAGCAGAGTGATTGACCCTGGAAAGTTGCCAGCATTGCAAAAAGAAATTGTTATGACTCTGTGTGAGCTTGAGATGTATTTCCCACCTTCATTCTTTGGCATAATGGTTCATCTAACTATTCATCTGGCTAGAGAGACACAATGGTGTGGGCCAGCTTATATGAGATGGATGTATCCGTTTGAGCGTTACATGAAAATATTAAAAGGGTATGTGAAAAACCGATCTCGACCAGAGGGTTGTATTGTTGAACGGTACATAGTCGAAGAAGCGGTTCAATTCTGTACCGAATACCTATCCAATATTGAATATTCCGTAGGGCTGCCAATGTCTCGTCACAGAGAAAGAACCATAGGGCAAGGGATTACTGGAACTGAAATATTTACTATACCAAGGACAGAATGGGAGCAAGCACATTTATATGTTCTTCACAATGCCGATGAGGTTGTGCCATTTGTTGTAAAACACAAGGACCTACTTAAGAGTTCTTATCCAAATAAGACTCAAACTTGGTTAACAATAGAACACAATCGTTGTTCTATAACGTGGCTTAAAGATCATATTTCTGCAAAGTTGACTATAAATCCTACTTCAGTTTTGGAGAGATAAAGATGGTTAGCGAAGGGTCCAATTGTGCATGTTTTCTCTTACACCGGTTATCTGATGAATGGATACACATTCTATACAAAAGAACAAGATGATCGGAGTACAATGCAAAATAGTGGGGTGACTCTTGTAGCTCAATCTATGCATTTCTCAAGTGCCAAAGACAGAAACCCTATATACGCAAACATGTCATACTTCGGGGTCATTGAACGCATATGGGAGTTGGATTACACTATGTTTCGGGTGCCAGTGTTCCATTGTAAGTGGGTTGATAATAATAACGGTGTACAAATGGATGAATTGGGGTTCATGCGGGTGGATTTCAATAAAGTGGAGTATAAAGATGAACCTTTTATTTTAGCATCGCAAGCTCATCAAGTGTTCTATGTCACCGATCCAGCTAATTCAAATTGGTCCATTGTTCTATTGTCTAACAAAATGATTCTTAATGAGATTAATGATCAAACACATGAAGATGCTGATATTGAGGATGATCCTTTCTCCGGGACATCACAATCACTCGAGGCTAATCCAACTAGAGAGGATGATATGTATATTAGAAATGATCATGATGAGGGGCTTTGGGTCAATCCATTATTTCGTACCAAAAAGAGAGACGCAAATCTCAATCCAACAAGGAAAAGAAAAAGATAGACTTAAACATATATGTAGTCATTATATTTTTTTTAATTTCTTGATCAATTAAATTTTCATTCATCGATTTCTGTAAATAAACTTGTATGATTGTGAATTGACGTTTTTATTTGTGTGTCTAATTTTGTTACAAGTAAATGGCATCTCCTAGTCATGATAGTGGGGCCGAGCCCAAGAAAAATATGAGGCGTCGTGGACCGACTTTTAAGAAGAATATCGTCCGTCATAGGAGTAGAGGAGTGAGACTTGAGGTAATATATTACTAACTCAACAGCAGTTAATGGTTTGATTCTATAGTTTGTTATCTTTAATTTATACATTTCATCAAATATTTTTAGGTTACTTGGAATGTAAAGGGTCAGCCAATTGGTACAAATAATAAGCAGTTGGTTAATTACATTGGGGCCATAGTGCGGCAGATGGTCCCAATTACCTGCGGCAATTGGAAGTCAAGAGATTTGGACAGTCTGAAAGATGACATCTGAAGTGATATACAGGTAAATTAATTAGCATTAGTTAATACGTAAACATATGTATATTGTGCCATTTTTTTATTATCTCTGTTATTAGTGTATATCTCAGGTATTACATCAAACTTTAAAGGTTATATCTCGTCTAAAATTTTGATTTGTTATTAATCTATTAATTTATATACATGTTTTAATTTTAGATACTTGTACCATATGTTCCTGGTACCTGAACAAAGGACTCAGAGGTTTAGATTTCTATGCCCTTTACGAACAGCTATGCAATACGGATCTGGGCATCAACAATATATAGCTGATCGCTTGTGATTAGAAAATCCAGATTATGAGACCTTGTTTTTGTCACCGTGCAACGTAGGGTGAGTCATTAAATCATATAGTATATCACATAGTTAGCGATATTGTTTTCTTTTGTGAAATGTGATGATTGCTAACTATAATAAACCTTTTTGTAGGCAACATTGGATATTGTTAGCGATCAATCCCAAAGAAGACATAGTGTACTATTTAGAACCCTTGTATACTGACTATAACATTCGCCAAAAAATGAAGAATATCTACAATCAGTAAGTATATATGCATTTATTTTTATCTTCATATATATAAATAGTGATCATGATTATGTAACTTAATGAAGTTGTTTGATTTTGAAATCAGGGCTTTGCTAATTCATCGTGCCTGCAGTGGAGGAGCCAAGTCGAGATATTCTAAGTCGTCCAAGACTAAATGGATATCTATAGAGGTATTTACAAAAACCCATATGCAATTATTTAGGTTAAAAATTAACTTGAAACTTTTAATTTATTATTTTCGGTTTTATAGTGCCCCCGCCAACCGAATAGCGACGATTGTGGCTACTATGTCCTGAAGTTTATCAAGGATATCGTCGTTCAAAACCAAACACAAATCCCAACGACAGTATGTAATTTTAGCTCTAGTTTAATAATTAAATTACACACATTTTATCATTAATTGAATGTACTTTAATTCTAATTGATTTAATTTTCATTTTGCAGTACTTTCCTGAGTGTAAATGTGACACATATTATGATGATCAACTTATTGAACTCAGGGAAGAGTGGTGTCGCTATGTTGTTACGAATTTTATCCAAAAATAAAGGTAGAGTACACATATACTATGATGTTATAAGTTAGAGTAGTGCCTCTCCTATTAGGTTTGTGTGCATTGTGCAAGTGATTGTGTGTGTGTATATCTAATTTGTTGATGTGTTGTAAATTTAAGTTGTGTGTATCTTGTGTGCCGGAGCAGCAACAAGCTTGGATATATATGAAGTGCACCTACATGCAGCTAGCTAGTATTAAGTAGTGAAGCTATAGTATGTAGTGTAAAGTGTTGTTGTACATAGTGTATAAGTGTTGTTAGTGAACCTCTGTTAGTACTGTTAGTGTAGTACAAATTTTAAGAGCAGACTTCTTTTTGTATATGCAACTAAATTAACCTTACTTTTGTATACTGTGTTAGTGATTAATTAGGTATAGAAATTATACTTGAATGGTTATTTTAGTATATATGTACTGGTTTTGATGAGAAATTGCAGCTGGTATGTATTGGTTTTGCTGAGTGCAGGGGGATGGATAATTGAAAAAAGAATGTAAAATTTAAAAAAAAAAAATAAGGGTATAGACAGCGCTTCCTTAAGGAAGCGCTGTCTAAAATACACAAAACACAACGCTTCCTCAAGGAAGCGCTGTCTAAAAGATAATTACACAGCGCTTCCGCTGTCTAAAAGATAATTACACAGCGCTTCCTCAGGAAGCGCTGTGTTTGTGTATGGTATATAGACAGCGCTTCCTTGAGGAAGCGCTGTTTTAGTCACAACAAAGACAGCGCTTCCTTAAGGAAGCGCTTTCAGAATCGCTGCCTTTTCCTTCCAACTTACCACAGCAGTTACATGAACAGCACTTTTAAGCGCTATTGTAGGCAAAAAATAAACGCTATCTAATTCCTTTTCTGTTGTAGTCACTTACATTTGGCAATCTCAAATGATTGGAAAGCGGTCTCGAGAGCTTCTTCGGCTGCCTCAATGTAAGGGGTTGATGCTGGTTTACTTACCAACATATCCTCCTCTCCTGAAATGATCACCAACTTATTACCAATAATGAATTTCACCTTCTGATGCAATGTCGAGGGTACAGCTCCAGAGGAGTGAATCCACGGTCATCCCAAAAGGCAACTATAGGTTGGCGCAATATCCATCACCTGAAACAGAACCTCAAAGGTGCAAGGACTAATCGGAATTGGTAACTCAATTTCCCCAGCAAATTCCCTTTGTGTTCCATCGAAAGATCTCACTATCATTGAACTTGGTTTCATATGGGTCCCATCAAAAGGAAGTCAGGACAGTGTCGACTTTGGCAACACATTCAAGGAAGAACCATTGTCAATGAGTACCCTGGCCATGATGTGATGCCGACATTTTACAGAAATATGCAGTGCCTTATTGTGCCCCATTCCTTCAGGAGGTACTTCGTCATCAGTGAAAGTGACGAAGTTGTTAGCTATGATGTTGCCGACAATGCCATCAAACTTGTCAATAGTAATGCCATGAGAAACATAAGCTTGATTCAATACCTTCATTAACACCTTTCTGTGTGGCTCAGAATTTAACAACAGGGATAATAATGATATCCTTGCTGGGGTTCTATTCAATTGATCCACCACCCTGTATTCACACATAAACTTCAAAAACTCGCAAGCGTCTTCATTGGATACATCTTTTTTGTACTCATACTGCCTTGTCGGAATCTCATCATTTCTCATTGCTTCCTCGGGAAAAGCTTCTCCCATCTTCCTTTTTCCTTTGCTATTCTTCCCTTCACCTTCAACTTGTTCCTTCTGCAACACCTCTGGAGTATAAACACAACCACTTCGGGTCATTCCTCCAACCCCTGAGATGTTGGTAACAGTGGTGGTCTCCTTGGAAGACTTGGGTTGGTCCTTTTGGGGAGTGCAGACTTGTACGTCATATCTCCAAGGTACTGCTTTGGTATCCTTGAAAGGGAAAGGACATGGAACTTGGATAATGAGCGGCTCGATTCCACCTAGGGTTGGTTGAGGCTCCCGCTTAGAGTGATAGATTACCAAGGGTTTTGTATAAGTCACAGCTTGCTCGACAACTGACTGAGGACCGTTGAATAGAACCTTTACTCCTTTCGAGGAGTTGTGAATTCTGTGGTCATATTTATGCTGACGCTGTTGTATTGGCTTGCGACTTGTACCAACTTTGTGTCCATCAACTCTTGCAGGACTTGTTTGAATTCACAACATTCCTCAATCAAATGCCCATTATTCCCATGGAAACCACACAGTGTCTTCTCATCACAATCTTCGCCTCTCTCAATCGAAGCTTGCATCAACGCGGATTTGCATAACTCATCAAAAATCAACACCATAGAAGTTTTAACCTGAGTAACCTAGCTTATGAGAGGCGGCCCTGAGAGCTCTTCTACAGCATTGACACCAGAACTTCCACGATTGGGCAAAGGGTTGTGCCCTACATTAGGCACATTATCTTCGAAGCTTAACCACTTTGCGTCAATAAGGCCTTGCACTTTGTACTTCAGGGTCTTACAATCTTCTGTAGAACGACCCAATACTCCGGCATGATAATCACACTTAGCATTTGCATCAAAGCCCTTAGGGTAGGTAGGTTGGCATTGGTGTGGGCAGTACATGGTGGAGCTTGGGCATTGGCACCTCCTGAAAAGTTGGTGGTGTGTGGGAATATGTGGTCACTGATTGGGAGAGTGGTGTGTTGTGTTTGGGAAGTTCCATTGGTGTTGGCGAGAGGTGCTTGCATTTGGACAGTATTTGGTGGATTTTGGTTATTGCCTTGAGAATCGGTAGCAAATGGTGGTGTGTATCCTGGAGGAAGGCCGTATGGTGGGTCTGTCATCACATGAGTCTCTCGAGATTGCGCCGAGTTATGGGAGTAGACCCTGAGTGGCATTATCTGGAGAGGACCGTGAGTGAAACCTAGAGGAAGTGGAGGTGTGGTCGGAGGATCTTCGTTTGAGGGTGAAGGATTCCCATCTGTGCCTTTTTCCTTCTGCATAGCTTGCAGTATCTCTAGCATCTGGCCCATCTGTTCCTTGAGTTGGTTGACTTCATCTTTGAGCTCTTGAGATGCTTATAGTTCAGCCATAATTATGGCTTGTGATCGAGTCCGATATGGGTGCCGAGGAAACAGTTTTTTTCGCGCGGATGGTTATCTTTCTGACAAGGGACATGTAATGAGTATGTATAAAAGAAAATGAATGTCATGGACGTGCAACTACTTTATTTATTTATCTTATTTTAGGCATGAGGATTTCCAATAACCGTAAATATTGTTGTTTATTTGTGAGCATCTCAGTTAACTTTGCTTAACGAACATCCCGTTCGAAAGTATTGAGTTTCATTGAGTGACAATATGGGATCGGACTGAGGATTCCTTACTTTACCGAACGTCTCGTTCGGAAGTATCGAGTCTCATTGAGTGGCAATATGGGGTTAAGATTTGAACCGAAGATTTCTTTATTAAATACCCTAAGAAATGGAGAAAGTCTCCTTACATTTGATCAAAATAAAAAATAAAAAAAACAAACTTCTCTCATAAAATACAAAGAACGAAGCTAAAAGATAAAAATGGAGGCCAAAAGCATCCGAAGTTCTACACCCTTTGATTAATCACGAATCAAATCTTTCATATGTTCAATTAAGCTTTTGCACCATCCAATAAATTCAGAAATTTCAACAGGGGTACAAAGCGGGTTGACCATCCCCTCGGCTGCTCTCAGAAGCCTTGGAACATCCTGGATAGCTTGGTTGGCTAACCAAACTAGTTTAGAACATCGATCCATCCAGAACATGCCTTCCTGTTTGAATTCCTCTATTGTCTTCTCTTGTTCTTCTATATAGCTCTTCAACTTCAATGTGCCTTCTTGTTTCTCATGCAAGGCATCCTCATATAATGAAACAATTTCCTTTTTGTGTTGTTTCTCCCTCTTAACTCTACTTTCATACTCTACTACTACCCTTTCCATTTGTAGCTTCAGGTCTTCGAGTTGTCTTTCCGTGCTCTTCTGAGTAATGTAGGAATGTTTCAAGGATTCTTTTAACTGTTGATTTTCAAATACTGTATCATTTATTTCTTGTCTTCATAACCCCAATTCTTTATTAGCGGCCCGTAAGCATTCTTGAGTCTTTGACCTGCATTTCTCCTCTATCTTTGCCCTCTTACTAGCGCTTTCGAAGAGGAGTAAGTTCTGCGTATTTTCTTGATGCAGGGCCTTGTGGGCTTGTCGGGCTTCCTCTAACTCTTTTTGCAGCCCTTCCTTCTCTACCTTTGTTTTCATTATAGCCGCTTTTAGTTCTTCTATTTCCTCAGCATGAATAAAGGCTTGTACCAACATTGCTTCAAGGGTAGGAATTGTACTATGGAATGGCAATTTAACCTCCAGCACTCTATTCCTCAACCATTGGCGATAAATCTCCTTTGCATCGCAACTCCTAGGTCCGAGTTCTCGACCTTTCTTGATAACATTATCCCATGCTTGGCGGATCTTTCTCAGCATTTCCAGGTTTTGTGAGCCCATGTCATAAAAAATGAAAGGAATCACCATCTCCTCTGTTGGCGGTCCCATCATGGGATAACCATGTTGCCTCAAAGCTAGAGCTGGATTATAATTTATGCATCCTTTGGTTCCCATAAGGGGCACATTAGAAAAATTGCCACACTGATAAATTACCTCTTGTATTTCCTGCCGTCTTGAATACCAACGGACTGTCTTTTCATTGAGATTTGCTAAAATCTGGGCCCAATCACGATTACTTTTGATCCCCACTTGACACACATTATTGAACATGTGTGTGGTAAGCCAAACATATAGTGTTGGTAGACAACATAGGATCCACCCACCTTTCTTCTCATAACGCGGATTAAGAGTGCAATACACATCGGCAAGGATAGCTGGTACCGGGTTTTCCCCTTTGTGCCTAAGGGCCAAGAAAACATCAATCGCTGCAAAATTCACAAAGTTCTCGACGTTAGGGAATAAAACAATCACATAAATGATTAGGGCCAGTATATCCACGAAAAGATCCCAATCTCCAGTCTTTACCAAATATTATGCTCGGTCTTCCAAATATTTCCTTGAGAAACCATCCATACCACTTTTATTTTATTTCTTTTCTTGTGACTCCCTTATGTGGATCTTCAATGCTTCAGCAATTGTATTTAATGAAGGATAATGCCCCAAGTACTGATAGGGCTTGTTCTCCCCCAAGGGATAACCCAATATGCGTTCAAACTCCTCAAGCCTCGGGGCCAATTGAAAGTCTTGGAAAGTGAAGCATCTCAAAGGGGGGTCATAGTATTGGGCCAATGCAGTAAGGGCCCCCATTTGTACATCTACATCTAGTAGGTCAAGGATCTTCCCATATTTTCTACGGAAAGTTAGGCATTGCGTTTTCTTCAACTTGCGGCTAAGGTCTATCAAGCTCTTCACCTCGAGCTTCCTTGTCTTCAATATTAGAGTCTTTCTTAACATAGTCAAGTCTGACTCACAATTTGATCCCATATTACCTCTTTTCCAAAGATACTTAAAACAAAACTCTAGGTTTTATGGTTTTCCTGGAAATGTATGTAATATGATATGAAGCCCTTTATTTTTTAGAAGAATGCATGCAATACAAATACAAAAAAAATCATGCATGATGATTGTCATGAAATGTGATAATCGAAAAAAAGAGAATTATTTTTTAAAGAGAGAAAGAAAAAAAATATGCAGGGGTAGGGTACGCTCCCTTTGTGCCCTATATGGGGTTTCCTTAAGATAAGGAGGTCTATGGGTATTTCTAACATGTGGACCTTTCCCATAGGTGGTTCTATAACCCTAGATTTGGTCCCTAGAGCCAAGGACCCTGTCTCAAAATACTGCCCACAACTATAGGTACACTATTAGAAATGGCAATACCCTCGAAAGGAATCAATCTCTAGGTGAGGCCTTCATGATAACCAAACAAGATGTACATCCAGAAGGCTACAGCTACTCAAGCTCTTTCTAATCTTAAATTGCACTCAGGCCCGGGTATAGGACCCCACTCATAAGTGTGTGAGAATGTGTAGGTGTAGTGTGTGGAGGAATCAAAACTTAAAGTACTCAACCTGCAAAAAAAGCATATATTAGAACCAAAATATACTTAAAAATAAAATAAAAATAGCTAGAGTTAGCGTAATAAAAAAAGAAAAAATGGGTAACACAAAAAAAGTTAATAATTTTACACATTTAATTATATTAGGCCTGACTCTCTAATTGTCTCCAGTGGAGTCGCCAGCTGTTGCGACCGTCCCATTCGGACGCTGCGAAAAAAGATATTATAGGATCCAGTGGAGTTGCCAGCTGTCGCGACTGTCCTGTCCGGGTGCCACGAAAAAAGATATTATAGAATTCAGAGGAGTCGCCACCAATTTTATTTTAATTAGGGAAAAAAGAAAGGAAAACCCTAAAAAGTTGGTTTTTAACCAGAAATTAGGTTCGGGAGTCGATTACGAGTAAGGAAGGTATTAGCACCCTACACGTCTGTTAAAAAACGGTTGCCTCTAACTAATTGTGTAAAATTATAATAACTTATGTTTTACCCCTAAAAGCGAAAGATTTATTATTTAATTAATTTTGAGCTCTAAAGTAAGGAAGAAGAATTAAAAAAAAAATTGTTTAGCATGACAAGGATGATCCTTGCTCCTACGTATCCCTCGGTGCGATAGGGAATTCAAAGCCACGTAGTTCTTGTGGAAAATGATTGTGTGGTTTGGTTGATTTTATTTATTAAGTTTTTTAGAGATTTTATTGATTTCATTTTTGAAACAGATTTTATTGATTTTATTTTTTCATTTTTGAAACAGACTTGAATGATTTTATTTTTATTTTTAAAAGAGATTTGGTTGATTTTATTTATTTATTTGTTGAAAGAGATTTTAGTTTAGGACTTCTGAGCTGTCGCAACTCATGCATCATTAAAGATGGGAAAATTAGCTGTCACTGCTAACTTAATCTCTTTAAATAATTAATCTTATTAATTTTTTTCAAAAAAGTGAGGTTATTTAATTTGGTTTATTATATTTTTTTTACAAAGGGTGCTCTAGTATTTTTGAGTTGCCTCAACTCATGCGTCCTGGACAATAAAATTAATCTAGCTGTCGTAACTAGTTAACTCTTGAATTTATTTTTATTTTATTGAAATACTTATTTTATTTTATGTTTTTATTATAAACTTAGATCAAATGACCTAGCCTATTAAGAGTTAAAAGCATGAATCAATCAACTAAAATATATCCTAATTTTAAAAAGGGGTGGATTCAACAAGTACACAAAAAAAAATAGCCCTATATACTCACAGAAAGCCGAATGAGATTAAGCCCAAAACAAAAACAAAAATAAAAATAAACAACAGAATTAAATTAAATTATATTAAAACAAATAAATAAATAAAAATAATGGATCTAAAAGAGGCAGAAGCAAAGTTTACTTCTGCCATATACCTATGTGAGGATGCACAAACAGGACCAAGCGAGACATGCACGACGACGCTGCCAGGTGCTCCGATCTCATATGACGACGGCGTGGCCCGACGGAGCAAGGATCAAAGAGGCAGACATGGTGCAAGGCGATCTGGATTGGGGTGGCGCCGCTTCTGGGATGGCGGAGTGACGCGATAGTACGGTGAGGATGCTGGTCTGCAGCAGTGGAGTAACACTACAACGGTGGTGGGGAGCGCCGTGTGGTTGCAGTGGTGCTGCTATGGCGATGATGGAGAGAGGCTGTGACAGCGGGGGTGACACTGATATCGTGGAGCTGGTGGTGGTTTGTGCACGGAGAAGAGGAGGTGAAGACGGTGGCGGGGCTACGTGTGGTGGTGACGATGATGAGACCGCTGGTGGTGGTTTTGGGGACCACTGTATATGGTGGTGGTGGTGCTATAGTGAGAAGAAGATACTATAGAAAGATTCAGGGAGCTCCAAAAACATGTCCTCTTGTTGAAAAAAAAACTTTTTTCTATTTATAATCATTGTTTAGGGTTTTTTAATTAAGGAAAATATTTTAATTTTAATCACCTAAATCATCTAAATTATTCTGATTTAAATAAAAAAAATCAATCAACCCTTTTTCATTTGAAAACTTACCATGTAGGTTCTTTCTAATGATGGAGGGGTTTTTATGAAATTAATTTTATTCCATATTTGAATTAAAAATAAAAAGGGAAAGGAATCAACCTAAGTAATGAGAATCAATTTTTGAAAACTTATCAAACTTGGGCAACTAAAATTATTTATTATTTTTTATTATTTAAAAATTATTGCTCATCCATTTTATCCCAAGGTCCAGTGGACCTTTCTATGACGCTTTCTGACCCAAACTCATATTAATTTTTATTTTATTATTTTTTATATTTTAACCGGACAAAATTAGGTGCTCACATTCATCTATGGTCCTCTGGGTCTCTTCGAGACTCGGTAGCATGTTGACGACGAAGAGGTATGGATGGTTGAAGACGAGACTCAGCCTCATTGGTACGACGTATGCTAGGTAGTACGCCTTTTTGTCCTTAGATTTATTTTATTAGACCAGCTCTTAGGATTCATAAATGTTTAAGTTCAGTCTTTCAACTGTGACTATGTATGTCGTGTATTAAGAGATTGGAAGGATATGCCTAATGGCGATGCTTGAATTATTTATATATAAATGATGAGTTTTCAATTTGTTTTCGTCTTTTGTTGAAAAATTCTTTTGGTATCAGATTTCTGCAACTACTCTATAGAGTTAATTTCGAAAACAAGTTTTTGTTAACAAGGAAAAAGATAATTTGGGTTACGAAAGTGGCACCGGAAGGAGGGGTGTTACAAAACTCATCACATAATCTCTACATCTATATCTATGTTTCTCCAAAAATGACTATTATTGTTGCTGTGACCATCCTTCTTCTTGCTCTCATAATAACTTTTGCACACAAAGTGGTGAAAGTTCAATATCCCCCTAGCTATAAAGCTGAAGGATTATTGTGATTCTTCGATGTGGGACATATAAAAGAGTAAGCAAAGGAACATACGAGTACGAAGTGCAGTTTGAATCAAGAATGTATTATACCACGAGCTTAATATAATCACACTCAAGAAATATCATATTTTTTTAGCATAACACTGGTACGCAGTTCCAAATGTATCAGTTGGTGTACATCCATAGTTTTTCATTTCATTGGTCTTTTGTTGGTTTCACTTGGTTGGGGCGATATCTTAATTGAAGTGTTTTGGCTTTTCTTTTTCAGCTTTAGTTTTACTGCTATGAATTTGATGTATTGCAAGTAGTGAGACATTTGGATTTTTTGTTTTGTTTTTTGTTCTGTTCACAGTGTAATGTTTCTTTGTTATTGGTGTTTGGCACATCTTGTGTTTTTTTCCAGCTTCCTCTTTTATTTTTTTAGCTAAAATGCACTTTTCGTCTCCAAGTTTTTCATTTTGGCGAAAATAGTCCACCAACTTTTTTTTTGGCGAATTTAGTCCTTCTAAAATCCAAATGTTACGAATTTGGTCCCCATATTTTTTAATTGTACTTTTGGTCCCCTAAATTCATGGATTTTTGCACTTTTGGTCCTCCATTTTTCCAAAATCCATGTTTTTTAGAGACTAAAAGTGCAAAAAACCCATAATTTAGGGGGACCAAATGTGAAAATAAAAAATATGGGTGTAACGGCCCGAACTGCTTTAAGGATTGCCGACTATCCCCACAAACCAACACGAGTCGCTTCAGCGTGCTTTGTCCTCACTCACACGCTTCCTAGGAAAACTTCCCAGGAGGTCACTCATCCTAGAATTACTCCAAGTCAAGCACGCTTAACTTTGGAGTTCTTAAGTGATGGGCTACCGAAAAAAAGATGCATCTTGTTGATATAGGTAGTACCAATCAATTCTTATAAGCTTTCCTTCAATTGTACAGTCTCATACTTGCACAGCTTCAGGATCCCTCTCATTCCGGTGTGAATCGGTTGATTCATGTATCCCTTCGCCCAGAAGCCTGCCAGGAGCCGCTCCTTGTCCGTGCCTTATGCACCGGCGATCACTCCCCGCCCTCGTCAGCCCCGGGTGCTACATGCCCACCAGCTTCTGCTTAGTTCGTCCCTGAACCACACCGTAGTGGGAGAGGTCCGCTCTGATACCATTTGTAACGACCTGAATTGCTTTAAGGATTGCCGACTGTCCCCGCAAACCAACACGAGTCTTTTCAGCGTGCTTTGTCCTCACTCACACGCTTCCTAGGAAAACTTCCCAGAAGGTCACCCATCCTAGAATTACTCCAAGTCAAGCACGCTTAACTTTGGAGTTCTTAAGTGATGGGCTACCGAAAAGAAGATGCATCTTGTTCATATAGGTAGTACCAATCAATTCTTATAAGCCTTCCTTCAACTGTACAGTCCCATACCTGCACAGCCTCAGGATCCCTCTCATTCCGGTATGAATCGGTTCATTCATGTATCCCTTTGCCTAAAAGCCTGCCAGGAGCCGCTCCTTGTCCGTGCCTCATGCATCGACGATCACTCCCCGCCCTCGTCAGCCCCGGGTGTTACAATGGGGACCAAATTCGTAATTGAATTTTAGGAGAACTAAATTTGTCAAAAAAAATTAGGAGACCATTTTCGCCAAATTGAAAAACTTGGGGGACAAAAATTATAATTTAGACTATTTATTTTAATGAAATTTTCCTTATAAAAAAAATATACTCACACTCAAGTAAAAAACAATCAAGTTGATGAACTTGATTGTGCTTTATCAAATTAGATAAATGAATAAACTATATTAGTAAGTAAATTATTTTCTTTTTCAAAATTCATATTTCAATCTCATGATTTTACTGTATTGTGCTTTATTTTTTTAACTTTTATTGTTATATTCCATTTTTTAAACATTAATCAAAATGATTTTTTCAGTTTCATAGTAAAATCTAATATTTGTTTCTCAAAACTTTCATTAGAATTTTGCTTAATTTTAATTTATATGAATAAATATTTATATGAAAACGTATTAAGATTTAGAGATAAATACTTACATCATATAGGAATGAAAATTTACATAAAACACATTAAATTTGAAGGCATAAAATTAAATATAAATAAAAGCGTAATAACCTAATCTACACAAAAAAAAAATATATTAACATATAATATTACAAGGTAAAAGTATACTTTTAAAATAATGCAAAAAAAAAAAGACTTTCAAAATAAATATTGTTTTAATGGTTAGAACTGTTTAAATTACTTAATATTTTTTTCGGCACACCACAATTGCTAAAAATTTTTGTAAACATATTAATATACATCGTAAAATTTATATCATAAAACAACAATTGATGTTATATAGAATCAATTTTTTTATGTTATATTTTAAAATTGGATTTCACGTGTTTATATATATATATCCATTCTTCATATAGCACGAGTGGAAAGGAACAATATACTAGACGACATTCTTTTTTTGTGGCTTGATTCATATATTAAATTATCTTCAAAAGAACAAAGGTCATAAAGATTATGAATAATGACGTGTTAATATTTTATTTTTCAATGCAAAAAAAATTGTGATTTTTTTGGGTTTGACTTCATTGGTCAAAGCTCTTGTTGTTGTAAGCTGCTATTGGGGTTAGTCCGTGTTAAGCTTAAGGTGCTACAATGACGACCAATGATTTAGCAACAATGGAGATGCAAGTATTAAAAGGGACGGTTCAAACTGCACCTTTTTGGAATATCTTTTGAAGTTTTGTACTTTTATTTGCACTGAATAAATAGTTCAATGATTATAAATAGGAAACTAAAGTTATATCTTTTCATTTTTTATGTTAATTTTCTCTATATAAAGAAGCAAACATGCCAACAATGATAGAACAACCATTCAGTATTAGTGAGATAACTTAATAAGCATCTAAGAGAATAATAATTGGTAGACCATAACGTCGTCTTAAGAGTTTGTTCACAAAAGTACATTTTCCCAACGATTTAACTTTAATGTTTCAAACATATAAACATCTCTCTCGAACTATTTAAATACAACACAAATATTTATTCGTTCATCTTTTAATGTATTACTTCTTACATTTTAAAAAAAATAATCAAACAAAAAAAAATAGAAAAACATGTTGCACTCTTTTTTTACCTTTATTCCTTCACAGCCTGCTTCCTTGATGATGGTGAGAACCTATCAACATATATAACCTCATAATGAAGAAACGGGAAAAGAAAAGGAACCAAAGAAAATTGGAAGAAGATCCAATTTAAAGTTTAATGGATAAAAAGGTGTGCATGCTTTATAAGTGAAAAAAAGATACAAAAGAAAATGAAGGGCTGAAATAAGTCTTGCGAACAATAAATAAAGTAAGTTAAAGCAGTTAATTAGTTTAAAGAAAACTAAACTACAGGCAAAATGCATGACTTCAATTATATGAAGCTCCTGACTTTTGTTCAATTATAAATAAATGTCAAGTTCATTAATGGAGATTTGAAGCATCCTTCCAGTACATGTAGATTGAGATCTTATATAACTGTGGCTTTTTAACTCACTAAATGGTATGAGCTAAGCTAAGAATGGTCTGCATTCTCTTGGCCACCCAAAATGTTTCAATATGATATATTACTGAGACGTAAGATGTAAATAAATTACTTGTGCAATTACACTAAACTATGACACTACAACACTAATGAGATTTAGTAACATTTGAAAAATGTTACTAAATGATCAAAAAATGTTATTAGTTACATTGGTGACATTTTGATTATTAACATTTTGACAAGTGTTATACATATATTAGCCAAGTTACTAAAAGGTTTTAGCAACATTTTAACATATCATTAGCAATATTTAAAAAATATTACTAATTTATCCTTTTTATAACATTTCACAAATGTTGCTAATTCACCTTTCTTTTGTAACATCTAAGAAATGTTACTAATTACTTTTTTCTAATATTTAAAAAATGTTACAAATTACTTTTTTTTTTTTGTAACATTTTAAAAAATGTACTAATTACTTTTTTTGTAACATTTTAAATATGTTATATACTTTAAATCTTTACTTTAAAGATATCACTAATTTTTTTGCAATCAAAGTAAACATAAAAAAAATAACTTAAAAATAGTTCATATATAACCAAATCAAATAAAAGTTATTCGTCTCCATTTACATTTAAAGTAAAATCAAATTTTACAATAATATCAATATTGCAAAGAAACTAAACTATATTTACCTATTGAACAATTATAACATATTGGAGCTTGTTTACTTCTTTTTGACACACTCTACAACTCAGAGTTTATACATGCGTTTTAATTTTGCAAAGGCAGAGAATTCTCCCATGCTACATCAGGTGAAGAAAAAAAAAAAAACGTTTTCCTTCATGAGCCAACAGAGCTTCTCCTCCTCTCTGAGATCCTCAAGCATCAACAACACTATCTCGTAAGTATGGAACTTATTGATCCCTACATACATAAAACACAGTTTGTAATTATCACAAATTAGTCCCATTAAGCCCTTAACAATATGACAAAGAAGCTAATCATGACATAAATGACCAAAATCATTGTAGAAAGATATGTAATCACACTGCTAACCAAGTATAGGTTCATACCAACATGTTGAACTCATACGACTAATAAAATCCAAATAAAAAAAAGAAACTTGATTACAGTTTGTCAATTATAAACAAAATTATCAACTAACATCGGAACCTAGCTTGATTCTCAGCTGAACCATGAAAAACTCACATTACAAAGAAGTTCCGTTACACGACAATGAAATGCATACCTTACGAGTTTGAATTTGATTGACTCCTTGAGTGAATTTTCCATCTGTTCTATTTCATTTTCTTAGTTAGATTCCTCAATGTTGTAATATTATAATTCATGGATGGAAACCACTGAATTAGATTCCCTTCGCCTTAAGATCTTATTAGTTTGTGTAATGATCAATATTTGAGTAATGCCCATTAACTTATGATATATGTTCACACATTTTGCATGATATTTGTTTTTCTTTTATTGTTACAAAATAACTGGATATCCATTAAAATTTAGAAATCTTATATAACAAATGTTTTTCGAAAATTTAGAGAGAAAAAGATGGAAATCTAGGATCAGGATCTTCATTAACATGAGAAGGTTTCCCTTGTGTGTCACTCTTTGCCGATGGCAGCACACTCATTTAAAGTTTCATATACACCCTCAATAGTCTATACTATCATCTTTGTTAGGAACCCGAAAATTAAGAAGGAAAACTATATGTATTTGTATTAATGAAGAAGAAACAAGTTTATTATCAAGGTGATAACAGAGCTGTAGCTACAGAAATGGAGATAGAAAGCAGAAAGCAGAAAAAGAAAGATAAAGGGCAATTCGAGAGTGCCCTGCTCTCCCAAGAGTCCAGTCCCAAATTCTAGCCTAACTGTTATGGCTCTCCCCGTTACAATATATTTCCCCCCAAGTTGCTGAACACACTCCTCACGCCCTCTTTCTCTCTCCTGCCAGATCAGCAAAATTAGTTATGCTGGCCTAGATCAGGTGCATCACAAGTGCACCATTCTCTCATGCATTTTAGTAACATTGGGCCTTGGGTCTAGGTCCCTATCAACCCTTCCCCCTTCGAAATCCACCTTGTCCTCAAGGTGAATGTACAAGAAGCAGCCAAACAAAAGGTCTTCCCCCGGATCCCATTGCCGGAAACATAAGGACCAACTTATGCAGGAAGCATAGTAATTTGCACCAGGATCCCATTGTTTGGAGTGTGTTGGCTGGAAATAAAGATTTTCACTCAAGGCTGCTAGGATTAAACCATAACTCTTAAGAGCATCAGCGGATCCCACAACCACAATCATAAGTGTTCCCATCGAGGCCCGCCTAACATCACAAGAAACAGGGGCACACACCAACTTCAAATTCTTACCTTCATTATGCAAACTACGCTCTAGCTGTCTCACATAAGCAAGAGAAACAGTAGAAGAAAGAATGATCAATGCTGCTGATGGAAGAACTAAAATTGCAACCCGTCCTCCGTACAAAGCAATTTCTGCTTGAGCTTCATTGGTGACCATGAGCATGAGAACATCAATATCTTTACTCGCTTCAGTAGTTATTTCATATGCCCTCTGTATGGGGCTAATTGCATTTGTATTTGCAGCACCTGAAATGTGTTCACAAACCTGAATCACTGATGTACAATCGCTGTCTTCACCACAACCATGTGAAGCTGAAACCTCATGAATAAGTTGTTGATGAGTAGCAGCCAAACGTGGAAGGGGAAAAGTAAGTGAATTGACCATATCCACAATGATTTCTAGCTATCCACGCTCACATTTGTACTTAAGCAAATCCTTCCATGGTTCAAGAATTTCTTGCTCGAGCACCTCAACATGTATTCCTTGAAGTTTCTTAAGTAACCCCTCTAACAGTGGCTGCCTTAGCAATGCTGCATCTGTTACTAGGGTAACGGTAAAACTAACAATAGCTTCAGCAATTAAACCAATCTTAATGGGTTGGGTATATGTAAGTTTCGGCCCAAATCCCCATTTATTATTTTCTGAATGATTCTTTTCAATTTTTGGAAGAAATACATCCTCACCTCCTAACTTCATAGCGTTCCCTTTTCCTTGTTGGGCCTGGCCCATTAGGTTAAAAAAATAACCCAACTCACATTCTGCACTCCCTCCCATCTTCATCAAGACCCAGATGTTATGCGACGGCAGCACCACCCTTCCCTTCATCAATTTCTCCTTTCCCTTTAGGGTTTCAGCCGCCAAGGGCAATGGGACCTCAACCAGCGACGACCCAACTACCACCATGGTCGCATTCGGATCTGATGGCTCCGACGGCGGTGTTCGCTCACTATCGCCCATCGTCACCTCCCCACTACCTCGGCCACCCCCTTCATAACGTCCATCGTCGCCCTTGTTTACGCCGCTACCACCAACATAGCGGTCGTCGTTGCTTCTACTGTGGCCACCACCTATTCCTTGAAACCAATCATCACCGACCCACTTTTCCGGCAACTCCAGTTCCTCCTCCCTTGCATGGCGGCGATTCAACATCTCGAAGACTATCTCTGACCTTGGTTCGTGACTTTTTATCGGTGTGGGTCGACCTGCACCCGACAACTCCTCATCCTCCACGACCACCACGGCTTTAGTATCGAGAACCTCCACTCTCGCAAGTTCCAGCACCTCCATTGTATGGTCAGTGTTGGTTTCTGTCTGTGGTTGGGATTCACAGTGGTCCGATTCTCCCCCACCACTCTGGTTCTCACTCTCTCTGCCTTCATCTTTGCTACTGTTTTCTGACTCCGCCGGTTCCATTTCATCATCCCCATCCAGTATCGGTAGAACGTCCCTGTACTCCGGTTTAAAACGCCACAGTAGTGCAACTGCGAACGTTAGCCAACTCGCCTGTGGACGGTGGGGACCCCACCATTGCCACCATTTGAGAGCACGTCCTCTCAATACCTTCACCGTCTCCGGCAATTTCTCCGTCTCCGGTGTCCCCGTTGCCTCAAAGTATTGCTGAATGCAAATAAACCACCCATAGGCATCCTCTTCTCCGTCAAACCCGGGGATCTCCATCTCTGGATTTCTCTTCAATGCGGCTGGATCCACTTTCCCTCCACGTCGTGGCGACGTGAACCATGGTCATGTCGAGATCGATATCTGGTGTTCCATGACGGTCTGGTATTCATCATTCCAGCTCCCGGGATCGAGAGCTTTGATACCAATGTTAGGAACCCAGAAATTAAGAAGGAAAACTATATGTATTTGTATTAATGAAGAAGAAACAAGTTTGTTATCAAGGTGATAACAGAGCTGTAGTTACAGAAATGGAGATAGAAAGCAGAAAGCAGAAAAAGAAAGATAAGGGGCAATTCGAGAGTGCCCTGCTCTCCCAAGAGTCCAGTCCCAAATTCTAGCCTAACTGTTATGGCTCTCCCCATTACAATATATTTCCCCCCAAGTTGCTGAACACACTCCTCACACCCTCTTTCTCTCTCCTGCCAGATCAGCAAAATCAGTTATGCTGGCCTAGTTCAGGTGCATCACAAGTGCACCATTCTCTCATGCATTTTAGTAACATTGGGCCTTGGGTCTAGGTCCCTATCAATCTTTCATGGACACAAGGAGTAACTGAGAATGTCAAAAGCAAACCAATTCATCTACCATGTTCTTCCAGCATATGAAACTCTTTTATATGATGAAATGTATCAATCATTTTACAACAAACCACCATAAAATCAAAGAAAATAGCATTAGAAAAGCATATTCTAAATAATTCCAAAAACAAACTCCAAGAGCAATATATTAATCTATCTCAAATGGTTTACACAACAAACTTCCAGGTCAGTAACGATCAAAAGTCTCATCCAATAAAACATCCATCTGAAGTCAGACTTAGAATAGCCCCTTGAAAGCAAACTTTGTAAGATTAATACACAAGTTCCCAATAATCCATAGTTTGCCTCTTTAATTAGTGGAAATTCCATGGCAAAAGGTTTACCAAATTTCAATATTTTAAGTTTTTAACCGCCCCTTTAAATTAAGATAAATATTTCTTGTCTTTATTTAATAATTCTGAACACAAATATAAACAAGCTCTAGCATTAGATACTCACATGTCCTTTTTTATCAGTACCAGGTAGTGGTTGCGAATACATGGATTGGAGTTCCGGTAGTAGGTCCTGCAATTGATAGATTATACTTAAAACCTTTTTCAAGAAGCGTTGTTTACACATAAATACATAAAAATATGGAAGGTGAGAATTTTTAAAAACAACCTCTTCTAAAATATCATGACTAAAACTCCTTAACAAACTCAACCAAGACAAATAAAAGTTCCAACAATTCTCAAGACTGCATTTGAATATATAGCATTGCAAGGAAATGACAAAACAAGATTAGCAGGTATAATCAAATATCACGAGTTCATGACAAAAATAAGACAATTAGTTCACACCATAAAACAAAAAGCACAAAAAAATCATCTTAACACAGCTAGATTATACAAGTATGTAATCTTACAAATCCACCAAAAGCATAGCCCAAGGCGGTCTCAGCTGGTATACACATGTAGAATATAGCAAGCCATGTTGTTTTCTGTCATCAATGAAAACACTTTAAAGTTGTGCAGCTAATCACCGATGGAGAAACAGGTTCGACTAATTCTAAAAGGGAAATGACAAGTAAGACAAACCTGTGCAACAGGTGCATTGTCACCTATGAATGGTGCTGCAAAACTTATAAAAGAAGCCTCACTGATAGTAATAAGAAGAAATGGGGAAGAGTATTTGTGAGAAAACACAAAAGAAATGCTGGTGGGAGTACTCCCTTGGCTCCATAGGGCGCCAAGGGTGTGTGTGGGGCTGAGCAAAAATATTCTAACTGTCAGGAGAGAGAAAATAGATCTAATTACTATATAGGTGGGGACCATCGTGTGGGGAGGTAGGCAAGTATTGGAATTATTCCATTGGGAGGCATAGGGTACCTCGAATCACCCATTACCAATTGTTTTCTTTCTTTTTTACTATTTCCAGCAGCTGTAAGCACTGATTCACACTGAATCAGTTACTATTTCCATATCTTTGATCAATAGAACAGTACTCTCACGTTGAGTGTACTTCATTCCTCATTTATATCAAGTTGATTCTATCAATTTGGTATCAAAGCAGTACTATCCTGGTGCTGTTTATGGTCTGTACGAGAAGTGAAATGGAGAACAGAATTGGAACTCTTGAACAGAGATTTGGAGGCATGGAAAACGCCATGACTGAAATGTTACAGAGGCTGGATGAATTGGCAACCAGTGGACGATCACGACGGCGTAGAGCTCCTAGCAGACACCGTGGCGACGGTGACTCCCCCCCACGTCGTTCGCACTCTCGGAGTGGGAGTTACACTCCAAATTACGGAGGAGGACGCCGTAAGCTGGAAATACCCGTTTTCTCGGGCGATGACCCGCATGGGTGGATTATCCGGGTTGAACGCTACTTTCGCATCAACGGTGTTCGTGAACGCGAGAAATTGGACGCGGTAGTGATTGCGATGGAAGGGCGAGCACTAAATTGGTCTCAATGGTGGGAGGAGCAGGCTGCGATGCGAACCTGGGAAGAGTTCAAGGTGGCTGTGAAACGAAGGTTCTGTCCTGGTTTACTGAACAATCCCCTTGGGCCACTGTTGAGTTTGAAACAAGAGGGGACGGTGATGGAGTTTAGGGAGAGGTTTGAGCTTCATATGGCTCCGTTGAACAGGGAAGAACGTGTTATGCTAGACAGCATCTTCCTCAACGGCTTGAAGAATGAATTACAGGCTGAATTGAAGCTATATGACCATGAGGATTTAGAAGATTTGATGGATCGTGCTCTGCTTTTGGAGGAAAAAAAATGAGGCACTCAGTAAGAAGGGTGGCCAAAACAAAGAGAAGGTAGAGTGGAAGGGCACCAGTTCCAAATTCCGTAGCACTTGGGGTAACCCTAGTGACAAGAAGGAGGGAGGAACCAGTGGTGAAAAGAAAGAGGTGGAAGGGGCTATGGGGAGAAGGTTGAGTCCTGCTGAGTTGGAGGAGAGATCTAAGAAGGGGTTGTGTTTCAAATGTGGGGATAAGTGGAGTAAGGAACATGTGTGCAAATTTAAGCACATGAAATTTGTGCTATGTGAAATTGAAGATGAATCAGAGGAGGAAGAGAAGGGAGATGAAGCTGAACCTGATGTAGTAGGGGAGTTGAAGACATTGCAACTCTCATTGCACAGTAAGGAGGGTTTGACTTCAAACAAATCCTTCAAGGTGTGGGGGATGATTGGAGGTCGGAGGGTATTGATCTTGATTGATTCTGGAGCAACTAGTAATTTCATTTCCCCTAAACTCGTGGAGGAATTGAAGTTGCTTATGGAGGATACCCCGGTGTTCTTGGTTGAGATAGGAACAGGGGAGATGGTGAGGAATAAGGGGGTGTGTAAGGGCTTGGAGTTTACAGTGCAGGGTGTGGAATTCACCCAACATTTCTTCTTGATGGAGCTAGGAGGAACTGAGTTGGTTTTGGGAATGGATTGGCTAGCCAGTCTTGGTAACATTGAAGCTAATTTCAGAAACTTAAGTCTGAAATGGACTCAAGGAGCACAACAGTATGTGATTCAAGGTGATCCCGCTTTGTGCACTGTGCAGGCATCTTGGAAGGCAATGGTGAAGGCTCTCCAGGAAGAAGGTGTGGGGTATTATGTGGAGTGTATGGCAGGGACAGAAACAGCAGGAGTTGATGATTCTCACTGGGCAGAGTTGTTGACAGAGTTCCAAGCAGTGTTTGAAATGCCAGCAGGGTTACCACCACCTAGGGAGCATGACCATGCCATTGTTATGCACCCAGGAGCACCAATTCCTAATATCAGGCCATACAGGTATCCTTTTTACCAAAAGAATGAGATAGAAAAGATTGTTAAGGAGATGTTGAATGCTGGGATAATTAGACATAGCATTAGTCCGTTTTCCAGTCCTGTGTTATTGGTGAGAAAAAAAGATGGAGGGTGGAGATTTTCCACTGACTACAGGGCTCTTAACAAGGTCACCGTGCCGAACAAGTTCCCTATTCCGGTTATCGATGAGCTACTTGATGAATTGAGTGGAGCCCTGATTTTTTCAAAGCTTGACTTGAAATCTGGGTATCACCAGATTAGAATGAGAGAAGAAGATATTGCTAAGACAGCATTTAGGACCCACGAAGGACATTATGAGTACCTGGTGATGCCTTTTGGGCTTACAAATGCTCCCTCAACCTTCCAGGCTTTGATGAATGAAGTATTGAGGCCTTATCTTAGAAAATTTGTGTTGGTTTTCTTTGATGATATCCTAATTTATAGTAGCAGTGCTGAGTTGCATGCGGAGCATTTGAGACTGGTGTTGACTCTCTTCCAGGAACACCATCTCTATGCCAATAGGAAGAAATGTTCATTTGGGCAGCCACAAATTGAATATCTGGGTCACATAATCTCGGGTGCAGGGGTAGCGGCTGATCCAAGGAAGATTGAGGACATGTTGGTATGGCCGGTGCCTAAAGATTTGAAGGGACTCAGAGGGTTTCTTGGTTTGACAGGGTACTACAGAAAATTTGTCAAAGACTATGGCAAGATTGCTTGGCCCTTGACTCAGCTATTAAAGAAAGATAACTTCATATGGAATGAACAAGCACAGCAAGCATTTGAGATCTTGAAGGCTGCAATGACCACCATCCCTGTGCTTGCCGTGCCAAATTTTGAGAAAGAATTCGTGGTTGAAACGGATGCCTCTGGCAAGGGGTTAGGAGCTGTTCTAATGCAAGAAGGGAAGCCTATAGCTTACATGAGTCAAACACTATCTGAGAAGGCACAGCAGAAATCTGTTTATGAGAGAGAGTTAATGGCAGTTGTCATTGCCATCCAGAAATGGAGACCCTATCTGTTGGGGAGACATTTCAAGGTCCACACAGACCAAAAGAGCTTAAGGTTCCTCACTGAGCAAAGGGTAATGGGAGAAGGACAACAGAAGTGGATTTCTAAGTTGCTTGGTTATGATTTTGAAGTGAAATATAAGCCGGGGAAGGAGAATGGTGTAGCTGATGCATTGTCTCGAAAATTGCAATTCTCAGCCATTACGACTGTACAATGTGAAGTGTGGGAGGGGTTAGAAGATGAAATTCAGGCCGATAGCAAGTTGAAGAGTATTGTGCAGAGCTTACTAGGAGCTCCTGATAGTCAACCGGGCTATAAATTGAAGAGTGGAAGGCTGTACAAAGAGGATCGGATTGTTATTCCTAAGAATTCCCCTAGAATTCAGTGGATACTCACTGAATTGCATGATTCAGCAGTGGGAGGCCATTCTGGGTTCTTCAGAACCTATAAAAGAATTGCTGGCTTGGTGTATTGGGAGGGAATGAGGAAAATGATACAAGAATATGTGCAAGCTTGTGAAACGTGCCAAAGGAATAAGTATCAAACCCTTAGCCCAGGGGGTTTGTTGCAGCCACTACCTGTGCCCAGTCAAATATGGAGTGATATCTCCATGGACTTCATAGGAGGCTTACCTAAGGCTCTAGGGGTAGACACTATTCTTGTGGTGGTAGATAGACTCACCAAGTATGCCCATTTCATGACACTCTGTCACCCTTATACAGCCAAGGATGTGGCTGAATTGTTCATCAATGAGGTAGTAAAGCTTCATGGTTTCCCTAGCTCTATTGTATCTGATCGTGACAAGGTGTTCCTCAGTTCTTTCTGGGCTGAGTTGTTCAAGCAATCAGGCACGAAATTGAAGTATAGCACTGCCTACCACCCCCAGACAGATGGGCAAACAGAGGTGGTAAATAGATGTTTGGAGACCTACTTGAGGTGCCTTAGTGGCAAGAAACCGAAGCAATGGCCAAGATGGTTGAGTTGGGCTGAATATTGGTATAACACCAATTACCATGCTTCTTTGAAGACCACTCCATTTTATGCTTTGTATGGAAGGGAACCACCAGTGTTGATCAGAGAAGATGTACAGTCATCAGCCGTGGAGGAGGTGAATAGGCTCACTGCCGAGAGGAATGAGATGCTGAAGGATTTGCGGGATCAGTTGGTTAGGGCACAAGATGTGATGAGAGCTCAAGCCAATAAACATAGGAGGAAGGTGGAATACCAAGTAGGTGACAGGGTCTACTTGAAGATCCAACCTTATAAGATGAAGAGCCTAGCAAAGAGGGCGAATCAGAAGCTTAGCCCGAGATACTATGGTCCATATGAGATTGAGAGGAGGATTGGAGCTGTTGCTTACAAGCTCAAGCTACCCGAGGATAGCAAAGTTCACCCTGTGTTCCATGTTTCCTTGCTAAAGAAGTCAGTGACTCCCAATACCACTTTCCAGCCCTTGCCGGCTTGCCTCAATGAAGAATGGATGCTGGAGGTGCTGCCAGAGATCGTGAAAGACAAGAGACAGAATGACAGAGGTGATTGGGAGGTTCTGATCAAATGGACAGGTCTACCGGAGTTTGAAAATACCTGGGAATCCGTTGAGAAGATCACAAAGGAATTCCCTGAGTTTATCCTTGAGGACAAGGATAGTTTTGAAGGGGGAGGGAATGATAGTAATAAGAAGAAATGGGGAAGAGTATTTGTGAGAAAACACAAAAGAAATGCTGGTGGGAGTACTCCCTTGGCTCCATAGGGCGCCAAGGGTGTGTGTGGGGCTGAGCAAAAATATTCTAACTGTCAGGAGAGAGAAAATAGATCTAATTACTATATAGGTGGGGACCATCGTGTGGGGAGGTAGGCAAGTATTGGAATTATTCCATTGGGAGGCATAGGGTACCTCGAATCACCCATTACCAATTGTTTTCTTTCTTTTTTACTATTTCCAGCAGCTGTAAGCACTGATTCACACTGAATCAGTTACTATTTCCATATCTTCGATCAATAGAACAGTACTCTCACGTTGAGTGTACTTCATTCCTCATTTATATCAAGTTGATTCTATCACTCACCTACACCATCCAGCCTACGAAACAAATGCCATCAATCTTAACTCAAGATATAGCATATGCATGAGAAAATGGTGTTGTATTAAGGCCTTGAAGAGTCAAAAGCATTGATGTATTCCCTTACATTCAGCATATTGCAACAGACCAAAAATCAAACGAACTACCACATCCAGCTATAGTAAATATCCAAACACATAATCCAACACCAATAAGGCGAAATAGGCCTACATGCTTCAGCTGGATCCCATCTGGATGATATATGTAAGATAACAACAAATACTAAGATAGCAACAATAATGGTTTTGGATAAACCTATTCACCCTGCTAGATTTCAAACAGAACATGAGCGAACTTAGACATGTCAGTTGAGTTAATCAAATTAAGAACAAAGCATATTAGTCACCCATGCACTCCAAACATCTACATAACACTTGCAACAGACTTCTTAGACACCAAACCCATGTCAAAAATATCATAGGCAATTTCTCACCATAAACATATAAGGAGTAGACAGGGAAACAATAGTAACAAACGAAAAATAATTAAGCAAGCATGAACCAGTTATAACTAGCTAGTTCATCTTTCCTAGATACTAAATATGACTACATTCATATCTAATTATTCCTAGAGAAAGTACCTTGCAGAAGTGAAACAAACTTTCTCAGCCTACAAGGACTTGAAATTGAAGGCAGTGACATCAGCTAATATTTTGAGCGATATTTTAAATAGTAGAATATATGATTCAAAGCAATTCCCAGCAAATGTTTTGCAGAACTAATGCCACATTGAGATCAACCACCATAAGATAGAATTTGTTCTATAAAAAAAAGCCTAAAACGAAATAGTGTCTTATCAAAATAGTACAATTTGTTCCAGAAAATATATTAGCACCCAATATAATCACATCAATGTCACTAGATTCAACCAGATCTCAAGCTAAATGAGAAAGAAAAAAACATGAGCAAGCACATCGATTTAGCACCCTAAATAATCAATTCATGGCGACCAAAACGGCCCGCACAGAACAAAATCACGAAACTAACACAATGATTCGGAGATTTCACACTGGATTTAACATTTTGATACGGAAACCCTAGTATCAAACGCGATAGAGATCTATAACAAAAGAAAAGGTCAAAGCATGAAGAAAAATACAGATTCGATAAGAAATTCAAAGAAATGGAAATTTGAAATCCAAAGGCGTTAATCCAGTGAGGGAAGAGAAAGAGAGATCTGAGATTTGAATTTACCTATGGAGATGAAAAGTGCTTCAGGGATCTTAGATTTGAATGAAAACTGCAGAGAGAGAGAGGGGGGGTGAAATGAATAAAGATGCTTTGGATGGTCGCAAAATGAATTTCTTGAAGCTGGATGGACAAGCATTTGTTTTGTAAGATACAATTTACATATATAGCGGTAGTAACATTTTATCTAAAAAATGTTACAAAATATAAAATGTTACAAGATTTGGTTTTAACATTTTAATAAATGTTATCAAACAAACGTTACTGAAGACTGCATATGTAGTAGTGGTGATCACTCTTACATGGCAATGATCATTTCAAACACTAAAATTGTTGTTAATCAATAAATATTTTATTGTCCCGTTAATGAATAGATTGTTTAAAAACTATAATATTTGTTAAATAGATACTTATTTGTTAAAATACCATGACACTAAAATAACATTCATTACGGAAGCAGTTTATAAAGATATGACTAATAGGAACCTATTGATCCTAAATCAGAGTCATATCTGTGTTATTCGAAAGGTCCTGTAAATAAGCCTTTTTTTTTTTTTTTATCAAACTATAGATAAGCTTGGGCTAAAATATCATTTTGGTCCCTTAATTTATTTTTTAGCTTCAATTTGGTCATTTAATTTTTAAAAGTTTCAATTTGGTCCCTTAACTTGTCTCTGTTAACACAAGTTAGTCCTCTCCGTCAATGAGATAAGCAAATGAATTTCAAATTGGTCCTTTAAATTGTTAACAAGTTTCAAATTGGTCCCTTAACTTTTAAATGAGTTTCAAATTGGTCACTTAACTTATAAATGAGTTTCAAATTGGTCCTTTAAATTGTTAACATATATGGTACTTTCATCACTTTTGCTTATGTCATTGACTGAGAGGACTAACTTGGGTTCACAAAGACAAGTTAAGGGATCAAATTGAAACTTTTAAAAGTTAAGGGACCAAATTGAAACTAAAAAATAAGTTAAGGGACTAAAATGATATTTTAGCCATAAGCTTTCTAGTTAATATATCATCTTCACTTTTCAGTCAAACACTTCGTTACACATACCTTTTCTGTTGACACATGCTATTGGTCCAGCAGCTACACCTTTGAGCAGATCTTCACGATTGGATACTATGCTTCTTGTGCTTGTAATAACACCAAAAGAGCTTATTTGCCATCAAATTACTCATCAGAATTTCTGTTTGTTATTGTATATGTTAGAAATTGTAATGAAAAAATTGGCCAATATAGCCAAATTGTACATATCACCAATTGTCCATTTGAATCTTGACACCATTCCATAACAAATTAAATTAGGTAGCATGAAAAACACACCCAGAAAAAAAGGCATAATACCCTTCCTAGAGTTGGCATAATACTCTAAGAATTTAGGTGATTGCCATTTTATGGAGATGCATGACTACTTAGTCATGCAAGTACGATGCTTAGACTAAACTTTGAAGGAGAGCAATCAGGCAACTCTCAAATGATTATAGTTAATCTATTGGAGAATGCTAACTTGTTAAGGTTTCAAAAAAAAATAAGTTTATATGGGAATGTGTGTATTTATTATTTTAAGGTATTATATATTTAGTTTTTCCATAAAAACATATCTTTTTTAGTTCCTTAAAAAATGACTTTAGGACATTCGTTAACAAGATCCTAATCTACTTAATATAAATCACGAGAAATATTGTGCAAGACAAACACATACGGATTTGAATCCAATTTATTTTCAAATGCACTGTTTGCTTATCATTTTAAAGCTTCTGAGATCTATTTCCAATAAAAAAAAACATTACTGTTATCATAATATTTTGAAGATAAATGCTATTTGAAACTGTCCATGTGTAAAGTTGTAACTAATCACACAATAAATGCAAAGACCATAGCAAGTTTAAAATTGCTACCAATTTTGGATTTCTCAAATTGAAAACTCCAATGCATACCTGATACTCACATTCATTCTCTTCATATGACTTCACTTAGAAGGTTTGCTCGCCTTCAATCTTCTGATTCCAAAAGACCAACAGTTAATGAGATTTCTTTGAAACAATTAATCTACTCATGTTCCTCCAATTGTATCTGAACAAACATCTTTATAGACCATGGCAGAGAAGTTGAACTCTAAATTGATAAGACTTCAGGTTTAACTGTACATGGTGTGATGACAACCAAATGATGTGGTTGCCTTTTAACGATCTTATGGTTGAATTCAAAGCATAATAATTTCGTGCTCTTCTTAAGGAACAAGATTTTAACAACATAAAAATGAAGAAAATAAGAAAATGGTGAAGAAAGAGATGGTGTAGGCGCCACAAACCAAGAAGGTTTGATAAGCCAAGTGATGTTCGCCACAAGAACCTTGGATTCTTGATAAGAACTAAGTTTGGTTCAACCAAGAACCTAAGAGAAACAATTCTCACAAATGGAATTAATCCAAATTCAACATCCAAGTTATCTTATTCATGGTAGTAGGTGCATACATATAGTTGTGGACATCCAAACTTTTGGCATCCAAAGACAAAGCATAACCTCCACTTGAATGGCCTAATTATGTCACTAATGGCTCACCTTAGGACCAATTCTAACTCAGCCATACGCCCATCTTTCAAGCCACACAATGGAATCCTAGGACAATCTATATCTCCCACATTTATTAGCTTGATTCATGACACTAAAGATCAACTTAAAACCTAACTTAAATAGCCACCAAACAATTGAAATCAGCCACTAATCCCCCTAGTTATCATGCCTACCATCTCATCATTATGGGTGGTTACAATTGCTTTTCAAATTAAAAGTGTAATACTCATAACTTACAACATTTATTCACTCAACTAAATGAGGAGTTTCTTATAGCATGCAAGCTAAAGATTCCCTCTTCTAAGACTCTCTAAACTCGTGTAACACCATGAGAAATATGGGCTTGACCTTCATGCAACTCTTAGTGTAGCCCACTAACAAAGTAGCCAAAATTGGATCCACTCACATAACCCATTACACTTATTGAATTGAAAAATAAAACAAACAAATATGTGATGCTATGCACGCCCCTTGTCATCATCATGGGCCTTCTAGTTGACTAAGATAAGTCACCAACTTGGGCTCCATTCCTTCTAGGCTTGAGTTTGGGCTTGCTTCCATCAAAGTAGTCACCATTTGTTCTAGAACTTCTTAGGCTTTCTTAGCTCTTAATCTGGTTATAGGCCCACCAAGTCCTTGAAGTGCTTCTTGGTCCATGTGTCTTATAGGGCATGTTCTAGTTGCAATAAAATCCGATAATATATTAGTTTCGTAACAATATTCGTAAAAATACATTATCAAACACTTGGAAAAAAAGCACCATCTCTTAAAAATACATGTATCCCTTTTTTTCTTATACCTACAATCTATGAGGTTGGCCTTTTCTTTCTATGGTTGCACCTGCTGAAGAAAAATAAGCATTAGGATAACCTACATGAGTTAAGTCTTCGATAACTGCAATCCTGCTGTGTTCAAAAACTTCAAATGTAGCACGCCTCTGTAAAACTATATATAATCCTCCTTATTCAAACAATTTTGGATAACCATAGCCATTTGCTGCCATTTGAGACCCATAACATTCTAATTCATTAGCCTACTATTTTTCATTCAAGGGTATAAAATCTTTATATATAAAAGGAGAGTAGTGGTTGGGGGCAATTTGCTAAAATCACTTGCAAGGGGTAACTAGGTCATATTTGGTATTTTTCCTGTCTAATTGAGTGATTGAGGATCAATTAGTAGTTGAGTTTAATTGGTAACTAGGTCAGTCACCTTTGCGTAGCAAGAACACGGCAAGGTCATCTCTCTGACCGTGCCTCTATGCCTCCATTAGAGCCTCTGCTCGCTACTAACTCATGTCCTCTGTCAATCACCCCAACATCATTCGCCTCCTCGATTTCTTTCAGGTTCCATTTCTTTTTCTTTTATTTCATTCATTTCCCAGTTTTCGTTGCTACCCTTTTTGTTTGGGTTTTCTTTTCTGTTCTCCACTTGATTGGGCTTTCTTCAACCACTAGAACCATATTTGCATGATTCAGATTCGTGAACTCCCAAATTGCTGCTATTCATCTCCTTCGTTGGTCAGGTATATCTTTCCTTATTTGAAATTAATTATTTTCTTTCTATAACTTGAAGTTAAAATGAGGTGACCTGTTCAATCTAGACGCATTAATAGCTAACACTCTGAAAATGCAACAATTGATGCTCCTGGAGGTTTTCTTTTTGAGTAGTGGTATGTTTTCTGACATATTTTAATTGCAAGGACAAATGACAAACATTCTGAGACTGCTGCAGCATATTTAGAGGTAGCTCCCTCACTTCTCTTACTTTGACTTGATGGAAATTGTAGTTTGTTGATGAAAGAAGAAATTTAAATAGCAGTTTATTCATGTGAATTTTCTTTTGTTATGTTCAATATTAAAACTTGGTAGAGCGTATATTTTCTTTTTCATCTCTCTTTGAACTTGTCATTAGAGATATAAGTTGAAGTTATTTTTCATGAAAGCTGAGTTGAAAATTTTAACATCTGTTTATTTTATAAAAATTATAATTTGATCAAAGGTTCATTGGAGAAAATAAATAAATAGAACTAATATAGAGTAGATAGTGGCCGTCACCAACTGCATAATCATTAAAACATGTCTAACATAATAGAATCCTCAATATGTTAGCACTCACAATATTTTAGGTACCATTGCTTTGAGTTGATATGTTTGAAAAGTTAAGCTATAAAACAAGTAATAAATCTCTTGAATTTTGAATTGCTTTTGTTTCCAATCACTTAACTTTCTTATAAAGACGAACACCATGTTCTCATTTCCTGCTCCTTGGAGCCACATGTCGAGGATCATCACCTTTATTTACTTAATTATCTACACTGGGGTGACCCAAAAGTATGGTATGGAGTACTTGAAAGGCATACCGAAGCTTTGGAAGATGCAATGAGGAAGCACTTCCCTGATTTATTTGAAGAACAACCAAATCCACTCAATGGACTGGTAGGATATTAGAAGTTGTACTTTCCTTATTGCTTTCAGTTGTTGGCATATACTTTTAAGTTTTTGGTTGCACGGTTGTATGTTTTTAGCATTGATGCTGGCTGCAGTTGTGGATAGGAGTTTGTTTCAGCTCAAATATTTTCTTCACATAAACTTTTTTCGTGAATTGGTCTATTAATAATAGGACAAGACTTAGGTACAATTCCATAGGTACAATAGGTACTGTTTTCCAATGAGAATAATACACGTGTAAAGGTTCATCAATGAAAAGATAACATGTGTAACAACTATTACACATGTTATATTCTCATTGAAAAACAGCACCTAATGTACCTAAGTTTTGTCCTTAATGATACTTCTTTACCACAAACTTTTTTGTGAATTGCTCTATTAATCTTTTTTATTCTTCACATGCTCTTTTATTTCTGTACATTTCTGGGTGAGTTTGTTTCGATCTGAATCTTTTCTTCTTTGTTAGTTCGATCAATGCAATGTTGCGATAGATTTCTCTACATTGTGGTATTTAGCCATGTAATATAATAGAGCTTACCTTTCGCTACTTCATATTCAGTTTGATTTTAATTTCCTTACTACTTTACACTACAAGGAAGAAGGATGAAAAGCTACAGGGAGTCCATCTGAGCATATGCACTTGCAAGTTGGATCTAGGTTTTTTTTCCCAATCCCAGTACTTTGTTTCCCTGCACATGGTATGTTCCATATCCAATAAAGAAACTTTTTTAATCAGAATATCTGCATGTATATATGTATAGAAGAACTTAATAAAATTAAGTCACGGGCCTTGGATATAGGACATAATAATGTTAATTGTATAAGCAACCAACAAGAGAATAATAAAAGAGTTTTTCATAGAAACAATCATTTGTTAATGTCATAAGTACTGCTGTGATTCTTTTCCCCTTTTTCTCTACTGGTGAATGTATTAAGACAACCATTCATCCAAGAAGAGGCACCTAAGTTCCTTCTATCATGCTTTTTGCAGCAACTGCCATAAAATTGAAAGGACTGAAATGGGGGTTACGCTGAGCTAATGAATGTAAAGGCAAGTACTAGAACTTAGCAGCTTTAGGCTATGGAAGACTACAATTGAACAAAAGGAAGGTAACTTTAGCAAGCGTAGGAGAAGAAATGTTAATAAATGAGTCACTCTTTTCTCTCAGGTAAAGTGGACATATCTCTTAGCATTATAAATTCACAGGTAGTTATAACCTCCCCCCGCCCCAAAAAAACACAAAAATCCATTGTCTAGGTGTGATTGTAGTAATATGGTAGGAGACAACAAAAAAAGCAAAAAAAGAAAAAACTGAGGGGACATTGTTAAAGGTGAATATATGGATGACTAGAGAGCATTATCACAGATAAAACTGCATGGAGACATGAATCTAAGTAGGCAGCTTCAATTAATTCTATCAAAGGATTAATCTTAAAAGTATAAATCTTAATTTTCGTAGTCGCTTATGATTGTTATTTGTTACCTTTGGCAATTGGCAATGTTGGTACAATTATTTCTTGAAAATTTTATAGTAATTTGTGTTTAGTTGTGTGAGTTGCATTATATATTTCTGCTTACCAAATTTATCTTCACATCAGCATTATACAATGGTACCCCATGGTCTATACAAAATACAATGCACAAATATCACCTTCAAATGAAAATGACCAGTTTCCTTATTTAAAGCTCTCTTACTTTTTTTCTTCCAGATGCCTTGCAGGTACTTCCATTTGCAGGGAACCATTGTTTTGAACTAGGACAACTTTTTTTGTGTTACTTTACTCATCTCAATGACATCAAAATATTTATATCTTTTGTGTTTTATGTCCATGCTTTGTTAGGAACTACATATTAAAATAGTGAACCTATTTGCAGTAATGTATTGCGTTGAACTTACATTGGATGCAAAATTTGAGTTGGTGATAATTGTGTCTTTCTTTTTACATTTCATATAACTGCTTCATCATTCACTTAAACCATCCACTATCTTTTTGTTTTATTTATTTTTCTTATGTTGAACTGAATCTCAATAGTTGAGGGATAGAATATATTTTCCTAACCAAGACAGAAAGCCAGGGAAAAAATTAAACTTGATTCAGATGCCTTCTGGTATCGAAAAAGTCATTAATCAGATGCCCCCTGCGCATTAAATTAGTCAAATTGGTTTGTTTTGTTTCTTCATTTTTTTAATTTTTAAAAATTTCATAATGTTGATTTTTAACTTATTGTATGTATGATTTCTTTCTCAGGTCATGGGAGTGAATAGAGTTTAATTTATTTTTTCATTTTTATTTGTAGTTTTGAATTGGTGTCGAAATTCATACACACTCGATTTCATCTTCAATAGCAATTCCCTTGCACATTCATCTATCAATAAGAAGGGAAAGTATATTCATCATGGTTCAACATCTAACATGTGTAATCCTTGTTAGCATTTACTGCAAAACACCACAAAATATAGTCATTCTACCCCAAATGGTATCATGAATTCTGTCAATGGTTCAAGCAAATGGTAAATTCCTACTGCCCCAATATCTAAAATTTATATAACTATCAATATAATATGTTCTTTTATCATAAATTAGCTTCTTCTTTTTTTCTTATGATGTTATTACCATAGTTCTCATGCTATAATTGGGAAATATGTCATCCAAAGCAGCAGAGCTTTCCATTCTCTGAAATGGAATGAGTCTAATATATTCAACGGTGGTCAAATTAGTGGAGGGGAAAATAAACAAGCTGCTAATGTTTCCGGCAACATAGAATGAATATTTTTGGGATTATCTCATGTACTATATATGCATCTATGTGATTATAAAAAAAATTCTTTCTTACACAGGAATTCATGTTGAAGAAGCACCTTCAAATAATACAAGCACTAACTTTGACAAAGGTAATGTTAGCTTCATTCTGAAGGGAATGGGATCATGTAGGTAATGTTAGCTTCATTTTTGCAGAAAAAGATTTCTAATGGCGATGTATGCTTCATTCTGTAGGGAATGGGATCAACCTCATGATGCTCCCTGGATCAGTTCCTATAAAAGTAGACTATGACTTTAATAGGTTCTCATAAGGCACATGTTCATTATTGCCATGCAGAAAGTTTGATTTTGAAGTGACAAATTCAGGACTATGCAATAGGGACACCTTTGAAGAAGTCATTTCTTTTGCTGGAGGAGATACGTTTCATGAAGTTGGGATTGATCTTAAACCTAGCAGGGAAATTTCAGCAATTAATTTTGTTCTCAAGGTTTCTTTATAACAACTAGAAGGTTTCTTTTTAACAACTAGAAGTTGATGATGTTAGTTTTTAGTAGTAGACATGTGATTGATTCTAAGAGCCTTTTGGATGAACATTGCATTTCCTTTTTATCATTTTCCATGCTTCCTAATTTGGGTGGTCTCATTGTTGATTCAGGATGAGGAAACCGGAGATTGGTATCAACAAAAACGAAGATATTTCAAGGTTTGTTTGGTCAAAACTACCTTAAGGAGGATAATGATATAATTGGACCTAAAAGGGGCATTAGTTTATGGCCAAGTTTTCAAATAATTACACTTTGTGATATTTTTACTTCTATAATAAATTCTATTTTGTCACTCTTAATGCTCTAGGTGTGTCAAATAATTCATAATCTTGTAATACAGACCATGAATCATGATATTATTTCCTTATCAATAGGGACTTTGGGGAAGATATCCAACATGCTCCTCAAGTCAGAAGCAAAACTTCACAAAGGTCAAGATAACAGAATTGAATCCAGAGATCCAATCCTGGCCCTAACAGAGCATATTTGTATAACTATACTGTAATTTCTTCTAATTTTGGATCATATTTCTAAACGTCAGTCTCAATAACTATTTTGGTATTCAGCCAATTTCCAAGATTTGGCATTTTAAATGTTACATCTCATGCTCATAAACTTTCAAAGACATCAACAGCTGAGAAACATTCCAAAATGAAGTTATAAACACATTTTCATAACATTAACATTTCTCTGTCCCCCCCTTCTCCACTCCTTAACACTCATCTAAACATAGAAGTAATATTTTTGGTCATGACATGCTTTACTCTCATTTATATTGCTTTTGCTTTCACTATTCTTTTGCTCGATTGATATTTCAGAAGGATTAATGTATCAATAAGAATATGAGTTGGACATGGAGACTGGCCACTTGGGCTTAGCCTTGGTGTTTTGATTTTGGTAGTGATTTTGGTAGAGAACAGAGGTACTATGTGTAAGTTGTGGTCATGACCTTACATCGCCATATCTATCAGTCCTCGCTTTATACTTGTAATTGTTCACATTATGTCACAGTCTTGCAGGTACTTTTAGGTGATTGTACAAGTATTATAAGAAGACACTTAGCATTTAGGGTATGTTTGGGAGTTGAGCGGGGAAGGAATCAAAAGAAAATGATGGGGAAGGGAAATGAGAGGTTTAGTTTCCTTCCCCCTATTTGGATCTTAAAAATCTTCGAAATTGGGGGTAGGGGAAATTTAATGTTCAAAAAAGTGAATAAGGGAGAGTTTTGAAGGAGTACATGATAATCCTTCATTTCCAAATAATCCCAATCAAGGCAATTTATTTACTGCCACCTCCTCCATCCAAACATTCCCTTGGGATCTTTTTGGCTGACTAAGTGTGCAAATTCTATCTATTTATTATCAAAATGTACTATTAGCTTCCATCACAATATTGTGCTTTTTTAAATTTATTTTAAAATATTGTAGGGGTCTGCAGATCATTGATGATGTTGCCTGGTGTTTCAATTGTGGTTCATACAATCATTCTTTGAGTGTCAAGGCAGAATATTTAGTTTAACAAGATATTTAGTTCATTGGCCAAGTGGACATTGTCTTTAATTATAAGCCAAACAAATACATACAGACACTACATTTAGCTTTTAAATTTCGGTGTCAATTTAATTTAATTTTTTTTAAATGTCTTCATGTATTAACTTTGTTATCTGAATTATACGGACAACACAATCAGGTCATGCTAGAATTTATTCTGGCTGACATGGGTTTAAAATGGTGTTTTAACAACATATGTGGTAAGGATGACACCAAGACTTGATAGCTTTAATGTACAAGATGTATAATATCCAATAAATTAGGTGTGAACAAATATTTCTTAAAATTTTATTTGAGCTTCTACTAATCGGTGTCTGACATTCACAATCTATTTTATCTATTTTGTGCACCGACAATTAAAGCTTTTTTAATTTTTTAATTTTCTAAAACATCTCTGAGCTGTTTATTTCTATATTACAGCTGAAAAGAATAAAGACCGTAGAGATTATGAACAATGTTACATTAATATTTTATTTTATTTTGCCAAAAAATTAACATTCTTTGGGCATGGCTTGATTGGTGGTAGTTGTTATTATAAATTGTTGGGGTTGGTACTTATGAAGCTTAGGGCGTTACAATAACCGAGTCTGATTTGCTTGCTCCAATGGATATATAGGTGTTATAAGGAATGGTTCAAACTGTTCCATTTTGAATACCCTTTGAAGTTTTGTACCTTTCTTTGAATTGAATGGATAGTTAAATGAATAAAAACAAGAAACTATGAGGATAATTTTTATTTTTTTTGCTGTTAGTTTTCTTTGTATAAAGAAACAAACATATCTTACAAACTATGTCAATAACGTTTCAGCTGTAGTAAGAGATAAAAGAACTTGTATGTTATGTAGTAGGGACAAGAAAAATTTCTTAAATATGTTCCAACAGTATAATATTAAGCTAATGTAAAATTTGTGTAAATACTAATATACCATTGCTCACTGGAAAATAGGGAGAAAGAAAGTAATATGAATTGGAGCATTTCTATAGGCTGAGTTTGTGCTCGGGTAACTAGAAAAATTTTGCTTAGTTTTTTTCATTGCTTTTTTTTTTTTTTTTATAATATATTGGTAATCAATATTTTTTTTATAATATTCTGGTAATCAATATAAATCATAGTTTTCTACTTTTCTTTTCTTGCAGGTATTATATTCTAATTATCAGTATTTTTATAATTTTATATAGTTGAGAGATAACTTAATAAACATCTAAGTGATTGATAAAACGTTATTATTTGGTGCTCTACCATTTTGGTTGTGTACAGTGTTTTGCAAGTTTATGTTCTTCAATTGTTAATACTCAGTAAAAAGTTTAATCCGATCATCTTAATTCAAACGAATATAATGTATCATCCACCAAGAGGCTACTTGTGGAATGCCTTGCAGTTCTCATCACAAATATCACGTCTCAATCACATAGGGAAAAATATATCTTATATAAATCTACACCAAACCATAACGCCCACTTAAGAGTTGTTAACTAAAGTACATTTCCATAATGGTTTTACTTTCATATCTAGAACAAACCACATCATTTAGCTCTCGAACAATTCAAATACTTCACAAATACATATTCATTGATCTTTAAATGTGTTAATTTCTACATTTAAAAAAAAATACAAAAACATGATACACCCGTGCATCGCACGGATATAAGATCTAGTTGGTGGATTAATGACAGACTGGTTTGAAACAGTGAATGAATATGGGTCAAAAGTACAATGTTCAGACTTCTAAATGTAGCACTAACATTGTTCACTTGCTGAGTACGTGATATTGAAATAATTGGTTTGGCCCATTTGACCATTCACCAACAATTGATTGGAAATTATAGTTTTTACTTTGCATATTTGTAACCAAAAATATTTTTCAACACTCACCATATTATATGTGTGTGAGACACCGTGCCACATGTCTATACCATGAAACATCATGTCTCCCACCCTAACCCCGGTTGTGAATAAGGATGAGGTGGTCTCCTCCTCCTAGTCAGTATGAAAAATGTTGGAACCAAAGTGGTTTTAGACCACTAATCCCTTAAGTTTTAATGTTAACAAAGGACTAATTTTAGAAGAACAAAGATTAGTTATGGACTAACGCTTTATCTTAAGTGTGCAGGTAAAAATATATAAGTCCAAAGACTTTCACTCGTCCAAACTCCAAAGTGGATTAGCTCTCGCTAAGTCCAAACGATAATAAGTCTTTTCAACGATAGAATCTTGAGTCCAAAGACTTTTCCTGATATTGCGTTGTAATCCTTACAATCCAAGAAAGCTTTATTTGTTTTAGCGTGAATACATATGTAAAGATTTTAAATTCATTGCTCTATGTGTAAAAAGCTTATATCCTTTAGACAAACATTCCTTGTAATCTTCGTACCATCGAAAGCTGAAGTCAGACTGTCCCTGACACAAAAAGGATTTGACCTTCTCCAAAAGGAAAGACAAAAGGCAACTTTTGAGTACAAGGAAAAGGTGTCAGCACCTCTTCAGGCTATCAAGGCTGATAGTCTACTTTGCTGATCAGAAGCCTCAATAAGCTATCAGACTCAATGGATTAACGCATTTAATGCTCAATCAGAACAGATTCTTTTCCAACCGTTGAAGACTAAAGTTGATCAAATCAAGTCTGCAATAAATATCTCCCTTCTGGAAGATACAAGCTAGCGAAGTGATGCAAAACTGAATCAAAAAATTGAAAAATTGTCAAGCACACAAAAAGCAATCAAGAGAAAAACATTAAAGCTCTCAAAGCTTACTCTGCTCCTAATTTTCATATCACTCTCTGCGTAGATTATTGTTCAAGAGTTCTAAGTTTTAGTTTCAAACTCTCAGACTCAGAGAGTTAGTATAACCAAACCTTTTTCAAAACCTAGTTGGGTGAGCCTGAAGAGGCCTGTGTAAAAAGAATACTTAGTGTACCTGAAGAGGCTTGTGTAGAACGAAGAGGTGTAAAATACTTGCCTGGAGAGATGTAGAATACTTGCCCGAAGAGGTGTTGAATATTGTAACAAAAGGTTTTTGTTATAGTGGAGAAAGCTCTCAATTAGAGAGGATTGGACGTAACTTTTTGGAGAAGAGTGAACCAGGATAATATCCTTGTGTCTCTTTCTTTCCCTTGCTCTTGTTTTTAGTTTATCTTCTTACTAATTCCTTGGGATTGAATTGATTTCTTAAACGTGCCTGTTCTCTTTTATATCTGTACGGCAATTGTCCAAAGTTTTTTAAAAATGCCGTTTGCGTCGATCGCTATGTTTTTGGCTAACATCTTTGCAAAAATTATATATCTGCTTGCGAAAAGTTTTAAAAACGTAAGAAACACAATTCAACCTCCTTCTTGTGTTTCAAACAGGTTCCTTCAATTGGTATCAGAGCCAGGTTCTGGGTTGAGCACTTAGCCGTGTAGAGGAAAAGATCCTATAGCAGATATGGCAGGACAAGGTATGCCAAGCGGTAGTCAATCTGTTATGGAAGGCACTTCCATGACCAGACCTCCGTTCTTTAACGGAACCCATTACTTGTACTGGAAAGAGAGATTCAAAGGCTTTATCTTAAGTACAAACTCTGTTCTTTGGGCCAGAATCTTGAATGGTCCAAATATGTGTCTCAACTCTGATAGGACAGAAAAAGCTGAAGATGACTGGACTGATGTCGAAAGAGCCAGGATGGAACAAAATCATAAAGCCATATATGCCTTAATATGTGCTCTCAGTCTTGATGACTTTCAGAAGATTCACACATGTGAATCAATAAAGCAAATTTGGGATACCTTGTCAAATCTCAATGAGGGGACCACCAAGGTAAAAGATTTAAAAATCATCATGCTGGTTGGCCAGTATGAATTGTTCACCATGGCCGAAGGAGAGTCCATCTTGGACATGATGGGTCGTTTTCAGACAATCATCAACAATCTAAAGTTCCTTGGGAAAATCTACACTACCAAGGAGAATGTCACTAAAATTCTTAGGAGCTTGCCTAAGAAGTGGAGACCACTTGTTACTACAATCACCCAGGCCAAAGATCTCTCTACTTTGACGTTGGATGATCTGGTAGGAAATCTTCAAGTTCATGACCAAGAACTTGACCTTGATAATCCTGGAAATAAAAATAAAGGGATTGCTTTGAAAGCTCAAAAGTCCAACAACTCAAAAGCTCTAAAAGCTGATGAGTCTAGTGATGATGCTGATCAATCTGATAATGACATATCAGACAATGACGAGTTATCCTTCATCTCCAGAAAGATTCAAAACATGTGGAGAAAGAAAAACGGAATGAAAAGAAGGCCATTTCAAAAGAAAAACTTCAAGGATCATGCTGAGTCTAAAGACAAAAGTCAGCTGGTCTGTTTCGAGTGCAACAAGCCAGGCCACTTCAAGGCTGACTACCCCATGTTGAAAGACAAGAAGAAGTTTTTCAAAAAGAAGAAAAAGAACTTCATGGCAACCTGGGAAGATCTCAATTCGTCTGAAGAAGAAGAATAAGAAGAAGAAGAAGAAGAAGAAGAAGCAAATGAAGAGGCTAATCTATGTCTTTGGTCCAATGAAGACTCTTCGGATGATGATCAACTTGTTGTTCCTGAAGAAAGAACTCAGGAAGCTACCTCTGAAAGTGGATGGAATGTTCCACCCGTCTTCAAAGGAACGGACTATCCTTATTGGAAATCAGTTTTTCAAATATACATCCAAGCTCAAAATTATGAGTTGTGGAATATATTCACTAATGGAGATCATCGTCCAACAATCACTCTTGAGGGCGGATCAACAATGTCCAATCCTGAAGCTGACTGGACGAATGAGGATATCAGACAGTATTCGCTAAATGCACGTGCCAATTGGTGTCTCATCAACGCTCTTGATCGATCAAGATGAGAGATGGTCTTGCAATTCCAAACTGCTAAGGAGAAGCTGGACGCTTTAGAACAACTGTTCAGTCCAAGGAGTCAGTCTGCCTTAAACTTCTATTTGATGGAAAACACTTCATCAGACGCTATATTGGAAGAAGAAGAGTTATCTGTTTCTGATTCTCTTCAAGCAGCATATGATGAACTGCTTAATGATTCCTCTTTATTGCATCATCAATATATTATGCTTAAAAGAAAATCCTCAAAAATGACTAAAGAGTTGGAAGATACCAACAAGCAAAATAAGCAGCTCATTGAAGAAAACAATAAGCTAAAAGCTGAAAATGTCAGTCTAACTGACAAACTCACCTTTAGGTCCAGTGAACCTCACGAGGTAACCAGACTAAAACAAGAGGTATCTGACCTAACCAAAAGCTTATGAAAGCTTGTTGGAGGTTCAGAGAAGCTAAACTTGATATTAAGGTATTCAAGATCATCTCATGATAAGTCTGGCTTAGGCTATGACTTTGAGAAACAAGAAGTCTCTCAGAAAGTATCAAGGACCAATCAATATCATAGGGTTTTTCAATCTCATGGAAAGCAAAAAGAAAACAAATAGCATGCATCCAATACTTATTGCAATTTATGTGGAAAGAGTGGTCATATCTTTTCGAAATGCATATACAAAAAGAAAAACAATATGCATGGACGAAGATCACAGACTAACCAAAAAGGACCCACGTCTATATGGGTACCTAAGAATATGATAATCCCTGTTACAGACCTGCTTAGCAACACAAAGAAGACCCCAATCCTGGTACTTGGATAGTGGATGCTCACGTCACATGACGGGAGAAAAGCCATGTTCCAAGAACTAAGTGAAAAGATTGGTGGATGGGTCACCTTTGGAGGCAACTAGAGAGGAAAGATAGTTGGAATTGGTAAAATTGGTAAGCATCATTTTCCTTCTATTGATAATGTTTTTCTGGTTGAAGGATTAAAACACAACTTGCTTAGCATAAGTCAATTATGTGACAGTGGGTCTGATGTTTCCTTCAATAAAGGTGAATGTATGATCAGGAACCCTGATGGGTCCATCTTATTCACTGCCAAAAGGCAAAATAATCTTTATAAGATTGACTTGGGGGAACTCTCAAATCAAAGTGTATCATGCCTAGTGTCTGTTGAAGATGAGCGATGGATCTAGCACAAAAGACTTGGTCATGCAAGTCTGAGATTAATCTCAAGACTAAACAAGCATAACCTCGTAAGAGGCCTACCAAAAACTGTGTCTAGATCGGGCGATTTCTGTGACGCTTGCCAAAAAGGAAAACAAGTTAAGAAATCTTTTGAGTCCAAGAACATTGTTAGTACTTCAAGGCCACTAGAGCTATTGCATATTGATTTGTTTGGTCTAACAAGGACTACTTCAGTCAGTGGTAAGAAATATGGGCTTGTCATAGTAGACGACTATACTAGATGGACATGGGTTAAGTTCCTTGCTCACAAGGATGAGTCTATCACGGTCTTTACTATATTCTGTAAGCGCGTTCAGAATGAAAAAGGCATATGTATAAGCTCAATCAAAAGTGACCATGGAGGCGAATTTGAAAATGAGCTTTTCCAAAGGTTCTGTGATGAAAGCGGTATTCATCACAATTTCTCTACCCCTAGAACACCACAACAAAATGGTGTTGCAGAGAGAAAGAACTGATCTCTTCAAGAGATGGCTAGGGCAATGCTTAGTGATAATTCTGTTCCTAAACACTTTTGGGCTGAAGTTGTAAATACTGCCTGCTACTATCAAAACAAAATGTACATAAGACCTATCTTGAATAAGACTCCTTATGAATTGTGGAAAGGACGCAAACCCAACCTTTCTTATTTCCACCCCTTCGGATGTCAATGTTTTATTTTAAATACTAAGGATCAAATTGGTAAGTTTGATGCCAAAGTAGATAATGGGATATTGTTAGGATACTCTGAAACATCCAAAGCCTTTAGAGTCTATAACTCTAGAACATTGGTTGTTGAAGAATCCATCCATGTTAAGTTTGATGACAAACAGCCTGATAATAGATCATCAAAGCTAGATGATTCTTTTGCAGATATGAGTCTGAATGATATAGAAGATCAACCAACGATTAAAAAAAATGAAGTATCAGAAGTAACTCAGGACGCATCATCCTCTCAGTAAGTAGTCAACACCCCTCGCTCGTGGCAATTCAGGACTTATCATCTTGAGGATCAAATCATTGGTAAACCAAATGATAGAGTCCGGACAAGGTCAACCTTCAGAGAACAAGCTAATTCAGCCTTCATCTTCGAACTGGAACCAAAGTCTGTGGAGGAAGCCTTAATGGATGAATGTTAGGTCCTCGCTATGAAAGAGGAGCTCAACCAGTTTCAATGTAGTGACGTTTGGACGCTGGTCTCTTTGCCAAAGGATAAGTCTGTCATTGGAACTAAGTGGGTCTATCATAACAAGCTGGATGAAGATGGTAAAGTTGTAAGAAATAAAGCAAGGTTAGTTGCTCAAGGCTACTCTCAAGAGCAATGTATTGACTATAGTGAAACTTTTGCTCCAGTAGCTAGACAAGAGGCCATACGCATTTTACTTTCATATGCTGCACATCATAACATCGTGCTTTATCAAATGGACGTAAAAAGTGCTTTCTTGAATGGTTTCATAAATGAAGAAGTTTATGTTGTTCAACCACCTGGTTTTGAAGATCAAAACCATCCTGAGCATGTATATAAGCTTAAGAAAGCTTTATACGGACTCAAACAAGCTGCTAGAGCTTGGTATGAGAGACTCAGCACATTCCTAATGGAGAATGGTTTCTCAAGAGGAAAAGTGGATACGACTCTTTTTAGAAAATAAAGCAAAAAGAATTTTATTGTTGTACAAATCTACGTTGATGATATAATATTTGGTGCAACTGATGAATCTCTTTGTCAAGAGTTTTCTGAGCTAATGCAGAAAGAATTTGAAATGAGTATGATGGGAGAATTGAAATTCTTCCTCGGACTTCAAGTAACGAAAACACCGGACGGAGTGTACATTCATCAGACGAAGTACAGAAAGGAGCTTCTGAAATGCATCAAGTTGGATGATTGCAAACCAATGAATACCGCGATGCATCCAACGTCTGTGCTAAACAAAGATGAAAAAGATAAAAAGGTAGACGAAAAGGTATATAGAGGTATGATTGGTTCTCTCTTATATCTAACTGCGTCTAGACCGGATATCATGTTTAGTGTTTGCCTATGTGCTCGATTTTAATCTGATCCAAGAAAATCTTATCTCTCTGCAGTTAAGAGAATCTTTAGATATCTCCAAGGCTCTACTAATCTGGGTCTATTGTATAAGAAATTTGATGAATACAAATTAGTTGGATTCTATGATGCTGACTATGCTGGAGACAGAATAGAAAGAAAGAGTACCAGTGGAGGTTGTCACTTCATTGGATCCAATCTAGTCTCATGGTCAAGAAAAAGGCAAAGCAAAATTGCCCTATTAACTGCTGAAGCTGAGTACATTGCTGCCGCAAGTTGCTGCTCACAAATGCTTTGGATTAAACATCAGTTGGGAGACTACAACGTGTTTGTAAGTAACATTCCAATAATGTGTGATAACACTGTTGCTATTAATTTGTCTAAAAATCCCATATTGCACTCTAGACCAAAGCATATAGAAATCAAGCATCATTTCATTAGAGATTATGTGCAAAAAGGAATTATTGATATTCAATTTGTTGATACTGACCATCAATGGGCAGATATCTTCACCAAGCCTTTAGCTGAAGATAGGTTCACATACATAAGGAAATATCTGAACATGTATTTCATTGATCAATTGTGAGTCCAATGCATGCGTCCAATATTTTTCTTAATTTAATACTTGTGAGTCCAATATGTGTTGATTGCTCGTCCAATGCATTAATTGAACTAAATCTTTGTCGAATGAAAATTTATTTCTCATTCCCTAACTGAGTCAGTTTCGTTTTCTTTTATTACAAAACTGTTTTACTTTTCAAAGTCTGAAACGTGTGTCAGTCATTTAATGCACGTCACCTCATCACCCTCTCTCTCCCCTCTAAAAAATCGATTTTTGAAAATATGAACATTTTTTTTAAATAAAAACTCTCTCTTTAAAGGAACAACCTTTACAAAACTCCTCATCGTCAAACCTTTCTTTCTGAAAAAACTCTCTGCGATCTCTCTCTCTCTCTCTCTCTCTCTGAAACTATGGCCGCTTCTTCATCTATTGCTTCTAAGGGGAAAGGAAAGGCTTTCGATGATAAGACCGTTAAATTTTTGGTAGAATTTAAGTTCAATCTGAAGTTTCTTGTTGATCATGGGATAGATGTCTCCCAAAACATTCATGCTGCTGGATGGTCAAGCTTCTTTAAAGGTACTCCCATCATCTGCCCAACTCTTGTACGGGAATTCTGGACAAACCCTACCATCTCTGCAAGGGAAATACAGACCAAGGTGATTGATACTGAAGTAATTGTCTTTGAAGCAACCATTTCCAACACCATTGGTTGTACCCAATCTGGAATCACTTGTGAAGATAAATGGGAAGAAGAACTTGGTGGTTCTGACACTATCAAAGAATGTCTTTTAAAGAACCTATCTGATAAACTGATAGCCTCAAGAATGATTGCCAAGGCTAGGGTTCTTCATCAGATTCTAAACAAGGCCATCCTTCACAAAGCTGGTTCGAAGGACATTGTCTCGAAGGCACATCAATTCTGCCTAGTCCATTTGATTTTGGAGAGGCAGATAAATCTTCCACACCTTCTCTTCTTATACTTCAAATACGGCATTGAAGGCTCTGGGAAGAATACTTCCATCATCTATGCTGCTCTTCTCTCAAGAATCTTTGAGAAACATCTGGTTTATAAGGACCTCAATAATCTGAATCCAGAACAAAGATTCAAATATTATGGTGTTCATGGCATTGATCATGTGTTTCAACCAGAGTTCAGCAAACAAAGCTTGATGATGATGCAATTGGACTGTCTCAAAAAGTCCAAGAAAGAAGGAAAGCTGAAGGGTGTTCAGACACAAGATTCTGATGAAGCGTCTAATCAACAAGTCTCTGCTGGAAGCTCAATAGAGCCCGCTCGTCCAAAAGCTAAGACAACTACTGCTCGTCCAACAGTCTCTGTCAAACACTAAAGAAAAAGGCAGCTGGTTCTAGCTTCTGTTGATGAGGAAGATGAGGATGATCAATCTATCTCCAAGGAGATCAAAGGTCCTAGAAGGGAGTCTTCTTCTGAAGCCTCTCAGCCTAAGCCTACAAAACAAGGGCAAGTACCACTAAATCTAAAGCTAAAGGTAATATTGAACCTCAATCTAGCTCAGTTATTACTCCTATTATAGAGCAACCCTTTGAGGTTGAAGACTTGACTTTGGACTCTCAACCGTCCATAACTATTTCATCCTCCAACTCCCCTCACATACAAACCATTCCTTCTCCACAAAGACCATCATCTCCCTCACCATCCGAACCTCAAAACTGGTTTACACCATGGGGAAATCATCCCTTTAAACCCTATGGAGCACCTTATCCCAGAATGCTTTACCCAAAGAGAAAATAAAAACGCATACCCAGAATTACCTTTAGAAATGAAATCTCTAATTGGAATTACCAAATGTGAATATATGCCTTGACATGATTAGTTATAGTTTTGATGGATGACAAAACGAAACGACCCAGAAGGACTAGTTTGCAAAAAGTGGAATCAATTATCTCAGATGATCAAGTCTTTCAAAAGGGGTGAAGGGATTTTAATATTTGTAGTATGTGTTATAGATTCTGTTGTACATGGTGGTAAAGCTCTCTCAATCTAAAATCAATGACACACACACATAATCTAAAGAATAAAAATAAACTTAATAGGCCATAAGCTCTTTGATTGGTAAAATGAATTTCAGTCATTAAGTTTAAATTCAGCTGGCTTACAAATGATCATAATCGATTATCAATATATCAGAAAAGAAACAGCTCGAAACAGTGAAGGTATAATCGATTACTATAATCGATTATACACTTAATCGATTCCATAATCTATGTTTATGTTACGATTAATCGATTCCTTAATCGATGTTTCACATAATCAATTCTTCAATTGATTATGCTCCTACGCGTTGTAAAAGACTCTGAAACAGAGAACCCATAATCATAATCGATTATGATGCTACTGTCTCTCAGCACGTTTTTGGACTAAAAGGGAATAATCGATTACGTAGCGCGAACCACAAATAGTAAAAATGGGCTTAACCTAATTCCCATGGGCCTAATTCTTTTCCTATAAATAGAATGCCTTGGGAAGCGTTTCAGTTACAACAACATACGATTGCCCTATTTTCTGATTGCACTAATACTCTGCCAAAATCATTTTCAAACATTCTCACTAATATTATACTTTGATCATACATATATTGAGAGAGAGCTTTATACTCCATATAAGTGAGATTGTAATTGTGCTTCAAGTTGTAATTTCTTATCTGCAATTGTGAGTGCTACATCTCTCGCTTTTTATTGTTCTTACTTTTGGGTGTGAATCCCATAGTTGTATAAGAGAAGGTTTTTCTCTTGAGACTCTGTCACTGGGGGAGGTGATATCCCTGGTCTGTGAAGAGTGCTTTTATTTGTGAAGGTTTTTTGCTGAACCTGATTTAAAAGCTAGTTATTGAGTGAAAACCCTTGGTGGTTGACCTTGGGGACTGGACGTACGCTACTGGGGTATTAGGTAGCCGAACCAGGATAAAACTGCAAGTCTTTCATTTCTTTTCTTACTCTTTATTTTATTGCAATTTACTTAATGGACTTTAAATACAAGTCATTTAGTTTATTGCAATTTATTTAACGCATTTTAATTACAAGTCGTTTATTTTATTGCAATTTATTCAACGCACTTTAAATTCAAGTTATTTAATTTCTAAAGTGCTTTGCTGTGCAAAAAGTTTTAAAAATACTCCTTACACACAATTCACCCCCTCTTGTGTTTGGAGTCACTTGTCAACAAGTGGCATCAGAGCTTAACTCTTGTTTATAGGCTTAACCGCCTCAAGAGATATCATGACTTCAAACAACTTTAATCACGAGGGACATTCCATCTGACCCCCATCTTTCAATGGTGAAGGGTACGGTTATTGGAAAGAAAGAATGCAAATCTTTCTTGAGGCTGTGGACCTCGAAGTTTGGGACGCTGTGGAAAACGGTCCATTTGTCCCCACCCATTCTGTCAATAATGCAGTGGTGGACAAACCAAGAAGTCTCTGGATTGATGAGGAAAGGAAAAGGGTCCAATACAATTTGAGGGCAAGGAACATCATCAGTTCAGCTTTAAGCTGCGATGAGTTCTACAGGGTCTCAAATTGCAAGACCACTAAGGAAATGTGGGACACCCTTCAACTGACCCATGAAGGTACTACCGAGGTCAAAAGGGTTCGAATGAACACATTAACTCATGAATATGAGCTATTTAGGATGAATCAGGGTGAAAGCATACAAGATATGTAGAAACATTTTACCCACATTATTAATCATCTTAGGGCTCTTGGGAAATCCTTTAGTAATGAAGATTTGATTAATAAAGTGCTTAGATGTTTAAATAGAAGTTGGCAACCCAAAGTAACTGCTATAGCTTGATCTAGAGATTTATCCACTATGACTTTGACAACTCTATTTGGAAAATTACAGGAATATGAACTCGAATTAAATCGGCTCACTGAAAGTGAAGAGAGTGACAAGAAAAAGAATAGACTTGCACTTAAAGCAAGCGTGAGTGAAAGGGAAGAAGAAACTGATTTTGACGATTGTGACAGTCTAAATAAAAATGAGGAAAATATGAGCTTGATGGTACGCAAGTTCAAAAAGTTTCTACGGTACAAAGGCAAAGCAAAACAATTCCCAGCTCCTCAAAGGAAAAATAAGGGAGAAGGAAGTTTTTACAATCCAACGTGCTTCAATTGTGGCAAAAAGGGCCACATTAAACCCAATTGTCCTCAAGGATAAAAGAAGTATGAGAAGGACGAAAAGAAGCACAAAAGGATAGAAATGAAGTTTCAAAATGTAGTGAATGCAACGTTTTGAAAACTAAAATTAAAGATTTATACAACACGCTTGCAAAGTTCACTAGTGGAAAAGATAACCTAAATGTACTCTTAGGAAATCAAAAGGGGATGTATGACAAAGCTGGTCTGGGCTATCACCCTAAATTGCATGAAAAATTATTTAATAAATTCTTTAGTCCAACAAATACGTCTAGCAGTCCTTTTGTTAAATGTTTTTATTGTGGTAGAAAAGGGCACACTGCTTCTATATGCAATGCTAGAAAGAGAAAGAACATAACTGGTAAGAAGGTATGGGTACCAAAGGGCAATGAGCCCAACACTAACCCTCAAGGACCCAACATAATTTGGGTACCAAAAGTTAAAACTTAAAACTGTTTCGTAGGTGTGTTGGAAAGCAAAGGACTCGAATTGGTATCTTGATAGTGGATGCTCCAAGCACATGACGGGAGACAAAAATAAGTTCTCATCCCTCACACCCAAAAAGAGTGGCTATGTCTTCTACGGTGATAATAATAATGGTAGAATCTTGCGAATTGGAATGATTGGTAAGTGTCCCAATCCCATTATTGAAAATGTGTTGTATGTTGAGGGAATGAAACATAATTTGCTAAGTATAAGCCAACTCTCTGACAAAGGTTTTGATGTAATTTTTGATACGTCAAAGTGCATGGTTATAGGTGCTAAAAACAAACAAACTAAGTTACTTGGACAAAGAATTGGAAATATTTATATGGTTAACTTGGATAATCTAACTTCAAATGATGCATGTTGTCTCATTAGTAAAGAGGACGAAACTTAGTTATGACATAGGAGAACGGCACACATTCACATGGACCATCTAAATAAGTTGGTTAGCAAGGACCTAGTAATTGGACTACCAAAATTGCATTTTGAAAAAGACAAGTTATGTGACGCTTGTCAAAAAGGAAAACAAGTAAAGGCCTCTTTTAAGTCTAAAAATGTTGTTTCTACAAAATGGCCTTTACAGCTTTTACATATGGACTGGTTTGGTCCATCTATAACTATGAGCTTTAGTGGCAATTACTATGCACTTATTATTGTGGATGATTATTCTCGCTTTACATGGACCCTGTTTATTTCTCATAAAAATGACGCTTTTGTTGCCTTTTGAAAACTTGCTAAGGTTATTCAAAACCAGAAGGGTTTAAACATTGTATCCATCCGAAGTGATCATGGTGGTGAGTTCCAAAATGAGGCATCTGAGGCCTTTTGTACTGAAGATGGAATTGAGCATAATTTTTCCTCACCAAGGACTCCCCAACAAAATGGGGTGGTGGAAAGGAAAAATCGGTTTCTTGATGAGTTAGCAAGGACTATACTAAATGAGACCAACCTTCCCAAGTATTTCTGGGCAGACGCGGTAAGCACCGCATGCTATGTAACGAATAGAGTCCTGATAAGACCTATACTAAAACAAACGCCCTATGAAATTTACAAAGGAAGGAAGCCCAACATCTCCCACTTTCACTTATTCGGATGTAAGTGCTTTGTTTTGAATAATGGTAAAGATAACCTTGGCAAGTTCAATGCCAAAGCTGATGAAGGTATATTTCTTGGATATTCAAGCTCTAATAAATCTTTTAGAATTTATAACAAAAGAACTATGACTATTGAAGAATCTGTACGTGTCTCTTTTGATGAATCTAACCCCAAATTTGTGGTAGAGGAAAGTGTTGATGATCTTGCAGAAATCTTGAACCATAATCACCTTGGAAAATCACAAGGTCATGGAGATCAAACAATTCAACAAATGGAAAGATCACCTCATTCGGATCTTCCAAAAGAATGGAGATCATCAAGAGATCACCCTCTTGACAACATTATAGGTGATATCGAAAAAGGGGTAACAACTTGAAACTCTCTATAACATGTATGTCACTATATGGCTTTTGTATCTTAAATTGAACCTAAAAATGTGGATGAGGCTATAGTGGATGAACATTGGACTCTTGCCATGCAAGATGAATTAAATCAATTTGAAAGAAACAATGTGCGGGAACTTGTCCCCAAACCTAAGGACCATTTAATCATTGGAACTAAATGGGTTTTTCGTAACAAACTTTATGAAAATGGGATAATCACACGTAATAAAGCAAGGCTTGTAGCTAAAGGGTACAACCAACAAGAAGGAATAGATTTTGATGAAACCTATGCTCCCATAGCTAGATTAGAGGCCATTCGCATGCTTCTCTCCTTTGCATGCATTATGGATTTCAAACTGTTTCAAATGGATGTAAAAAGCGCCTTTCTAAATGGCCTTATACAAGAAGTCTATGTAGATCAACCCCCAGGTTTCTCAAACTTTGAATTTCCAAACCATGTGTTCAAATTGAAAAAGGCATTATATGGTCTAAATCAAGCTCCTAGAGCTTGGTATGATCGTTTAAGTAAATTCCTGCTTGAAAATGGTTTTCAAAGAGGAAAGGTTGACACTACTCTTTTCATCAAAAACAAAAAGCATGACATTCTAATTGTTCAAATATATGTGGATGACATAATTTTTGGTGCTGCTAATGAGGCTTCGTGCAAGGATTTCTCTAATATTATGCAAAGCAAATTTTAAATGTCAATGATGGGTGAGCTCAACAACTTCCTTGGCCTACAAATTAAACAAACAAAGGAAGGCACATTCATCAACTAATCCAAGTACTGCAAGGAGCTGCTCAAGAAATTTGGGATGAACAATTCTAAAGACATACCCACTCCCATGAGCACATCATGTTACCTAGACAAAGATGAAACTGGAAAAACGGTTGACATGAGTAAGTATAGAGGTATGATAGGATCTCTCCTTTATCTTACTGCTAGTCGTCCCGATATTATGTTTAGTGTATGCATGTGTGCACGTTTTCAATCAAACCGTAAGGAATCACATCTCACCGCGGTAAAACGCATTATGAGATATCTTATTGGCACACAAAATATGGGGTTATGGTATCTTAAAGGGGGTGACTGCACCCTAGTGGGATACTCAGATTCAGATTTTGCGGGATGCAAAATGGACCGAAAAAGTACTAGCGGTACATGTCACTTACTAGGAAATGCCCTAGTCTCTTGGCATAGTAAGAAACAAACTAGTGTGGCCTTGTCCACCGCCGAAGCTGAATACGTTGTAGCAGGCAGTTGTTGTGCACAAATAATTTGGAAGAAACAATAGTTGAATGACTATGGAATTAATCTAGAAACTATTCCTAGTAAATGTGACAACACTAGTGCCATAAATCTCATGAAAAATCCAGTTTATCACTCTAGGACCAAGCACGCTGAGATTCAGCACCATTTCATTAGGGATCATGTTCAAAAAGGTGATTGCATGTTCAAGAAGCACATTGACAGGATTAGTTAAAGTTTTGATGGATGACAAAACGAAACGATCCAGAAGGACTAGTTTGCAAAAAGCAGAAACAATTATTTCAGATGATCAAGTCTTTCAAAAGGGGTGAAGGGATTTTAATATTTGTATTGTGTGTTGTAGATTCTGTTGTACATGGTGGTAAAGCTCTCTCAATCTAAAATCAATCACACACACACACATAATCTAAAGAATAAAAATAAACTTAATAGGCCATAAGCTCTTTGATTGGTAAAATCAATTTCAGCCGTTAAGTTTAAATTTAGCTGGCTTACAAATGATCATAATCGATTATAAGATAATCATAATCGATTATCAATATATCTGAAAAGAAACAGCTCGAAACAGTGAAGGTATAATCGATTACTATAATCGATTATACACTAAATCGATTCCATAATCGATGTTTATGTTACGATTAATCGATTCCTTAATCGATGTTTCACATAATCGATTTCTTCAATCGATTATGCTCCTATGCGTTGTAAAAGACTCTGAAACAGAGAACGGATAATCGATTATATGCTACTGTCTCTCAGCGCGTTTTTGGATTAAAAGGGAATAATCGATTATTCCATTAAAATAATCGATTATGTAGCGCGAACCACAAATAGTAAAAATGGGCTTAACCTAATTCCCATGGGCCTAATTCTTTTCGTATAATTAGAATGCCTTGGGAAGCGTTTCAGTTACAACAACATATGACTGCCCTATTTTCTTATTGCGCTAATACTCTGCCAAAATCTTTTTCAAACATTCTCACTAATATTATACTTTGATCATACATATATTGAGAGAGAGCTTTACACTCCATATAAGTGAGATTGTAATTGTGCTTCAAGTTGTAATTTTTTATCTACACTTTTGAGTGCTACATCTCTTGCTTTTTATTGTTCTTACTTTTGGGTGTGAATCCCACAGTTGGATAAGAGAAGGTTTTTCTCTTGGGACTTTGTCACTGAGAGAGGTGATATCCCTGGTCTGTGAAGAGTGCTCTTATTTGTAAAGGTTTCTAGCTGAACCTGATTTAAAAGCTAGTTATTGAGTGAAAACCCTTGGTGGTTGATCTTGGGGACTGGACATAGGCTACTGGCGTATTAGGTAGCCGAACCAGGATAAAACTGCGAGTCTTTCATTTCTTTTCTTACTCTTTATTTTATTGCAATTTACTTAACGCACTTTAAATACAAGTCATTTAGTTTATTACAATTTATTTAACGCATTTTAATTACAAGTCGTTTATTTTATTGCAATTTATTCAACGTACTTTAAGTTCAAGTTATTTAATTTCTAAAGTGCTTTGCTGAGCAAAAAGTTTTAAAAAACACCTTACACACAATTCTGAAATAGACAGATGCAAACACTAGAAGGGGGGTTGAATGGTGTTTAACAAATTTATGCGGAATTTAGAAACATTTTCACAAGCACAAACGGGTAATGATAGACGAATAAACACAGATAGGTCAATCGGACTGATAACTAGTCTAAAGGTTTTCACAGAAAACACACAATCATGCAAGATAAAAAAGGTTTGATAAACACAATTATAAACCCCTTTAGTTAGATGATAGTTAAGACAAATAATCAAACTAAAGAGTTAAGGGAAAGAGAGATCACTCAGCAGGTTTTATCCTGGTTCACCCCTTAACAATGAAGCTACGTCCAGTCCTTGGCAGTAGCAAGTTTTCTCACTATAACTGATTTAGGTTACAGGACAGACAAGTATTATTTTCACACCTAGCCTTTTCAGGCTCCAGACGAGTATTGTTTTCACACCTAGCCTCTCCAGGCTCCAGACAAGTATTATTTGCACACTTAGCCTCTTCAGGCTCAGACAGGTTTGTTTGAGAGAAGTTGTAAAAAGATTACAATTTGCAAGCCATTCACAAGCACTCAGACGAGTGTATTAAATGTGAAGTTTTAAAAGACTGCGTAATAACGTCAAATGATTGAAGAATAAATAATGCAAGAATGAAGATATAAATGTACAGAGTAATTGCTCTTGATTGCTTTGATCGTTCTCTTGTCTACTTGAATCTTCGAAGTCTTTTTCATTAAATAGGCTTCAAGATTTTAAAGCCGTTAGACACAAAGTCTGAAGGCTTGGCTTCTTGCAGATCTTCAATAAACGCAATAGAGTCATTCTGATCAGCCATTAAAGCATAGGGAACTTCGCTTGTTCTCTTTCATTAGAGTGATACAGACTTCTGATATACCTTTGGTCTCAGCAGGTCTGTATACGTGCTTTTTGTTTGCAGAGGGAAGACTTTCCCTTTTGGTGTAAGATGCAGTTGTGTTCAGGCAAAGCACTTTGTTGAAGTTCCTTATCAGAGTCGAGACAGCTTTCATCCAATGTATTCTTTAACGTTAGTCACTAGACGGATGAGTAGCTTCATTAGATGGGTTGACTCTTTAACAAAGAGATGACGTCAGTTGCAAAGTCTTTTAGACGGGTGAGTCTTCCTTTGATCAGACGGTTGAAGACTTCATTAGACGAGTGAACTTCTCTTAGTTCAGACGAGTGAACCTTAGCTAGTTCAGACGAGTGAACTTATCTTAGTTCAGACGAGTGAACCTTAGCTAGTTCAGACGAGTGAACTTAAGTTAGTTCAGACGGGTGAACTTATCTAAGTTTAGACGAGTGAACAGTTCATATAGACACTTAATGTTTTAATCTGCACACTAAGTAGATGAGTTAAATACCACAGACGGTTTCAATTAAATCATTGAATAACAGTTTTAATCTCATCAAAACTAAGGTAAATGCACATCAGACATTTGGAGACTCAACAATCTCCCCCTTTTTGATGATGAAAAAAATGTTAAATGATTTAATGAACTTAAGAAAATTCACATAAAGCAGTCATGTATATGATCAGACAGATTAAAAACATTTTTCATAATTATAACTTACTCAGACAGATAAGCATTGAACTTTTTATCTTTGTCTTATCTTAGTATTTTCTCCCCCTTTTGACATTATAAAAAGCAATAAAACATAGACAGAGAGAAAAGAAAAGACACATCATATTTCTATGTCAGAAAGATAAACAATTGTTCATATCAGACAGTTTTAACATTAAAACATTTTTCATTTAACTTTCTCCCCCTTTTGTCATAATCAAAAAAGAGAAACAGAGGAGGTAATTTGTATTTAACCATCATTGGCTGTGTACAAGGTAATTTAAAATGAAAATTACAAATAAGTGTTAAAAAGATCAAAAAGAGTTAAAAGCAAGTTTGTCCTTTGGTTTTGCCTAAAGGCTTCTTCAACTGCTCCCTCTGAGCAGATGCATCCTCTTTGATGGTTTTAAAAACGAAGAGAAAAAGATTTGAAAACGTAAGAACGAAATACCTTTTAAAAAAAATTTTCCCTTTTAAAGACCAAAGACAGTTGTAATTTTAAATGAAAGCAACAAAAAGATGGAGGTTTAAAAAAAATTGATTTAAAATAAAAACAGCCATGTATACATTTTGCCTCAGAGAAAGAAATAACCAATTAAAAGAAAACATTTCAAATAAAGAGTATGATTCAAAGAGTCAGACGGTTAAATATAGACGGGTATCATAAACACTCATCAGACAGGTTATTCAGCAAAGCAATGTATATTCAAGTTGTCTCTGATAAACTTAAACCTATCCTCAGCTAAAGGTTTTGTAAAGATATCAGCCCATTGATTTTCAGTTTTAACAAACTTAGCATCAAATACACCTTTTTGAACATAATCTCTTATGAAGTGATGTTTGATTTCTATGTGCTTAGCCTTAGAATGTTGTATGGGATTCTTGGTTAAGCAAATAGCACTAGAATTATCACACCAGACAGGTATATTATGCCCAAATATAGAGTAATCTTCTAGTTGATGTTTTACCCATAATAGCTGTGAGCAGCAACTTGCAGCAGAGACATATTCTGCTTTTGCAGTTGAGAGTGCAATAGTCGTCTGTCTTTTGCTTGACCAGGAGACTAAGTTTGCTCTAATGAAGTGACATCCTCCACTGGTGCTTTTCCTTTCAATTCTATCTCCAGCAAAGTCAGCATCACAAAAATCAACTAATCTGTAATCTTGTGTTCTCAAATACATTAAACCAAGATTAGTGGTTCCAAGCAAATATCTAAAGATTCTTTTAACAGCCTTAAGATGAGATTATTTGGGATCAGATTGGAATCTAGCACACATACAGACTAAATTGAATATCAGGTCTGCTAGATGTTAAATAAAGAAGAGATCCAATCATACCTCTGTAGACAGTTTGGTCTACCTTTTTACCTTCATCATCTTTGCTTAGATTAGCATTAGTTTGCATTGGAGTTTAATGATCTTTGAGCTATCCATTTTGTACTTCTTTAGAATCTCCTTGATGTACTTTTGTTGATGGATGTAGATTCTATCACACGTCTGCTTGATTTGCAGTCCAAGGAAGAACTTCAATTCTCCCATCATGCTCATTTCAAATTCTGCTTGCATCAACTTAGAGAATTCTTTGCACAATTTTTCATTAGTAGCTCCAAAAATAATATCATCAACATATATTTGAACTACTATGAAGTTATCTTTTGAGCATTTCTTAAACACAGTTGTATCAACTTTTCCACTTATAAAACCATTATTCATAAGAAAAGAACTAAGTCTATCATACCATGCTCTAGTCGCTTGTTTTAAACCATATAAAGCCTTTTTAAGTTTGAAATCATAATCTGGTTTTTCATTATCTTCAAAACCAGGAGGTTGTTTAACATACACTTCTTCTTCAATTATTCCATTTAAAAAAGCACATTTTACATCCATTTGAAATAAAGTAATTTGATGTTGTGCAACATATGACATGAGTATGCGAATAGCTTCTGTTCTAGCTACAGGTGCAAAAGTCTCAGTATAATCAATACCTTCTTGTTGGTTGTAGCCTTGAGCAACTAACCTTGCTTTGTTTCTGACAACTTTGCCATCTTCATCTAGCTTATTTCTGAAAACCTGGAGACAAGTTTCCAGACATCATTCCTTTTGAACTGATTAAGTTCCTCTTGCATAGCAAGAATCTAGCTTTCATCTTCAAGAGCTTCCTCAATATGCTTTGGTTCAATTTCAGATAGAAAAACCATATTGCTTGACTCTCTTAAGACAGATCTGGTTCTAACACCTTCAGAGGGACTTCCAATGATAAGATCTTCAGGATGATGAGCTTTGAACTTCCAGTCTTTTCTGAGATCATCATTCTGATGTTAACTTGACTGATGACTCGTCTGCTCCACTTGTCTGATAGATTCCTCAGCAGATTCAATTTTTGATACGTCTGGCTGTTGACTCGTCTGCTGGGTAAGATCAAGTCCTGCAAGATCATCTTCTAGATCTGATAGTTCCCTATCAGTCTTTAGATTATCATTGAATTTTACATGAATGGATTCCTCAACAACAGAGGTTCTAAAGTTAAAAACGCTATATGCCTTAGACACTTCAGAATATCCAATGAAGATACCTTTGTCTACCTTGGAATCAAACTTTCCAAGTTGATCCTTGGTAATTAGGATGAAGCATTCACATCCAAATGCATGGAAATAAGATATGTTGGGTTTTCTACCTTTCCACAATTCATAAGGAGTCTTCTTTAGGATAGACCTTATAAGTATTCTATTTTGCACATAACATGCAGTGTTTACTGCTTCAGCCCAGAAGTACTTAGGGAGATTATTTTCATTGAGCATTGATCTAGCCATCTCTTGCAGAGATCTGTTCTTTCTCTCAACCACTCCATTTTGCTGTGGAGTTCTAGGTGCAGAGAAGTTGTGAGATATTCCATTCTCTTCACAGAACAGTTTGAATTGCTCATTTTCAAATTCTCCCCCATGATCACTTCTAAGGGTAGAAATACAGAAACCTTGCTCATTTTGTACTTTCTTACAGAATACAGAGAAGGCCTTAAAAGACTCATCCTTGTGGGTTAAGAAAAGTACCCAAGTAAATGTAGAATAGTCATCAACAATGACAAATCCATATTTCCTTCCAGCTAAACTGGCAACACTTACTGGTCCAAACAGATCCATGTGTAACAGTTGAAGAGGTCTAGAGGTTGATACAAGGTTTTTTGATTTGAAACTTGATTTTCCTTGTTTACCTCTCTGACATGCATCACATAAAACATCTTTCTTGAAACTAATATCAGGCAATCCTCTCACAAGGTTATCCTTTTTCAATTTCGAAATAAGTTTTATACTAGCATGTCCTAGTTTCTTTTGCCATAACCATCTTTCATCCTCTTTAGACATCAAACAGGTTACACTTTGATCTGAGAGTTCAGTTAGCTCAATCTTATAAAGATTTTGCTGTCTATTAGCTGAAAAGAGGGTCTTGCCACTCTTGTCTTTGACTATGCATTCATTCTTAGTGAAGGAGACATCAAATCCACTATCACATAATTCACTTATGCTATGTCCTTCAACCATAAGTACATTTGAGATAGAGGGAAGAGGGGGTTTACCACCAATTGTACCAACACCAATTACTCTTCCTTTTTGATTGCCTCCAAAGGCAACAAATCCACCATTCTTAGACTGGAGGTCTTGGAACATAGACCTTTCTCCTGTCATATGTCGCGAGCAGCCACTGTCCAGGTACCAGCAGAGGCGTCTGCTTTGTCCTATTAAGGATGTCTGCAATAGAAATTATTTTATATTTAGGTACCCATATTTTTCTAGGTCCTTTTCTGTTAGTTCTAGGAGTCTGTGAAGACTTCCTCTTCTTCTTGTGAAAACACTTAGACATAACATGTCCAGCTTTTCCACAGAAGTTACAGATGGGTCTAATTCTAACTGGAATGGGTTTAACATAGACAGTTGAAGATTTTGTTGATACTTTATGATCAGCTTGATGATCATATCCAATGTCTTCTTTGTTAAGAGAGTGTTTCTGACATCCTAGCAGTTTTGTCAGATTATCTCTGCCATTAACAAATCTAGCAAGATCAAAAGTGAGCTCCTTCACTTTCTGTTGAAGTGTGACCACTTCCTCAGAATGTTATGTTTCACTTGAGATCGAAGCTTCATCAGACTTTTCAGTCCTCAGCTGGCTATTTTCTTTGGCCAGCATCTCACACTCTTGAGATTTTTGTTTATGCTCATTGAGGAGTTTAACATAATCTCTCTTGAGGGATTTGAAGGCCTTAGATAAGCCTTTGGATTCCTCTACCAGCTCATCATAAGCATCAAGCAATTCCTCAAGTTCAGAATGTACCTCAGTTTCAGGTTCTGAATCTATATTGGCCATCAGACAGAGATTGGCTTCCTCTTCTGTCTCTTCTCCTTCATGTGTGACAGATAAGGAGTCCCACATTTCTTAGCAGAATCACAAGCACATACCCTTTCAAACTCTTCTAGACTGAGAGCACAGATTATTGCATATCTGGCTTTATGGTTCAGATCCCATCTTGTCTTTTCTGCAGGTGTCCACTGAGCCTTAGGCTTGTCTGAGCCATCATTATTTTGAGGAGTGTAAGGACCATCAGTAATGACATCCCATACATCAGAATTTGTTGACAAGATGAACCAGTGAAACCTTTCTTTCCAGTAGTTATAATTTGAACCATTGAAAAAGGGAGGTCCGGTCATAGAGCCTCCTTCCGGTTGGGGGTTCCCACTTGAGCTTGCTCCAGAATACATTGTCTATTCTTCAGGATCTTTTCTCTACACTGTTAGGTGCTCAACCCAGAGGCTGAGCTCTGATACCAACTGAAATAGACAGATGCAAACACTATAAGGGGGGTTGAATGGTGTTTGACAAATTTATGCGGAATTTAAAAACTTTTTCGCAAGCACAGACGGGTTATGATAGATAAGTAAACACAGACAGGTCAATCAGACTGATAACTAGTCTGAAGGTTTTCACAGAAAACACACAATCATGCAAGATAAAAAAAGGTATGATAAACACAATTATAAACCCCTTTAGTTAGATGATAGTTAATACAAATAATCAAACTAAAGAGTTAATGGAAAGAGAGATCACTCAACAGGTTTTATTCTGGTTCACCCCTTAACAATGAGGCTACGTCTAGTCCTTGGCAGCACCAAGTTTTCTCACTATAACTGATTTAGGTTACATCAGGCTCCAGACGAGTATTGTTTTCACACCTAGCCTCTCCAGGCTCTAGACGAGTATTGTTTTCACACCTAGCCTCTCCAGGCTCCAGACGAGTATTATTTTCACACCTAGCCTCTCCAGGCTCCAGACGAGTATTATTTTCACACCTAGCCTCTCCAGGCTCCCGACAAGTATTATTTGCACACTTAGCCTCTTCAGGCTCAGACAGGTTTGTTTGAGAGAAGTTGTAAAAAGATTACAATTTGCAAGCCATTCACAAGCACTCAGACGAGTGTATTAAATGTGAAGTTCTAAAAGACTGCGTAATAACTTCAAATGATTGAAGAATAAATAATGAAAGAATGAAGATATAAATGTACAGAGTAATTGCTCTTGATTGCTTTGATCATTCTCTTGTCTACTTGAATCTTCGAAGTATTTTTCATGAAATAGGCTTCAAGATTTTAAAGCCGTTAGACACAAAGTCTGAAGGCTTGGCTTCTTGCAGATCTTCAATAAACGCAATAGAGTCATTCTGATCAGCCATTAAAGCATAGGGAACTTCGCTTGTTCTCTTTCATCAGAGTGATACAAACTTCTGATATACCTTTGGTCTCAGCAGGTCTGTATACGTGCTTTTTGTTTGCAGAGGGAAGACTTTCCCTTTTGGTGTAAGATGCAGTTGTGTTCAGGCAAAGCACTTTGTTGAAGTTCCTTATCAGAGTCGAGACAGCTTTCATCCAATGTATTCTTTAACGTTATTCACTAGACGGATGAGTAGCTTCATTAGACGGGTTGACTCTTTAACAAAGAGATGACGTCAGTTGCAAAGTCTTTTAGACGGGTGAGTCTTCTTTTGATCAGACGGTTGAGGACTTCATTAGACGAGTGAACTTCTCTTAGTTCAGACGAGTGAACCTTAGCTAGTTCAGACAAGTGTACTTATCTTAGTTCAGACGAGTGAACCTTAGCTAGTTCAGACGAGTGAACTTATCTCAGTTCAGACGAGTGAACTTTTAGTTAGTTCAGATGTGTGAACTTAAGTTAGTTCAGACGGGTGAACTTATCTAAGTTCAGACGAGTGAACAGTTCATATAGACACTTAATGTTTTAATCTGCACACTAAGTAGACAAGTTAAATACCACAGACGGGTTCAATTAAATCATTGAATAACTGTTTTAATCTCATCAAAACTAAGGTAAATGCACATCATCAGACATTTGGAGACTCAACAAATTCACCCCCTCTTGTGTTTGGAGTCACTTGTCAATAGAAACCATCCCTTTAAACCCTATGGAGAACCTTATCCCAGAATGTTTTACCCAAATAGAAAATACAAACCCATACCCAGAATTACCTTTAGAAATGAAAGCTCTAATTGGGCTGACGTTAAAAGGAGATTTCCTGTTCTATTTTTTAAGCATTCTCCTCCCTCCACCTCTCAACACATTAAAGGCCCTATTCCTCCACCAGAATACCAATATTAAACACCTTCTCCTCCACCTCAAAATCCCTCTAGTCCACCCCCTGAACATGGTTACTATCCCATCCCTTACACACCCACCGGATCTCTGCCAACTCAACTCTATAATGCTCATGGACCCTTGGTAGTCTGTCTGGAAATGAAAAAGTTCCCTCCAAGGAAGATCTATCCTAACCTCATTAAGGACAAGACGTTCAAATGGTGCAACTAAAATTTCAAAGGACATGTGGTAATTCTTAATGAAGAAAAGGAAAGCTGTAAAACCACAGAGGAAAGAAGATCAAGACCTTATGGTTTGCTCAACATCTTTCTTGATCAAGACATCAAGTTCATTCCAAGCTATCCCTCAGCCTGGAAAGAATACTCTAATGTTAGAGACTTCTTGCCATATTACGTTGTCAGAAAGGAGTGTGATATGTCACGAGAAGCCCAGATCCATCACAATCTACTAAAGAAATTTTGGGGCAGAAGCTCAAAAACAAGAGTAGGAGTTGTTCCTCCTAGAGCTTGCCCAAGATTTCCTATTCTGGATCCAAACAAAAACAAAGATGGACGAAAAAGGCTTGAAACATGGACTTTGGCTTACAGAACTGCCTTTGATCCTCTCTGCTGGACTAGACCAAGAGATGACTCAGTAGAACTGGCCCACATCTGGCAGAAGGATCCTCCCAAGAGGTATGACCCAGACGCTCGAATCTACTGGGAGAACTTCATTTGGAGATGCACTCAAGGAGCGTCCACATCTGGTCTATCAGTCAAAGAAAAACAGAAGATTTGTGTATTTCCAAGACAATACAGAATCTCTGATGCTGACTTCTTGATAATGGACGCCATCTTTGGAAGACTTCTGTATCCAAGAGACGTGCTTCTAGCCCCTAAACCCAGATGGAGAGAAAATAGGTATGATAATGTTAAGATAATTCTTGATGTACTTCCACCTCCACCTAAACCAGTCATTCAAGATGATCCTAACTCTGAGGCACCCCCAACTGCACCAATACCGGTTGTTTCCGAAGAAACTGGGGACACAGCGATTGTCTATGAGGACCCTTCCCCTGAAGTGCTTGCAGAGATAGTTGAACAAGTTGCAGACTCAGCCCCCTTTAGGTCTCAACCTAGAGGGGGCTGAGTCACGAGAAGCCCAGATCCATCACAATTTGCCAAAGAAATTTTGGGGCAGAAGCTCAAAAACAAGAGTAGGAGTTGTTCCTCCTAGAGCTTGCCCAAGAATTCCTATTCTGGATCCAACCAAAAACAAAGATGGGCGAAAAAGGCTTGAAACATGGAAGTTGCCTTACAGAAGTGCCTTTGATCCTCTCTTCTGGACTAGACCCAGAGATGACTCAATAGAACTGGCCCACATCTGGCAGAAGGATCCTCTCAAGAGGTATAACCCAGACGCTCGAATCTACTAGGAGAACTTCATTTAGAGATGCACTCAAGAAGCGTCCACATCTGGTCTATGAGTCAAAGAAAAACAGAAGATTCGTGTATTTCCAAGACAATACAGAATCTCTGATGCTGACTTCTTGATAATGGACGACATCTTTGGAATACCTCTATATCAAATAGACGTGCTTCCAGCGCCTCAACCCGGATGGAGAGAAAATAGGTATGATAATGCCGAGATCATTCTTGATGTACTTCCACCTCCACCTAAACCAGTCATTCAAGATGATCCTAACTCTGAGGCACCCCCAACTGCACCAATACCAGTTGTTTCCGAAGAAACTGGGGACACAACGATTGTCTATGAGGACCCTTCCCCTGAAGTGCTTGCAGTGATAGTTGAACAAATTGCAGACTCAGCCCCCTCTAGGTCTCAACCTAGAGGGGGCTGAGTCACGAGAAGCCCAGATCCATCACAATTTGCCAAAGAAATTTTGGAGCAGAAGCTCAAAAACAAGAGTAGGAGTTGTTCTTCCTAGAGCTTGCCAAAGAATTCTTATTCTGGATCCAAACAAAAACAAAGGTAGACGAAACAGGCTTGAAACATGGACGCTGCCTTACAGAACTGCCTTTGATCCTTTCTTCTGGACTAGACCAAGAGATGACTCAGTAGAACTGGCCTAGATCTGGCAGAAGGATCCTCTCAAGAGGTATGACCCAGACGCTCGAATCTACTGGGAGAACTTAATCTAGAGATACACTCAAGAAGTGTCCACATCTGGTCTATGAGTCAAAGAAAAATAGAAAATTCGTGTATTTCCAAGACAATACAGAATCTCTGATGCTAACTTCTTGATAATGGACAACATCTTTGGAATACCTCTGTATCAAAGAGATGTGCTTCCAGCTCCTAAACCCAGATGGAGAGAAAATAAGTATGATAATAATGAGATGATTCTTGATGTACTTCCACCTCCACCTAAACCAATCATTCAAGATGATCCTAACTCCGAGGCACCCCCAGCTGCACCAATACCGGTTGTTTCCGAAGAAACTGGGGACACAGAGATCGTCTATGAGGACCCTTCCCGTGAAGTGCTTGCAGAGATAGTTGAACAAGTTGCAGACTCAGCCCCCTCTAGGTCTCAACCTATCCCTCTTTCGGTGGTCCATCCTGTTGATCCTTCCCCTTTTCAGGCACTGATTGTCATTCCTGATCAGAGAAATCCTCAGGCAACCAAGGCCACTGCTGAAAGTTCAGTCTCTGTTGTTCCTCTGGAATTTCAAGAGTTCGTCCAAAGGTCTATAGAAGCCAACAATGCAGTACTGCTTCAACAAATTGCAGCCATGTTTCAGAACTTTCTTCCTAAACCTCCTCCTCCTCCACCTTCTTAAATAAATTCTTTTCTTTTCAGTTTTTTTTAACTAACCGTGATGTGTTTTTCTCTCTTTTGTCTGATGATAAAAAGGGGGGAGAAAGGGTTTCATTGAATGAAAATGAAAATTCATAGTACTAAAAATTCATAGTAGTTGTATAACTGCTTGATTGCTTGCATTCTCTCTTACATGCTTTATATGTTTATAATATCTGTCTTAGGATATTTGTCTTAGGGGGAGCTTCTCAGCTCTTTAGGAGACTTTGTTCAATCAAATTAATATGTTTTGTCATCATCAAAAAGGGGGAGATTGTTGGAACCAAAGTGGTTATGGTCCACTAATCCCTTAAGTTTTGATGTTAACAAAGGACTAATTTCAGAAGAATAAAGATTATTTATGGACTAACGCTTTATCTTAAGTGTGCATGTAAAAATATATAAGTCCAAAGATTATCTAAGTCCAAAGACTTTCGCTCGTCCAAAATCCAAAGTGGATTAGCTCTCGCTAAGGCCAAACGATAATAAGTCTTTTCAAGGATAGAATCTTGAGTCCAAAGACTCTTCCTGATATTGTGTTGTAATCCTTATAGTCCAAGAAAGCTTTATTTGTTTTAGCGCAAATACATATGTAAAGATTTTAAATTCATTGCTCTATGTGTAAAAGCTTATATCCTTTAGACAAACATTCCTTGTAATCTTCGTACCATCGAAAGCTAAAGCCAGACTGTCCCTGACACAAAAAGGATTTGACCTTCTCCAAAAGGAAAGACAAAAGGCAACTTTTGAGTACAAGGAAAAGGTGTCAGCACCTCTTCAAGTTATCAAGGCTTATAGTCTACTTTGCTGATCAGAAGCCTCAGCAAGCTATCAAACTCAACGGACTAACGCATTTAATGCTTAATTAGAATGGATTCTTTTCCAACCGTTGAAGACTAAATTTGATCAAATCAAGTCTGCTATGAATATCTCTCTTCTTGAAGATACAAGCTAGCGAAGTGATGCACAATTGAATCAAAAAATTGAAAAATAGTCATGCACACAAAAAGCAATCAAGAGAAAAACATTGAAGCTCGCAAAGCTTACTCTGCTCCAAATTTAATATCACTCTCTGCGTAGAGTATTGTTCAAGAGTTCTAAGTTTTAGTTTCAAACTCTCACACTCTATGAGTTAGTAGAACAAAACCTTTTTGAAAACCTAGTCAGGTGAGCCTGAAGAGGCTTGTGTAGAAAGAATACTTAGTGTACCTGAGGAGGTGTAGAATACTTGCCTGAAGAGGTGCTGAATACTTGTAACAAAAGATTTTTGTTATAGTGGAGAAAGCTCTCAAGTAGAGAGGACTGGATGTAACTCTTTGGAGAAGAGTGAACCAGGATAATATCCTTGGGTCTTTTTCTTTACCTTGCTCTTGTTTTTAGTTTATCTTCTTACTAACTCCTTGGGATTGAATTGATTTCTTAAACGCACATGTTCTCTTTTATATCTCTACAGAAATCGTCCAAAGTTTTTTAGAAACGCCCTTTGCGTCCATCGCTATGTTTTTGGCTAACATCTTTGCAAAAATTATATATCTGCTTGCGAAAAGTTTTAAAAACATAAGAAACACAATTCAACCCCCCTTCTTGTGTTTCAAACAGGTTCCTTCAAAAAATACTTGAATAGCTCACTAATATACATGAAAATAAATCATTTGATGAAGGGCATAATTTAACTTGGACTTGATCAATTTAGCTTCAAATTTATAGTCATAATTGTGAGGACATACCTGGGGTTACGAAAATGGCACGATGCCATAATCATTATATTCAAAAATAATAAGAGTTCAAGCAACAACTGGAGTATACAGCTTCATTGAACAACAACCCCAAACCAAGCTTCATATATCTATGATGACCACATAATACTCCAATCTTAGCACAAGTTCAATTCTCTAAGAGCAGCTCCAGGGGTTGTATTAAATAAACAAAGACCGTGTGGGTACAAAGATGGTTGCATAAAACAATACACAATCAAAGAGAAAGGCCAATGACAACTTACAAAAAGCAAAAAACTTGATTAGTACCTGATCACCATCCCCAACAATAGCAAGAAGACTTGAGCTAAACAACATCTCCACAATAACGAAACAATAATTTAACCTTTTTAAGGAAAAGAAACAAATGACATACCCATATTAGGGGGAAAAAGACTTAGTTTTCACCTACAAAGGCTTTAAAGATCATTGACAATAGAAAATGCAACTCAGGCATAAATGATAAAGTCAGCAAAATCATCGCCAGTCAAATGCATAAATAACTAATGTCTTGAAGTGTATAAGGTTGTTTCAAGCATGCCAATCTTCCGGCATAAGCTCTTACAATAACCCCTCCCAGCAATAAATTAATAAACCAACATCACCTCCAGGTAAGCCTTAGTTTTCTTATTAGTAATAGATTATTTAGTATTTACCCATTTCACTCTAGAAACATAAAATTTAATTGATGCAAGTAAATTGTATCCATTTTAAATGAATAGAAAATCAAGAACAGTGGATAGATTGTAAAACCAACAAAACACAGTAATAACGGCATTTAAATATATACCAACTTTACCACTAATGCTCTTCCTTCTCGAAACCTTTACAGAGTCCTGCCGTGGCGTCCTTCTTCAACTCTGACACAGAGAAGTACTTAAAACTCTGATCTTAATCAACCTGTGAGTCAGAGGAGGAGAGGAGAAAAAAACACCATTAAGGGAAAAGCACTTGATTCTTGAATTTGCAGGGAAACAGAGAACAACAGAAAGACAATACATGACAAATATTCAAGACAAACAAAAAAACAAATCCTTAGCTTTCGACGACTAATCAGTTCGACTAATCAACATGTAAGAACTGTTCGTTGCGTTCTTCATCTATTGAAGACACACAAAAGAAAACAACCAAATAAATAAAAAATAAAACCTTAGTCTTCATACAAAGCATAAAAACAGCTTGAAGGACTGATTTGTAACACAAAATGATTTGTAACCCAAACAGTCAATTGTCACTGCCAACTTTCCCCAATAACTCTTGAATGCACTATGGCAGGGTTCTATTCTACTGGAAAGAATGTGCATATTTGAAATGAGTAATGAATTGATTAAAACAATGACAACACTTTCCCTAATAATTATTTTTTATATCATCAGAAAGATATAGAAATAGCCAAAAGTATGGGGTGGGAAACTTCCTATAACCCCCAACTTATCACCCACTAACATCTATTAACCCATCAGTAAATCAAGAGTCAATGTGCAACTGGTAACACACACAAGAGAGAAAAAGCAGCAAGTACTGACCATTCAAGTATTCTATCAAGCAGATTATGCGCATTGCAACGAAATGCATAACAATGTTATATAACACCCGATTTGCAAAAATATGTCAAGAAAGCAAAAATATGTTATATAATACCTGATTTGCAAAGATATTTTCCTTTTTCCTATTTTTGAAAATTACCAATTGAAAATCTTCCTGCAAAGAAAGAACACTCATAATCACAGGTCATGCCGTCACTATTGCAGGTTGCAGCAACATACCTAGAGCTTCAAACTCGGATCCTTTCCATTCATACACTTTAATCATGGCACTCCACGTTCCATTATCCCTCCAATTATGTTGGTTACAACTACCAAATCCTTCACGGGCATCATATCAAACAACTTGCATGCATATCCTCAAACCGACCTTGTTGAAGTAACCTGTAACGCCCGATTTTCACGTTTTCTAATTCTTCAGTATTTTAATGTCTTTATTTTATTCAAGGTCTTAGGAATGGAAATAAAATATTCCGAGACCATAGTCATGCTCGACGATATCGTAGGAAGCTACGATTAAGTTTTGAGTCGAAAACTCAAACGGAGTCCGGTCTGCGTTTTTACACTGACAGTATGATTTTACTGCTCAGAAGACCTCAGATGGACCCGTGAACGAGACAGTAAGTCTTAGAATTTGATTCTCTACGTTTTGGTTAAATTTCGTAAAAATTTCAGAAAATCATTTCCTGACCTTCGTTCGGGCGAAATTCTCAATCGGGTGATGAACGGAGCCACATACGGACTTACCGAGACTCGTCAACAGATAATCTTGATATCACAACATCCCAGGACACTTGGGAGAGTATGCCAGAGTCGTCATGACGATCGGGAAAATCTAGATGCGAAATGACCAAAATGCCCCTAACCTTAGTCTTTTGCACTTTTACCATTTTACCCTTTTGGCAAATGACCTTTTTGCCCTTAAGTGACTTGTTTTAAGGCTGAACTCAGCCCTCACACTCTCATTTTCGCACAGCCCCTCCAAAGATAGAGCTCCATAGTTGTTCTTGAGAGAAGAACACCATTGTTGTTCTTGAAAAAGCTTGAGTTCTTGTTGGAATCACTTGATTCCTTGAGCAATCTTCCTTCATTTTATGGTAAGATCACTTCTATGATCTCTTAGCTTCTTGAATATCTCTTTATTTCAAGATCAATCTTCATTTTCATGAAAATTATTTCTTAGATCCAAAACTTTGAAAATCCATAGGAAATTGTAGAAAAATCATTTTGATGTGAGACCAATTTCTTTGAACTCACCTCATCATTCTCTATCTAAACCCAAGAGCTTATGATTCAACTCTGATCATAGCTCAAAAAGCACATTAGGGCCGAACCCTTCTTGATGATGATGAATAGTGTTTTCATCAAGTTTTGATTTTTAACACTTGATTTCATCCTTAGCTTTCCTAATGCTTTTGAATCCATGAAATGGAAAACCAAGATCAATTCCTAGCTTTATTCTCTTTAGGGTGGCGAAACCCTCTTTGTGAGAATTGTTGAGTTTGGTTTGATTGTTGTTTAATGTTTGATTGTTTGGTTGTTTGTAGTTGGTGACAATTATCAGAAGGTTCACAAACCGATCATCCGACTTTGATCCGGGAATCTGCTCTTCAACAGGTATGGGGAGAAGAACCTCATCACACCAAGATGGTGGTGGTGAAGATGGTTGTTTAAATTATGTGTGGGTGAAACCCTTTAGTTTGGGTTCACTTTTATATGTTATGTTTTGTTAAGTTCTCTTCAAGAACAAGGTTGTCTTGATGAGTGTATGCTTTAGTATGTTGTAGTGTGCTTTAGCATATGTTGATGATGATATGATTGAATAAAAATCATTTTCATGTATGTTGGAAAACCTACTTTGATCACTAGATCAAGTATGGACTTTTATTGTTGATTATGAGACCATAATGCGTGATGGACTTGGATGTTTGATTATGATGTAGTAATGTGTATTATGGTTATCATGATTGTGTAAGTGTTGTGAGCTATACTTTGATTAGTTGATGAAGTAAAACCTCACATTGATTCCTAGTTGGCTATTAGCCATGACCTTGAGGAAGGGAAGGATATGAATAGTTCTTGGACAAGTCAAGTTTTGATGTAAAGAAAGTGTTTTCAATAACTTGTGTTTTTCAAAGAAAAACCCTAAGTGACTTTAAATGGAATTTAATCTCAAAGTGCTTTCACCAAAGTGAAACATGTTTTATACCTTATCCTTAATTCATCTAGCTAATCAAGTAACTCAAAATGAGAAAAGAAGTGATTTCATGAAGAGAATCAAAATGGTTCCATAGGTTGATGTCTTGTTTTAAGGCAACTTTTCGCTAAGCGAAATTACTTTCGCTACGCGAAAAACAGGGAAAGTCTAAGTTGGGCATCATTGCCTCATTTTCGCTAAGCGAATTCATATTCGCTAAGCTAACCCAGCGAATTTCGCTACGCGATTTAAGTCTCGCTGAGCGATTCAGAGAAGTCTCCAAAGGAGGTATAACCGCCTCCATTTCGCTAAGCGAAATTATACTCGCTAAGCGAATAAAGTGAAATTTCGCTACACGAATTCTGTTTCGCCGAGCGATCCAGAGGTGTTTCCAAAGAGGTGCAACCGTCTGAACTTGCGCTAAGCGAATTCATATTCGCTAAGCGAATCCAATATATTTCGCTACGCGATTTGTGTCTCGCCGAGCGATCCAGAGGAGTTCCAAAAGAGGTATTGCTGCCTCAATTTCGCTAAACGAATGTAAATCCGCTAAGCGAATTTCATGTTTTAGAAAATGCTAGAAATGAAGTAAGTAGTTCAAATGTTGTTTCAAATCAAATGAGTTTTCAATTGTAAAAGTTGTTTGGTTTACAAAGGAGTTTTCTAACTCAATCGTAAAGTTTTACGCGTGAAAAACTTAAGTTAAATAATTAACTTAGAGTTGAAGACAAGGGTTAATTAAGTATGGTATGTGGTGGAACAAGACCATGTACTATACCATTGATGACTTAGTACATCAATGAGTTCATAAGACTTAAGTGAAATCAACACTTGTTTCCTTAATTGAAATACAAGGGATTAATATCTTAGAAAGGCTTAAAGACTTATCTAAGAGGATTCTCAATCCTTGTTCATAATGCTTAGGACTTGAGACATAATTCATAAGACGTAAACACAAACACGAAACGTTTTGGTTTTTGAAACAGTAGTTCGATGATGGATCGGTGATTCGGATCCAGGTTAATCGTTCAATTGTTTCTGTCTTGTGATAACTGGAATGAGAGAGATCCTGAGGCTGTGCAGGTATGGGACTGTACAGTGGAAGGAATCCTGAGGCTATGCAGGTATGGGACTGTATAGTTAAGGGAAGGCATATAAGAATTGATTGGTACTACCCATACCAACAAGATTTATCTTCTTTTCGGGAGCTTAGAACATAAGTACTTTATAGTTAAGCGTGCTTGACTTAGAGTAATTATGGGATGGGTGACCTTCTGGGAAGTTTCCTAGAAAGCGTGTGAGTGAGGACAAAACACGCTGAAAAGACTTGTGTTGGTTTGTGGGGACAGTCGGCGATTCTGAAAGCAGTCTGGATCATTCCAAAGGAATCACGAGATATTTATCCGATGGATAATTGTTTTATCCGATGGATAACTGTTTTATAAAACAAAGATGTGTGTAGTTCCTAAGGAAGAGAACCTTAGTGAACCTTGAGGTTTATCCAATGGATAGACATTGTTTTATCGCATCTGCTTTGTGTAAGCATTGGCATTTCATTTGCATAGTTGTAAGGCCTTGAGCCTAGGAGTTGAGCTTACACCTTGATGCGGGTGCGAATCTTACGGTGACGATCTTCAATGGTCTTTTTGGAGGTATCAGGGTTGGAAGGGCTGACATGTGACCAGTTGGTGATTCTTCTGTGTCGTGGCGAATCCGTGCAATACACTGATATCCTCTACTAGATGCCGTACTTTTCATGTTTGGTCGAGAGTGTTACCGTAAAGCCAGATACGTGCACGTTACGAATGTTGTAGCATCTTGCTCATGGCTGGCAGAAACCGGAACATGTCCTCCCATTCACTCTCTCCGAATGTTTTGTTAGCTCCATGGAGTAGGGGTCAGAGTAGTACCCAGTGACATTGACATTGAGTCATATACATTGCATTGCATTGCATGGCTATTGATGTTTATGGCTATTGATGTTTACATTTACTGTTATACATCGCTGTATTGTTTAAGGATGCCTTATATTATGCTGTTAAATGTTTAGCATGCTATTATGTTGTTAACTGCCTAATATGATTTATATTGAGAACCTTGTAAGCATGTTGGGTACGCTGTTACCGGTGAGTCGTCCCGTTTTTGCTACTGCTATTTGTTGTGTTGATGAACGGGATCTCACCCATATCTGTATGTTTTCTGCTGGTACTTGCTGTTGCTGTTTGAACAGATGGACGTGACGATGGTTCAGTTCCGCAGTCCCTTTGAGTTCGGAGGTGGACTCTTTTTCTGTTTTAGTTTTGTTGTCGGCCAGATTATGTCAGTTTTTGTAGTACCTTTTGGGAGCTACGACTCCTAGTACTTATTGTGTTTTCTTATGTCAGTCATACATTAGACTTATGTCTGTATACAGTAATGTTGATGTTTCTGTTTTTGTTTTCTGTTTCTGTATTTATAATACTGTATATATGTCCTAGTAATGCATGGTGAACCTAAGTTCACTTATTAGTAATATTTATTACCTTTACTAATCCCATTACATCTTTATGAAAAGAAAAGAAAAAGAAAAATCGTATTTTTCTACATTAATAAATATTTCGGCCTTATAAACGTTCGGGAATGTGACACTCGGGAAAAGGGTGTTGCATAACCCACCAAGCATTCAGTATTTTATGTATCCAGAAATCAAGACGTTACTAGAAACGGTGTTCTTGTAGGGCATTCTATAGAAGAGAAGGATGGCTTTGTGAGGATTGTTGGTTTGGAAGTAAGCAGGAATGTTTGGAGAGAGAGACTGAGATGAAGAGGAGAATGGCTTCATGAAGGTTGTTGGTTTGCATATAGCAGCAGATTGAAGAAGAGAAGGTTTGGAGAGGGAAGAACTGAAGAAGGAAGAGAAATGAACGGAGTGCGAGAGAGACAGAGATGAAAAGTCAAAATTGTTTGAATGGAAGAGAGATGAGTTAGTCGAGAAGCTTCTTTGCTTGAGCGGGAAAAGGATCTGCTGAGAAGGGATGAAATTACTCTTAAATAAGGACACGTGTCGATAGCTGATACTTCCAAAAGTTTCTGGACGGACGAAATTACCCTTAAAAATGACATGTGTCAAAGTCTCAAGATGGGCAATTTAGATATTTCCTCAGCATAAGAAATTAATATATAGATAATAGAAGGCCTAAAATTCATCTTGTAGGCCTGGAGCGAGGCTTAGATAGTCTTTTAATGGGATATGAGACAGAAAAAAGGAATTAGAATTAGAATTAGAATGAAGAATATTTATAAAGATCAAATATACCGCTATTTTCTCTACTACATACCCCCAATTTTTACTAACTGATTGCAACCAACATGTAACAAGATTGTTTTTCTGTGTAGATAGGATATAGAAATGGAAATGCATGGGTTCTGTTTTATCCTATTAAAAAAATTTGAATATAAATAAACTTAATAACTCATTATGGTAATTAAGTCCTTGCACAATAAAATTTGTGTTTATTTCTATGGCCCGGGCAATTCCTTCTTTTTGTATGAGCATGTATCTCATCCCTCATTCCCTTAGTGGTGAGATTTAGAGAATGCTAAATTCTTTTTGGTGGGGATCATCAAATAGAGAATCAAAAGGCATTAAATGACTTTCATGGGATAAGCTTTCAATGCCAAAAAATTGGGGTGGTCTTGATTTTCGTAATATGCATGGTTTTCGTAATATGCTTTTAATTTTCCCCGAATTTTTATTTTAGAGGATTTCAATCGTAATAGACTTGATCATCCATTCTTTAGGTTTGCTTAATTCTTTATTCTTTGCTTGGGTCTTGGCCTAGTCCCCCCTTGCTTTCTTTGTATTCTTTTTCTCTTTATTAATAAATTATAATGATATACTGCAAATGATAGTTAAAGGCTAAGGTGTCAACCTAGTTTGGATGTTAGTCTTTAAAGTGATGCGCCTTTGTATATCATTCTTTTTGATTAAAAAAAAAATTCTTGCTATGCTAGGTAAGCAAGCTTAGAAATTTATTTTAGAACCTGATGCTCTTGTGACAAGAATTTACAAAGCCAAATATTTTTCACAAGGTAGTTTTCTTGATGCTAATTTGGGTCAGTATCCTTCTTATGCTTGGAGGAGTCTTTTGATGTCCAAAGTGATGGTGAAAGAAGGTGTGACATGGCTCATAGGTTCTGGAAATTCACTTCCACTTTGGGAGTGTCTTTGGACTCGTGATGGTACATCCTTGAAATGCCCATATTTTATGCCCCCTGAAATTCCTGCGTGTTAGTGATCTTTTGCTTGGTCATCGGGTTAAAGCTTGGAATGAACCCCTCATCCAGGCGGTGCTCCCTGCTACCGTTGCTATGCAGGTGTTGAGCTCACATCGTAACGAGTTGTTTGACGAGGATCGAAATATTTGGAGACCAACAAATGATGGGTGTTATTCTGTGAAGACAACTTATCATCTAGCTCTTAATAATCTTGTTGATTGTTCCCATTTTAGGGTGGAAGGAGATTGGTCATCGATCTGGAAGCTTAAAATGTCTCCTAGAATTAAATTTTTTTTATGGAGGGTGTGTAGAGATTGTCTCCCTACAAGAACCCAGCTGCAACGAAAAAGGTATCTCTTGTCCTACTACTTGTGCTATTTGTAATGGGGAGATGGAAATTTGTGGCATTTATTTTTTATTTGTCCCTTGAGTCAAGCTTGCTGGGTACAACTGCATCTATGGCATTATATTGTGCCCCATCTTGATTCCATGAATGGTGCTGTGGAACTTTGCTTCAATTTATTAAACACGCTACAAGACTCAAACTAACAGAAATTTGTCCTCATACTGTGGAGTTTATGGCATGCAAGGAATGAGTTACTTTGGGAAAATAAATTGCCCACTGTCCATTTTGTTGTTCAACGTGCAAACTCCTCCTTGGAAAAGATTGGAGGATAGCTAATGAACCCACAGTCCGAGCTTCTGTACCGTCAGGGAGTGTTTCTAATATCTCCTGGTCTACTCGTATGTTGGGCTCATTTAAGTGTAATGTTGATGCAAGTTTTTCCGATCATTTGGGAAGAACATCTATTGGTATGTGTATAAGAGATTACAGAGGTGAATTTGTTATTGCTAAATCAGGTATTCTTCCATTTTGCTTATATGTTCGTGAAGGGAAAGCTATGGGTCTCCTTAAAACTCTACATTGGGTGCAAAGTCTTAAACTTTGGCGTAAGTTTCATTAGGAGGCAAGCAAATGGTGTAGGTCATAGCTTAACAAATGCGACATCTTTTTTAGCTAATCCCCAAGTTTACTATCATGTTCCACCTTGTATTGCATATTTTTTTTTTTTTTTTCGATAGAAATTGCTCATTTGATTACTAATGAAATGCATTAAGCCTTTTGTCTCAAAAGAAAAATACAGTGGTCATGTGAAAGGAGTTTTATATATAAAGAAAGTCTATGCAACTTTAGCTATGCTTTAGTGTGAGTTGGAATTTAAAAATCATAGTTAATGAATAAGTACCACATTTCACATATTTAGGTTTGTCAGGCATTGAAAGAAGTTAAAACTTTAATAGGGTGCATACGGGGCTCTAACGGTAAGTTAAATTCATGGATAGCAATAGCATTAAAATTTTGTTGAAACTACAAGGAATTCTTCATACTTTTCAAACTATAAGTGCCACTTTAAGGATTGCTAAAGATCATGGGGATGAAGATCTTCTATCTTAATTTTCTATCATATTTTCTGTCTTTCATCAATAATAATTTGACACTTAAGAAAACAAAATCTTACTCATTAATATTTATGCTCATTTTCAACATTTGATTGGTGGGGATATCGAGACACTATTTTTTAGGATAACAAATTTCTGTCGAGATCATCAATCCGTAGTTTATTTTACAGTATTATAAATTGATAGACGAACAACTGGAATGTAAAAGGCCAGAAAACATACGAAGCCATATATATTCCTATTCTAATATCTACAGCAACTAGATATAAATTCTAATAATCAACTGAAGTATAGTGGTGAAGTTCTGGATTGCGCTCAAATTTGACCATATCAAGTTTAGCCAGGGTTACCCATGCTTCTATTCCATCCCCATGTTTTGTGGCCATCAAAATTACCACATTTTTTATAGGTGCGACGACCCGCCGTTCCATTGGAGAACCTAAGATATTAACTAACCTTAATCGTATTATAATCGTTAACGCGTCTTATTAATACGAAGCGAAACGAAAAATTGAGCGCGGAAGTAAAACAATTCACGGCACGCAACGCCTCAGAGTACACAGCTTTAAACTATAAAGAAATATATCACATACATCACTTGCCCCATTAGTAGGGCTACAGTGTTAAACTAATATATACAAAGTATATTAGTACAAACCAAAATAAAAGTATGAAAATAGGCCGAGAGACAACTCTCCGGCTAACCACGATCACTGCCCAACCTCTCGAGCCTAGGGTCCGTGGCACGTCCTCCGACGTCAGGCTCGTAAGGAATGCCGTCCAGCTCCTCTGCAACTGGTTCCTCTTCAGGGTCTTCCCATAAAATAAAAGTAACACATACAGAAAAATGCGGGAGATAAGAAATATATATCATCAATATGGGAGAGGGGCATCAGTACAACATATATATACATGCATCACACAACACATATAAAATATACAACACAACATCACCCATCTCTTAAGTCATACTTCACAACCATCTCAAAAGTCATTATCTCAGATAATCCTATAAGAGGGATACTAGTCCCTATGTATATGCTGACTTCCCTATATGCATGTCGGCCGATACATCATGTCCCCGGTTGGACATCCCCGTCGGGATTACATCACATCACGTCTCCCTTTGGACATCCTGCCTCGGGGATTAAAAACATCACGTCCCCAATTGGACATTCCCCTTTGGGACAAAAATACTGTGGTATGAAATGATATGCTATGCAACAAACATCCATCACAGGTTGATACCGAGACCTTACACCTAAGCACTCGACCACGACCACGACACACCGCATCCACATTAACATCAACATCAACATCGACATCATCATCAACATCAACATCAACATCATCGTCAACATTAACATCATCATCAACATCAGCATCAGCATCATGACGCCTTGCATCTACGAGCCACAGCTCCATGGTCGGGACTACAACGGTATTAATTCGAACAATATCAACACTCACCATACTCTCATCAACACTCAACCAACCAAATCACAACAGAATATTACAACAATAATTTCACCAGTACAGATATCATCATAAAGCCAAACAACAATAAATCACACAAACAGTTCAACATAACAGGTAAACAGATAATCAATTAAATAATTCAACACATCAACCTCAATCCATCACATCACTAAAATTATCAAGCTTAGTGTGTGATAGCCCAAAAGTACCTACACCT